>LR732084.1:4331788-4532110 GCA_902506015.1 Armillaria ostoyae | reverse complement strand
CCCTAACCCTAACCCTAACCCTAACCCTAACCCTAACCCTAACCCTAACCCTAACCCTAACCCTAACCCTAACCCTAACCCTAACCCTAACCCTAACCCTAACCCTAACCCTAACCCTAACCCTAACCCTAACCCTAACCCTAACCCTAACCCTAAGTCGGCCTGGGCAAGTGCGAGGGCCAGTAAGATGTCTGTGAGAGCTCGTTGCTCTGCGTCGGTTCGTGGGCGGGCATCCAAGACGATGCTCCCTGCGGAGGTGGGGAATTCCTCCCTAAATCGATTGGCGTGTATTCTTGCACGTATTGTGGCCTCTCGACCGCGTCTCGGAATTCGGGGTCCTCGCTCTGTTGCGAGGTAGTACCCCATCCTGACCCTGTTCTCGGGCCCTTCGTATCGGCTTCGCTGTTCGATGTCGAGTCGGCGGAGCTCCCAGGCCTGGGACCTGTAGGGTCCGAGGAAGGCTCGGTCGACTGCGTCGAGTTCTGGCCACTCGTAATCAGCGCCGTTTGGGTTGAGGGGATCGTCGTCGTCGCGTTCGGCGACAGGTTCGTTTCCTCCGTAGGAGGAATTGGAGTCTGACTCGTCGTCTGAGTCGGGGAGGGGGCAGAGGTGGGCGGGGATGTCGAAGCTAATGGTGCCGGGTGGGAGGGTGCGGGGAAGGGGTTCACGGTGGAGGGTGGTCGATGCATCCTGGGCCTCGTTACGAGGGGGGAGGGTGCGTATTGGGGTTGGGGGGCTGTCGGGGATCGTGATGAGGGGAAGGTCGGTGGGCGAAGCAGAGCGGAAGATAGACCGTAGGAACCGGCCGTATTCCTCGGCCTCCGCGGGGTTGTAGGCGGGAGGGGGGGTTCTTGGAACATTTGATGGCCCGGGTGTCGCGTTGCGGGGGGGAATGGGTAGGTCGTCATCGGACGCGGGGGCTGCGAAGGTCGCGCGTCTCTGGGGGGTGGGGGCGTGGATCTGGCCCACTGGTTCCACGAGTGGTCCGGGTTGGAGGTAGGGAAGGACATAATGTCCGGGGAGGGCGGGGGGAACGGGTGCTAGGGGTCGGATGTGAAAGATTCGGCGGAGTTGTTCGGCGTACGTGAGTACGATGAGTGCTACGAAGAGGGAGAGGAGTGCTGAGCCTCCAATAAGTCCGGCTACGAGGATGGAGAGTTCGTCGGGGGTCATAGAGGTCTTTCGTCTCGCGGCTGGCGGTAGAGAGAAAGAGAGGAAGATTCGAACTAATTGTTAGGCCTAGACTAACACGTGATCAACTGTAGACGTTGCGTAAGTTGCACTGCCTTCGTATTAGGGCGATCGTGCGAGTTACGGCGAGTCTTAGCGATGCGAGGTGCTGAGTAGTCAGGTGTAGATAAACTTTAGTTCGAATCTAGGGAATACATAGTGAGAACTAAGCTACTTATATACTAAAGGCCGAACGCTATATATAACTGTGGATACGTGTCGAGCGTTCGGTTGCAATGCGTGAAACAATGAAAACAACGAGCTAGGTGAGCGGTCGTCGCGAGCCGTAGCACAATACCTGAAGTCGTTCGATATAGGCGTGGATCTCGGGCCGGTCGGGCCGGTTGATCCGCTGATGTCCGTGATAAGATGCGATAAGATCGAGATAAGATAAGAAAAATGGAAAAATCGTAACAAGTCCGCAGCTAAACAGCACCTCACAATCCATTCATCGCTCCAAGAAACCATACGGTTTTTGTCCATATGTGGCAACATTGACAAGTTGCTGTTACTTTTGAAGCCAAGAAACTATATGTTTGCTATGAAATCTACTAAGCCACAGCCTTGCAGCCTGACTAAGTCGCGCATACTTACTCTATTTATAATTTTGTACTTGTAGTATAAAAACTAGCTAGAAAATGTTGTTTAGCTTCAGCTTACTGTTAGCTTACCCCTACACATCGAGTTCACACCACACATCGAGACTATTGACAATTCTGCTATGTTTATTACCGTTTCACGGCAATATACCATTTACCCCAGCATATTCTCGAGTGCATGTCAATTCTTAAGCTCACCAGAGTTATTCCATGGTTTTTGACTGTGAAGAGTCACTTGACACACACTCTTCGCTCTTGACACTATTGGTACACGCTCATATTGTACCAATACGTGATTGCTGTGCCATACCTTGACCACATTTATCTTTTATTGGCCATTATCGTTTCAACTTCACCAGCATAGGATCGTTTCACGTTTTCACTTTCACCATCGTATCATTGCCCACTTGGGTAGTCTCTGAGCAGACTTAGGATCATTTTCGCATCAGTATAGGACCAGTTTCAGCATAGTTTTCATATAGGACAGTCCCATGAGTGGACTTGAAGGTTAGTTTTGACATAGGATAGGATTGCTTCAGCACAAGACCAGTTTCGACATCGACATCAGTATTTCCTTATCATTTAGGATCAGTACCCCGCCATCGCCAGTATATTTCCATTCTTGTTCTCATTATCATCACCCAGTTTCTGTATTTCCACATTTATTCTTGACCCCGCACCCTCAGTACTTCGTTTCACGTTTTCTCTCGACACACCTAGCCTCGTTACACGTTTTCACATTGATTCCCCACTCCCAGACTCAGGTTCACACATTTATTTCCATTCCCTTTGCTCGCTTCGCTAGGATTGCCGTCTAACAACATTTTCTAGTCTCTTCTCACGTTTTCGCTTATGGATTCGTGGTATTCACGTCATACCCATTTCCATCCCCTCTCATTTCGAGAGATCCCTACCAGTGATATGCCGTCTACACGTTCACACCTAGATTTTGCAATTTTGTAACAATACAATTGCATATCTATCCTATACTAGTGATAGTAAAAGGACTATAGCTGAGGCTTTGAGCTGATAGTCACAGCAGTATGCGACTAGTGAAGCCAGGACTTAGATGCAATACCACTAGTGGGTTAAATCTACCAGCCGGCCTTACTAGTGACTTGAATATTAGCTGGACTAATTATTGTAAGGCCACTAGTAGACGAGTAACACGACTAGCGCACCAAACAAGAAGCAGAATACCCAGATCTCGTGAAGTCCAGTCACTAGCAGTCCGATCAGGGCATAAACGCCTAAGTCAGGTAAACTAGTCATGCAGCAATCTTGAAGCAGGACTTAGAAATGAATTAGCAACGGAGTAACATTGCGCCCAGATCCGACTAGTATGATCAGATCTATTATGATCAGCACTAGTATGGCTTGGCTGCGCTTTCGATCACAGCCGACTACGGTTGCGAGCACAAGGATGTGGCTAGTCATTCATCTCCAGCGCTAGTGGCATGTTGCTGGGTCAAGAATGTGAGATTAAACCATTAGCTGAGCTCCGTGGCTCACTAGTCCAATAGCAATTTCTAGACTGACTATTGCGTGTTTATGCATGATATTTTGGGCCTAGCCAAGAAATCAGTACCAAAAATACCCCACTAGTATAGCTGTTTGTGTCGCTTTGTACATTTCTTTACAGTATATAAGTAGTAGAATAGCCACTCGCACGGACAGGAAATGCCATCCCTGCAATTGAGACATACTAGTCAGTATCTAGTGCCCCAATTAAAGGCTTTTGTGCTTAACCTCGAATGAAGCGGCTACTAGTTGCTAAGTTACCCATAGAATTGAGTGAATTGAAGTCCCTTTTGAGCATACTATTGTGTCCTGCAAAGGCCAAGAGTGCTCCAAAGTTAGATCTTGCAGTTTCTCAAAGTTAAAGTATTATTCTTAGACCAAGAGTGCCACTAGTAAACCAAGAGTGCAAACTAGTCAAGTGTTGATCACTTGTAGGAAGTATTACAGGGCCAAGAGAGCCAATAGTTCAAACAGTTGAAGTCCCAGCAAGCGCAGTAGCTCAAACCAAGTCACTATTCACCCAATTGTGTCTTACCCACCCCACTAGTGCGAGTAGTACACTTGTAAAACTCACTAGTAATGAACAAAACGTCTTTTGAACAACATCCCTTGATTATTGAGTCTGCAGAGTGCTTCTATTGTACTCGAAACACCCGAATTCAATCAATTGGTGATAGTGTAGAGTTGTAAGAAGTTTAGTGCCAGTTGGTGTTCATTGCTGCCCACTAGTCTTTTGCCACTCACCATTACTGAGCACATCACCGGCTTACAGCCAAAGCTTCTAGTACTCGACTACCAAGCAGTACTACTTCGCTGACTGAAAAGTCGCAGTGTATACTTGCGTATAGAGGAATTGATTGACTGCATGGAGGTGCCCCCAACCCACTCGCAAACATGATCGCCTTGATTGCCATGTTACCACGTTAATTACCCAATCTCATTCCTGAGTTGGTGTTGCCATTGCCATGGAAGTCTAGGCTCATCACCAGTACACCGGGCAGGTAGGTAGGTCCAACCAGATGTCACTAAAAAAAAAGTTGACGCCATCCATATTAGGCTTAAATTCATGTTCAATACGAGCAGAAATCCACTCAAACAGGTCCACAGTGACTTTAGTAAAGAAATACACCTAATATGTCCCTATAAAGTGCTCAAATCGTCTATACAAGATCAATTTTGCCCGGCAGGCACCATCACCTCAGATATAAGTTTCAAATTTATGATCTCTGTGACCACAATGACAATTGCACTGCAAATGGGTGCACCAGCTCACTCACATGCTGCTTCTGCCATTGGTCTGCTTACCACTGATGAGCTTGAATGGCTTAACAGCTATATGAGATCTCTGGTCAATGTAAGCAGTCCATCGTGCAATCACATATCTCCGATCACTTACCAATGACAGAGCACCAGAGAAAGTCATGCCATTGCTAACAATGTGCCACCGAAGGAAACAAACACTGACTCTGCTGAAGATAGTAAGCAAGGGAATAGTGTCAGGCTTTTTGATGTGAGCACAGAGGAGAGCAACACTCGCATTCATAGAATGCACCAGGAAGACATAGATTAGCCACAATATAACCCCTGTATGCCAGGAAAAATTAAATGAGCACCCTTACACATGCATTGAGGCAGGTACTCACCTCCTGAAAATGTTGAACTGCCGCTGCCTGCCCTATGGATGCCGCAACGACCTTTCTGCAGGTATGTTTATCTGAGCTCTTGAAGGAACTCAAAAATCTTACCACCGGACCAACCATTAGTTCCGAACATGTAGCGTAAAGAACCTACCATCACCAATAGAGTTCATTGCTGAAGATTGCGCTGTCTGTCCAAAATGTAAACAGCATGTTGGCCTAGGTCCAGGAGGACTGTCGAACTTGAGGGACTGTCACCTTTCATCTAAGAAATGTCTTCAAGCTGCTCAAGCACATGACGCTGGACCCAAAAAAACACAATCAAGCTTAATGGGATTTCTTCAACCAAAGCCGAAGTCAATCATGCCTACTGTGTCTGACCCTTCACTCATAAACCCTTCCGCAAGCACATCACAAATGGCAGTATCCTCATCCTTGTTTGAGGCCAATCCCCTTGCCAATTCATCGACACTCGTTGATCATCAGCCTAAGAATGGTCAGCACGACCCCATTGATGAATTAGAAGTGTTCATACCTTTGCTTACCACTGCTATCACCATGGAATCTAATACAAATGATGATCTTGCCATATTCATGGTGGACCCTGCTCTTCTCAATGATCCTGCAATTGCAGCTGATGATTTGTGGGAAGAGATCCTCAATGGATTCATGCACCGCGCATTCTGGGGAAAAACTGACAGTGAACTGGAGGATATGGTTCGAACTGAAGGGAGAAGCTTACCAGGGTTCTGTTCTTTTGTTTGCTATTTCACAGAAACACGACAAGTTGATAAAAACTTGTTCCATGAGCGGATTGAAGGATTAACATGCACTATTAAATCAATGTGAGTGTCACTATCCAACCTTGCATAACGTTTAGACTCACCTGAATGATACCAGTGTACCTACACAAACAAAGCAGCCCAGAACGAAGCCTACACCAACCACTTACAGCCAAAATCATTCAACTCTCACCACCCCTCCCAATGATGAGATCATTGACGTCGATAACATTCCCGTCACAGTTCCCTATCTGTCGGATCCAGCTGGCCATCCTGCAATAGAGTCAGAAAACCATCTGGGACGGTGCCAAGGATACAAACCCACCATTCCAGAGGGTAAATCCCCGCATCTCTTGTATCCGTTTGCATTACATGACAGTCTGTCATTGCCATGGGACTATGAAATGCACCATGGAATTCTTTTCCTTCGCTCTCGAGCTTGTACAGGTTTGCCACTGGTCTCTGAGACTCTTCGAGTGTGTGAACACTGCTTTGCACTAGGAGAAGACCAGAAGATGGAGGGAATTCAGAATCGGTTCACAAAAGGCATCCATGAAAATTCGACGTTGGCTTACCATGGGTTTGGGGGAATGATTGACATTGTTCACTGGAAGGATCGTCAGATTAACGCTCTAAAGTTGATCCATTTGAACCTCGAGAGGAAGCTCCTAGGACGTGCAATGGCACTGGAGGATTATAAACACTTGGTGTGGCAGATAGGACATGGGAATTATACAAACGTTGAATGTCTTGTTCGCATTGCCCTGAGCCAAGGTCGAGGGATCAGAGGAATTTTGGAGATGTATGAAGCAGTGGCAAAGGGTGGGTACCATCCAAAATCATTCACAGAGGAAGAGGAGATGCTAGTGGTGCTATTTTGGCGATTGGGTGGTGTTCGATTGGCTGAGATCGCTCACCGTGCTTTGAACCTTCCTGGTATGACTACCATTCAAGATCGTTCCACAGTGCCGCCCATTCGGCCATCATACAGCCTCCCAACTACAAATGAGATTGAAAAGAATATAGTCTCTTGCCTTGAGAGCATTCGGCCCATCCTGGAGTCGCTCCGATGTCTCCCAAAGTGCATTGTTCACATGGTCTTGATGCTGGATGAAATTGCTGTGGAGAAGAGAATATGATGGGACCATGACACAAACTACTTCCTTGGAGTCTGCCAAGAGCACTCCCACAGAGCGAGCCTCGAATTCTGCAGTAGTGATGACATGGACGAGCCTTTCAAAGGGATTGATGAGAGTGAGGTTCATTACGCATCTGAGGTAAGACTTTCCCACAGTCCCTAATGCATCGACAACTGATTACAGGCATCTAGGCGACTGTCAGGGCTTTATGTCTTCTGACAGATGATAAACGGCTTAACAGTGCTCGTCCTATACTTGTATCTGGCACCTGCAAGAGGGAAAGTGCCATGGAACATGCACATATTATTCAAACAGTCATGAATGCGATCAATCATGAGAAATCTTGGACAAACCTGCATACCATTTCCATTGCTTCAGATGGAGAAACCAAATGAGGTGGTTCTCTAGTCAATCTTACTTTCCAACACCAACTTTCCCCTCAATCACTGCTTTACAATCATGTTTCACCAGCCAAACTTCCTTTAATGAACTTCCTTGTGGGCGAAGATGAAATTACTGCCGACAAAGATTACCGACACGTTTTCAAGAGGATACAAAATCTCCTTCTGAGAGACCGTGGCATGACTGTCCTTGATGTGCATATCACACCAGCTGTGCTAAAGGCCCACCTTCGCACAGAAGGGCATTCGGAAACCCATATTTGATACGTATTCAAGCCGAGCGACAAGCAAGATGTCAAGCTCACCTATGATCTCTTGAAGGAGATGTGGAGCCTGCCTGAGTCATCATCTGATAAGCCAGGCTTTGCGTCGTCTCGAAATGCCATCCAAATTCTTGGCCGACTGTTCAAATATCTACTTTTGCCATACATATGTGTCAACTTTTCCCTCTCTGAGCAGTTACAGCATCTCAGTGCTGCTGTGCATCTCAACCTCACTCTCTTCTGTGCTGCACAAAAGCATTTCTTCCCCACCCTGCTCTATGCCGATATCATGATAATGATTAAAAATGCCTATCTCTGTGTCGCGAAGGGAAAGATTGATAACCCTGAAGGTTTCTTTTATCTCATTCTCCTTGGGACAGATGGCCTTGAGAAGATCTTGGCATTTTGTGCACGATGGTTGGGAATGATGCCAATGTGGACATGCTGCAGCTTAGTACACGCCTGATAGGAACTACCGAGGTATCTAACATTCTGGTGAAATACCCTGAATGGGATCGCGGGCCATGTCGTCTGCGACTTCCAGCACTTGCACAGAATTTATCGCCAGTCCCACTCAACGAAGATCATCTCACTCATGCTAGTCTCTCTTCAGACATGCTGGAGAATGGGACGTACGAAGGCAGTACAGGAGACGTCGGAAATCTTGCCCTTACTTTCGTCACTTGAAGGTCTGTCAGACATTGACATACTGAGTCTGTTCGGGCAGCTCATCTTAAACCAACTGCGTGACGCTGACGATGATGAGCCCGAGCCTGAAGATGACAACGAAGCTGTCTCAGGTACAGATTCGGCTCCTATCCCTTCGATCCTCACTACACCCTGTTCTCAAGAATTTGAGGATGCTCTCGCAGCTGAAGCCGGTCAGAGTGATGGGGACCATACTGACTGACCCCCACGCTTTGAGAAGGATGTCATCCTTGATGGTGTCAAGGTAAACAAAGCATGCGCCTTGGGAATACGGTCAAAATACTGCAATCAACCTACATCAACAGACCGGCTCAAACGTGTTCAAGAACTTGGCTGCTTCAATGCGCACATGCCACACAACAACATTATTGACTACGACTCTGCATTTGGGCAACCGTGTCTCATGCTAAACGAGCCGATAGCGACACTGATTCACTGTGAGCAAATGATCTTTCTCGGAATTGGCAAGGTTATCAACCTTCACATCAACTCTGAGTCCGTTGAGCTTGTGCCATCGGATCTGTTAATGGAGGACACTGTCTCAGTAACATTTCAGTTCATGGAGTTGATACCCACCAGCGAAGAGGACGACCCTAGCAGTAAAAACGACTGGCGCACGAAAACCCATCTTCAACCCATTTGTCTTAAAGTCGCAGGTCGGTTCGCACAGCCTATAAACCCCTCAGTCTCCACGAGAAGTGCTCGACCCTGTTATCTGTTCGAGAGCTCCATTCTTCTCGCTCTTGGTGATAGCTTGTTGGGTCGATTGCAGCCTGGGGATTCCAAACTAATTCCCTCAACGATGAGAACTCATCGCTTCCCCTATCAACGTTCAGGTGAGAAATAGTGATTGTTATATGCAGAGACCTAACGGAATGGACAGGGAAGGCATGTTTCATTTGCGAGACTGACCACCAACCTCAGCATCTTGATCTTGGCATGGATACCATCTGTTCTTCTTGTGTTCCATCTATCCCCTTAGACCCAGCAAGGCCGCACCATTTCCTCGCTCACATCGGAGCCCACATCCTCAGAAATTCGGTATCCCCATCCACTGAGCCTTGCAGACTTTGCCTGGCACCAGCCCCGCTTTGTCAGTTCTTTTTGACGAAAGGGAAAGGCTCACAAGGACCGACAAAGATTGACTACTCAACATCTCGTGGATGTCTAAATCTCGCAGTCACGTTCAAGTACAGGATAGCGGCAGCATCTACCAAGACGGCACCATGCTCCAACGTACCAATTCAGTGCCCCTTATGTCCCCCAAATCATCCAGCCATCTGGAAATATAGTGCAAAGTATCATTTCATGAGTCGCCATCCAGTGGCTGACCTAAATCAATGGAAGCATCTCTGGGAGATCTCAAGGGCTGAAAGGACGGCAATGGACAAAGTATGGGATGAGCGAAGGAAGGTGCCCAAGCTGAAAGGGAAAAACAAACAGAAAAAGGATGACCTGGGGCCTCTCAGAGTTTCCGAGGCACATAGTAGTCGACTGGCACGAAGGTACACAGATAAAATCATTGAAAAAAGAACCTTATATTGATTGATATACCTAGGACAACAGACGTCGGAGATTACAATGAGGAAGAAGCAACACCTATTGATGCCGAAATGAAGAGCAGCAGCGGTGACAGCGACAATACTGATGACGACGAGGTCCACGAAGAAGAGGATTTCATGGATGAAGAAAGTGACAGCAACAAAGACGCACCGAGTAGTGACATTCCATTCAAAATGCATAATCATGTGGATAGCGACATCGTTACAGCACGTGAAGACGTCGCTACAGAGCTTTGTACTGACATGTTAGATGGACAAGGACCTCAATCAAGTTCACTCACCAAAGTCCAGAGTCCAGAGGAACCCTTAGCATCTCAATTGCAATCTCCAACACCTCCCACGACTCTGCTAATCGCAGGAGTAGCACAGAACGATGGAACCAATGATGTGGCTGATGGTCTACCCCTCCGCCGATCCGGGCGAGTGAAAAGAAGGGTAATCGAGGTGGAGGACTTGAGACAGTGCTATTGTGGGAGTGCTATAACAGAGGACAACAGGTCCCAGTCAGACACCGTATCGTGCTCAAACAGAGGCTGTGAAACAGTCTGGGTAAGGTCAAGTTCACTGTATATTCATAATGAGCTTACCTTGCATTCTCCAGTTCCATCTTGAATGTCTCCAAGTCGACTATGTTCCTGTTGGCTGGCGTTGCAATGCATGCACAAAGAAAAGAGGGAGGTACTGAGATTTGGGTCTGTTTCGGTCTTGAGATAGCGAGTCAACGATAGTTAGTACTGGAAAATGAGACTAAATGCGAGCATCGTGTCAGAGAAGACTGAAATAGTTGCCTTGCGAAGTCTGCCATGGCCAGGAAGGTGAGCACAAGGTGAGAGAGCGGTTGCCACGTATGTTGCAGTCGGCGTGGATCTCGTTCACATGGCACAGAACAGCGGTCCGATGCTAAAATTAGTGTATGACATCAAATGATGTCATAATAGTCACGTGAAGGTAGGTAGGTTCGAAGCTGGTGCACAAAATAACTTAATCGACCCCATGTCTTTTTTTTTCATATTAGTACCCCCTTGCTGGCGCTTCACTGCCGATATACACCTATAAATATAGTCAGAAATTTCATCGATGAGATAGTAACCGGAGATCTGCGCTCGCCTTGATCCATCCAGAAGTGCCGACAGTCGCCATCAATGGTTGTCGCATTTGTATTGCGAAGATTGACTGTCATCCATATTAACGGAGACGGATTACAGAAGTCGAAGAACATCATGCTGAGACACGACATGGCATAACGCGAACTGAACGCAAGGGCCTACATGCACAATGTCAATCACTCGAACTCGGGTGAAATGTGGTGGAGCTAAAAGCACCCTGAACTAGAAAAATGACAAAATTTGGGATCTATGCAGGTGTCGACCACATGTCATAACGATCTGCGAATACAGTAAAGGTCCCGACAAGGCGAAGGGTGGCACAGTACATAGCTGGGATCATAGCCCTTCATATCCGAGTCCATTCATGATAGTCAGTGTGAGAGACGAGATACTTGAAAAGGGGATGCAAACAGTGATGGAGGCGAGATAGTGGAGGCACAGCCTCCAGTCCACCAGCATATCCTTTGTCCACACCCATGTGATTTTTGTATGACCCAAGGATGCTTCACCTCTGAGGCGCTTGACGGTGAGCCCTCATTCCTCTGGGTAAGATGGAAAGAAGAAGTATACCGCCACTGCCAGAGCACATGATGGCATGCCCTCGATGATGAATAACTACTGCCACGCTTCCAAGCCTTTCGAGCCGTTGATGAGACCAACACCATAAGCGATGCTGCCTCCGAAGGCTCCAGCGAGTGACGTACACACAGCAATGAAAGAGAGACGGAGAGCACACTTTTGGTGTCGGTACCAGCTGCTCAAATGGCTAATTAGCAGAGGATGGTATGATGAGGCACAAAAATAGAACTGACAAGGTGAGGAAGTAGATTATTCCCGGATAGAAACCTGCGATGGGAATCAGATCCTGGTGTAACAGAGGACAGCTCTCTATGACATACCAGCTTCAAATGCTCCCAGGAGAAACCGAAGTCCTGTCAGCACGGTGTAGCTCTTGATGCAGGAGATGATCATATTGTTCCGCCCATCCCACCATGAGGAATGCGAACCAGTGTGGAGGAGAGAAGTACTTGAGCATGTAATTCGACGGTGTCTCAAACAGCGCATAAGAAATGAAAAACACTGTCAACACAGTAGAAAAATGCTCGCTTGTCATGTCGAGGACCTGTAACAACAAGTCACCGCTGTTGGCATTGAGGATTTTTGCATTTCCCTGACAGATAAATAAATTAAGAGAACGATCAAGCAATCATCAGATCGGTGTACGATATTGGCACGGGCGAGAAAATTGAGGGTATAAATGAACATGCAGCTAGGCAAGATCTGAAGATCCAGCTGTCGGAGTAATCTGGTAGGAAGACAAACCAGCATCAGCTCGTCTATCTGGTTCGATAGCAACGGCAAACATACCTCTTCCCTGTGACACGGTCAACGACGAACAGTTCTTCGGCTTTAGGTGTTGACATCCCTCCATCCCTTGGAAAACCCTTTTCAAAGTCATTGTCGATTGATGAGAAGGAGGCAGTACCCACCTCTTCCATTTTGGAAGGAGTTTCGTGCAGTACATTTCTGGCATTCATTTATATTTCTGATTGGAAAAGTACAGATACGTTTCTCTCCTCATGCGGGGAGACTGGGGAGAATGCTGCACCCGAGGCCATCCAAGGTGCTTTTTATGACATTCGATACTGATGGAGTAAACCGGCGCAGAGCACACTAGCGTAGTGAGTCTATAAATCCTTGAATCAGTACAAGAGCTTAGGATTGCTGCTGCTGCCTCACCTTCAGCTTGCTGCAGTGTTCCACAGATGTAGGTGTCGAACCACCCGATAAACACTGTGGCTTCATTCACTTGTGAGACTCAAAGGAAATGGATCGTTGATATGCCGTCTATGCGTTCACACCTAGATTTTGCGAATTTGTAACAATACAATTGCATATCTATCCTATACTAGTGATAATAAAAGGACTATAGCTGAGGCTTCGAGCTGATAGTTACAGCAGTATGCGACTAGTGAAGCCAGGACTTAGATGTGACACCACTAGTGGGTTAAATCTACCAGCCGGCCGTACTAGTGACTTGAATACTAGCCGGACTAATTAATATAAGGCCACTAGTAGACAAGTAACGTGACTAGCGCACCAAACAAGAAGCAGAATACACAGATCTCGTGAAGTTCAGTCACTAGCAGTCCGATCAGGGCATAAACGCCTAAGTCAGGTAAACTAGTCATGCAGCAATCTTGAAGCAGGACTTAGAAATGAATTAGCAACGGATTAACCTCGCATCTAGATCCAACTAGTGCGATCAGATCTGTTACGATCAGACACGAGGCTAGCCAGACTGCGCTTTCGATCACGGCCAACTGCGTTTACGGATGCGGAAGCATGGCTAGTAGTTTATCCTTGGCACTAGTGGCGCGTTGCTGGGTCAAGAGTGCGAAATTAAACCGCTAGCTGAGCTCCGTAGCTCACTAGTCATCGAGCAGCAGTTTCTAGACCGACTATTGCGTGCTTTTTCGCAGTATTTCGTGACTAGCCAAGAAATCCATACCGAAAATACCCCACTAGTGTAGCTGTTTGTGTCGCTTTGTACCTTTCTTTACAGTATATAAGTAGTAGAATAGCCACTCGCACGGACAGGCAAGCCATCCCTGCGATTGCGAGTGACTAGCAAGAGTCTAGTGCCCCCAGTTAAAGGCTTTTGTGCTTAACCTCAGAGGAAGAAGCCATCCCTGTGATTGCGAGTGACTAGCAAGAGTCTAGTGCTCCCAATTAAGGGCTTGTGTGCTTAACCTCACAGGCAACGCCATCCCTGCGATTGAGACATACTAGTCAGTATCTAGTGCCCCAATTAAAGGCTTTTGTGCTTAACCTCGAACGAAGCGGCTACTAGTTGCTAAGTTACCTATAGTATTGAGTGAATTGAAGTCCCTTTGAGTCTACTATTGTGTCCTGCAAAGGCCAAGAGTGCTCCGAAGTTAGTTCTTGCAGTTTCTCAAAGTTAAAGTATTATTCTTAGGCCAAGAGTGCCACTAGTAAGCTAGAGTGCGAACTAGTCAAGTGTTGATCACTTGTAGGAAGTATTACAGGGCCAAGAGAGCCAATAGTCCGAACAGTCGGAGTCCCAGCAAGCGCAGTAGCTCAAAACCAAGTCACATTCATTCAATTGTGTCTTACCCACCCCACTAGTGCAAGTAGTACACTTGTAAAACTCACTAGTAACGAATAAAACGTCTTTTGAACAACCTACCTTGATTATCGAGTCTGCAGAGTGCTTCTATCGTACTCGAAACACCCGAATTCAATACATTGGTGATAGTGTAGAGTGTAGAGAGGTTTAGTGTTGGTTGGAGCTCATTTCCGCCCACTAGTCTTTTGCCACTCACCGTTACCGAGCACATCATCGTGAGGGTACGCCACATATGAAATGATATAAGAAGCCCTTCCTCGGCTCTAATAGGGCCACCATCAGCTTGATTGACAATGTTCTTGTTGCTTTGATGTACACAGTACAGCCGCTTTAGGAAGATTTTCAAAGCTATGGCAGGAGGGGTGCATGTATGCTTACTACAGATGTTCGACCTTTCTATGAAGGATGATCAGTAAAGATTCAGAACAGCAGAACACTGCCAATTGTACCGTGAAGATTTGATGATCACAAAATCTCCGCAACTATGGTTTTCACATTTTGGCGTTCAGCTTTCTTCTCCCTTATGGCAGCCAGATCTTCGGACCACATTCTTGAGGACAGGTTTTACAGAGGCAGTTGCCTTGCGAGTTCCATGGATGCAATCCATAGTTAGGACCACGAGAGCGATTGATTCCGCTGCCACTATTTCACACACAGCAGACCTTGGATATCATGAACCAAGATCGGTGTAGCTTGGGTGTAGTGGCTCTATCACCAACTGAAAAAGTGCGCACCCTGATCCAGTTATGTGCACGCTTGACAACGAAAGGACCTTTCTGCAAAGGGAAAAGTTGTTTCAGATACTGCATTGGAGAATTTTGAGAGCTTACGTGTTGGATATATCCGGCTCGCATTGAAATCATTCATATGCGATTCCTGACAGGAAGACGTCCATTCCATAGAATTTATAATGCATGACGCCCAGTAACTGGCTCTAAATCATCATGGTGAAGATTGTATGAAACCTCAACGTAAGGAATGGTGATGCACCCTATTCTTATAGATGCCGTGTTCAAAATCGCAGCTTCGATACCATCCACCACAGAAACGTGCGTAACAGTACGTCAAGGACAAGGTTCGTTTGAAAGAGGTTGAACAATCCATTTGCCAATCTCAGTCGCAACGTCCTGTAACTGGTTCTTCTCTAAGGTTATGCTGCTTACTTTTCGAACCTTTGGGCAGTTTTCCTAAACAGGGACAAAGCTATGCCTTCAGG
Organism: Armillaria ostoyae; assembly: GCA_902506015.1. Lineage (NCBI taxonomy): Eukaryota > Fungi > Basidiomycota > Agaricomycetes > Agaricales > Physalacriaceae > Armillaria > Armillaria ostoyae. The sequence goes on along the minus strand of LR732084.1, from coordinate 4,516,795 downwards.
CCTGGATCAGAGCTTGTAACAGATAAGCAGGTAATATTAGTGGTCGGATGTCCCGTACGGAAGAGGGCATAGACGGGAGGAAGTTCAGGAATACAGAAATCTGATTTTATCTCGGTGATAGTTGGGAAGAACAGTATTGGGATTTGCTGAGAAATTGTAACAGCATTTACTTATCTTATCGGTCTCTTGCAACTTGAAGCCAATGTACAGTGCGCGCAATGCCCCCATCAACACTGCAGCTGTTGCCAATCTTATCTAGTTGAGGATGCATTACTGGCCGGGCCGATCTCAGTCTTCAGAGCCCCGGATTGAATTCCATAATTTTCCATAAACCTTTCAAAGTTCATATGGATCGTATTAAATTACTGAAAGGAATCGCCAGTAGGAATTAAATTAGACAAGCTAAGCAGACGCTATTGCCCACTTGATACAAAGAAGTGAGGCTTCGAGTTTATCCTCAAACTGCCTTGAAGCGATCACTCCACACGCCCAACGACACCCAGCACATCCGCTATGCCTTGAGTGCTAGGGTTTGTTGGGGTAGATTCGGGACAAGCGCATGCAAAGAAATCAATATGAACTCGCACAGAATAATGTACTTGACGCCAATAGAAAGAGACGAATCTGTGGTGTTCAAGCTCTTCATCCACAAGGTAGTCACCGCCCGCACTCGTCTACTGCAGAAAGTGCTCGAACAAGGGATTATTGCTACCTCTAGAAAACAAACAACCCTCCCACAATACCTCCAACACCACCAAGTACAGATTGCCCGAGCGCAACTACACCTCCATTCTTTTCGCCACTCTCGTTTGTAGCCTTTCCAGCACTCATCGCAGTAGCGCTAGTCGACGTGCTTGTGGAAGCAGTCCCGGACTACGAACATCAGAATAAGGTACGCAAGGCAAAGAAAATAGACATACACTCGAAGAAGTCATAGTTGCTGTCGCCAACATACCCGCAGTTCCTCCTCCAATAGCAGAAATGGCGGTACGCTGGGAAGACGATGGAATAGGGTGTGGTGCGGGGGTAGAAGCGTCGCCTTGGTGGAACGTAGAGGTGCCGTAGACACCCAGGGGCTGGCCACAGCGTCAGTCAAATAAGCTGAAGGAATTGAGATTAAGACGTACTTCTCCACTGTCGCCGCGGCATGACTCAAATACGCCTGCATCATAGTTGGCGGGCATGTTCCACGTGCATTCCATAAGATCGTATATATGTTCACCTAATCTCAGCGGGCACTTAAGTTCTACTCACAGTACACCGGCGCCATCTTTCCAGAGGGATTACACGCCCTGAAACAAAATTCGTTGGAGGACATGAAGTTCTGTCTGAGATTGAGATATGCGCCTTCACATAGAAATGTTTGTTACTCACCATCCATTCAAACACTTGTCCAAGCTTCCCAAAAGCAGTAGAGAAGACTAAACCTCCAATGGGGTTTCCTTCAATTCAATACAATAAGTTTAGGTCATTTGTAAAAAACATGAATCCTTACCATTCCCATCAGCACCATGAGGATCAAGCTCTCCTCCAGTATCTCCGGCAGGGATGTCAAGCTTCGTCAAATCTCCTGTGCCTTCGAAAAAAGGGCCTTCAGATAAGGCCTCCATAAAAGAAAACGAAAGCTCATACCGGTAACCTGTACAAAGTCGGGCGTCTGAACGAAGTGGGCTCCTGTGATGGTACCCTTTGGGATAACGCACGTTCCGTAGCCACTCTGAAGGTGCTTTAGTAAGGGCGAGTTGGCAAGGCGGGAGAAGGAGAGAAATGAACCTTCAGGCACCACGAAACTTCGAGGCTATTAGCGTTTACACCAAGGAAGATAGCTGATTTGACGAACCTCTGTGGCGCCGATACCGGAGTCCGCACTTGGGGTAGGAGGGGCCCATAAACAGCTGTAGTACCACTTTACATGAGAGTCTTCTCTTGGCTCGACAAAGAGGTGAAACGTACAAATCATCAACGGCGTTGACTAAACGAACATCAGGGACGACATCGCCTAAGACGAAAGAGACAATAACGTACTATAGACGTTCTGGCACATCGAATCTTGGCTAGACGTTGTCCCGCATTTGTTGGTCCCAGTCTGGCCCTGTTCAGTGGTGTCTGGTGCGGTGTCCGGTAGATAGGTCGCAGTATACTGTGCGCCCACGGAAGAGAGAGTAGCAAGGAAAATACCAATGGCGGGTGTATACATTTTGAGTGGTGGGAGAAAGAAAGAGGGTTTGGCGAAATCCCTGTTATGTACACTTGGTGTCTAAATATAGATTGTCCATAAGCATCGCGTTTTGAACTAAAAATAAGACATACTCTGCTATTGGAATCGCTAGGATTGCGGCGGAAGAATGAGAGTATGTATGCATTGCAAGTACGAGCCATTTATGCAATAATTCAATCTAAAAGCCGCGGAAATAAGCAACGAATATGTACAAGTCAATGTATAAAAATCATACCAAGAATACTGATCAACAGGGACTGCAGAGATAACACGATGGCACAATGATCAGTGCTCTCATTTGGTGTGAGTTCGAATATTGAAAGATATGGAGATGTTATGTCGGTTGACGTTAATGGATGCAGAAGCCGGGAGCCCACACGGTGTGACACAGAGAGCAGCAGTGCAAAAGCTTGAGAACCGGAGTGAGCAGAGGCGACGCTGACAGATCACCAAAATACTGGCGTATGATCAAGGCCTGGATCCGTAATGAAATGTTTGACGGGAAGGGAAGGGCATTTTATTGCAGGGAAGCTTCCCAAGGTAAGGAGCGTGTGTGGTAAGTAGCCAAGGGTGCAATCTTAGGAAGAACGCAGGACACGACATGAACTGGATCGAATTATGTCGGTACAGGTACGCGGAGCAACGTCAGATGAACGTACCAAGCACCCAAGCGGAAGCCGGCAAAGCTAATCTTGAAACATTGAACGTTGACAACGTTGAAGCCTCAGATGCGCGAGACATATAAAATTAGGTACTGGATATTCTACAACATCAGAACATGAGGCGATGAACAAAGGATGGTGAAGGGACCCGTTCATGAATACACCTTGGCGGAAGTCAAAAATTGCATATATTTCATCACTTCAGTGACAGTACGCATCTAGAATATACAGTTGAACAAACTGATGAGTAGTAGCACTGACAATGGGAACGAATTCACCATGCCTCAGCTCAAACACGACTGTCTTGAGGCTCCCTGAGGCCATCCGACGCGTCGAGAGATCGGAAACTAGGCATAAACCATCACAAAGTCCAGAGAAATGTAGACATATTCCCTTTGCTAGAGTCCGTGGTTGCCGTCGAGAAACGAGCAAGAGATAATCGTCGTTGTGGTCAGTGCAAAGGCTTGAATTTGCATTTGTTTGGCAGGCATCGGGATAGCGGTCCGAAGATTGCCGGATAACTCTTCACTGTGCGATCAGTTGGACAGTGGAACCACCATTCGCAGAAGTCAGCAGAAAATAAGTGATTATTCAGACATGTCAAAGACTCTCCAGCATCATCAAGTAGTCGAAAACAAATCAAACGAGTTCCAAAAGAGCTCAAAAACACCTCTTAACGTTTGAAGAGAAATCACAATGAGATCTTTGTACAGTACAGCAACCCCCAGTCAACGTGATGCCGACCTGGAGGTGTCCCCACATCAATTAAATCAGCGATGATCTAGAGAAAAGTCACAGAGTTCGACCTATGTTCCATAATTCACAGAATCTAGCATCAACCTCCTTCGCTCCAATATCAGGGCCAAGATTAGAATATCGTCAAACAATTCCTGTCCCTCGGGCGTCACCTCCAACTGAGCCAGGTTTCGGCCTCTATGGGGCATGAACTTTGCGTATAAGACTTTTGGAGCTCTTGATGTGCGAGATGAGGATGTACACTAAGAACGAGGAGAGGGAAGGAGACTTGCTTACGACTTTGGTATTTTCGGAGAGGTCCCATTCTATATTCTGCGAAGGATAAATGTTAATTAATATATCTAAGACAGAAGAAGTATCAAGCGTACTTGAGAACCGAGGGTCCACTCTTGGTGGTTATTATAGAATGCCTATCTGACGATTAGAAAAGCTGCTGCAAAAAGAATATACAGCGGTGTCTGAACCTGACGATCCTTCCAACTAATATTCCTTCCAAGATGCGCCGACTTGCGTGTTTTCAAGGCATCTTTGATGTGATATTCCCCACCTTGAATATAAACCGACTCGGGAAGCTTCGAGTTGCCCATCCTATCATATTCGTTAATCATAATAACACCAAAAAAAGAAAGACTCACTCGAAGTCTGCTACGAGCTCGTCGTGCTCGGTTCCCCCGCGCCTGATCGCTATGGGAGCAACCGTCAGATTATCAAACAAAGACGAACCCGCACTTACTAGTTACATACGAGCTGGGTATAAAACAGTTTGAGCCAGTCGAAATGTGGTACCGAGGACGTAAGTCGGGAGGGATGAGGACCATCGTATTGAGAGAGTGTGGGCAAAATGAATACGTGACACGTTCAGTAAGTCTTGATACTGCATTGTAGCTGTAGCTATGAGGATTCCGAAGGAAAAGGGGAGGATCAAGGGACTCACAGTGGTGGCTCTATGGAAGCAATAGAGTTCTCAGCCATCGGGGGCATGAGCTGTACATCACCAGTGGATGTAGTAACGAGGTTCTCTGCACGGCTACGACAATATTCAGTCCTCGATCAACTAGCACAAAAGATGGGATACTTGGATAACGTAGTGGGATATTGGTGTGAGGAAGTCGTCGCGGTCGCGGTGCCTATTGGAGGTCTAGAGTGGGACACTGGATTGCCAGCACCAAGGGACCGCTCAGATACTTCGTAGCTAAATGAACAAGGGAGTTAGGGTGCTCCAACCGCCAATGAGAGTCAGTACGAACCTCGGAGGTAAGGATAGCATGTCGGTCCGACGAAGAGACGCCATCGATCCACCGGCGCCTCGAGTGGAAGAAAGAAACGGTGTCTACGCTGAATGCTGTGCCCGCCCTGAGCGATCAATTATATGACTGATGGTGATGATATATTGGTTGCCCTGCCTACATTATTCTCTATCGAGATGCACTGCCTGAAAATCAGACCTCGGGAGCAGATGGGAAAGGGATTCAATGCTCACATTACAGCTACGGCTACGGCCAGTTTTCATGTGGAATAAATATGTGCCTTGAAGATTTTTTCACCGGCTTCTGGTTTGTGAACGGAGGTTCAAGTACTTGACTGTTTTGGAAGAGCAACCTACCAGCAGTGCAAGCAGACCGAAGAACACGAAGTGTGGACAAGCGCGATGCGGGAGAACGCGGGTCCAAATGCATCCCACGTGTTCGATGACTTGCCACGCGCAAAGCACGCGCCGAATCCCGGTGTTGAGTTTGAACTCATGTTCCCGGCAGCTAGGGGTGCCAAGACGAGTGGTACCACACTGCGACTATTAAAGAGTAACTCTCACGCCGTGAAATGGCTTTGTCGGAAAGCCTGGAGGCTACGCGTTCAACTGTGAGCTCCTCTGGCAGTCATTCTTGATCGCCTTCTGCTCTCTTGCCAGTGGTCTTCTTGGGCCCAGTTCCATTTTTATGCACGAAATATGTGGAAGTTCTGCGCCAGCTCTTGACGGTAATTGCTATTGAGAATTGGTTTTCACGGCTCTAACGCCACCTTCTATTTATACCTATTTACTGCGTACCTTACACTTTGACGTTTCGTACCTATCTTGACTTGACTCCAAACCACCACTGTCTCCGTACACTACGACAGAATATACCTGCCCTTCAAGTCAACCACGTCCCGCTTCCGAGCCGCTGCGACCTAAACTCCAACAATTGCTTACAAACTTCACTTTCTGTTTTCGATGGCGCTCAACACCAACGATTCACAGGGACACGTCGGAGAAGTTAAAAGTGGAATGGCGCCGTTGTTTCTCTCACGAAAACAGCTTAGCAGCAAGGACTGAATATAAATTGGCATCGCTGTACTCAGACTAGCATCTCGTTGGACCGAGCACCGTGTAATTCCAGTTATTGTCTTTGTCCCACCAACCTAGGCAACCCATTTTTCGCCAGAGCAGCTCCATCACAGTGACGGCAAATCTGCGGTAAAAGTATAATGAACGGTTCGGCAAGAGCACTGCTAGCGTTTGGCTAGAATATCGCGGTCCGACGTCTACCGGAATGTTTCATCCTCCACAATCTCTTCCACTTCATGATGGTGGTGTATCATATCGGATATCAGCAGCAACGTGCCAATAAGGCCATAGGAACATGTTCAATCAGTCCCGATAATAGATACAACATTACGTGAGTTCTTCCAAAGTTCCGTTCAGACATTTTTAACTTCCCTTTCCTACATTCAGGATTGCAAATATACAAATGGACGTCGGAAAATGCCTTCATACGGGAATTCGCCGATGCATGAGGAGGAAATACATGCAGGGTCGAATTATCCCATTTGGTTATTCAGTCCCCAATACGTATGCCCTTTCGATCAGAAGCGCCTTTCCTTCTCCCCCCCATGTCAAAGAGAGGCAAGGCGAATACGAACGTTTCTCTCGATACTGTATACAACCCGTTTCATGGACCAACAAATCTTCCTGGACCTCGTAATGAGACTGAAGAGGAACAGACAAGGCGCGAACAGGAATCCCAGGATGCTCAAAGGATCTCGCGCGAGATCGACGAGCACCTGCTGGAGACAAAGAAGATACTGGAGAGAAGGAGATGGGCAGTAAAAATGCTGCTGTTAGGTGAGTCTCATAGCAGTGTCGCGCCTATCATCTCACGTCGTTCTTGGTGTATCCTTGCGCCAGGTCAAGCCGAGTCCGGAAAAGTTGGTTATCCATTGTTCCTTGACGATGGATCTCGCCTGACTTTTTCTCTTCTGATAAGAGCACATTGTTGAAGAGTAAGCACACATTTGTACCTATATTATTCTCTGACCGGTTTCTAGACTTTCAACTCGCGTTTACTCCGATTCAATTCCAGAAAGAGCGTGGAGTATGGAAGAGAATAGTCCAGCTTAACCTCATAAAGTCCGTATAGCATCTTCTTACTCCTAATTCATCCTTATCATTCGTAGCTCTATCAAGATCATCCTTGACGCTCTACAAAGTGAATGGAGCCCAGACATTGAAGCGTCGACATCCCTACACAAAGAACACCACCTCCTACACTTGAGACTGTCACCTTTGCTCGTATACGAGACTGTGTTCAATGATATCCTCTCCCTAAATCCTGAAGCATGAGATATCTGCATACGAGCTGGCAGTGGGTGGAAATCCACATTAAGTGGGAAACTTCCCAGAAGTTCCGATGACGGGCTCCAGGGTCGTGACTTGCTCATCAAGAACGACCCTACTCAGATTTTGGAAGCATCCGTGGACGCCATCCTCTCTCTGTGTGCCGACCCTGCAGTACAAGACGTTTTACGCTTGCGTGAGATATGCCTGCAGGATTCCTCAGGATTGTAAGTCCCTGTAATATTGCGTCGTGGGACCGAAGCTGATTTCAGCAGCTTTTTAGATGATGTGTCAAGGGTTACGATGAAGGATTACGTGCCAACAGAATGTGAGTACGCCGAGAATGCTAACGAGGACAGGCTTGACTATATTTTCAGCGGATATTGTACGAGCAAGAATCAGAACTATTGGAGTCGAGGAGCATCATTTCGTCGCTGAATCAGGTAGGCTGTGGGACTGCATTCCAGGTGTATGTAATTTGGTATAACAACAAGGCGCTCGTTAGGGACGGAAAAAGGATCCGAGTTCTTCATTGCAGATGTTGGAGGAAGTCGGTCATCGGTGGGTAGTTCTGCTTCTTCATCTTTGCCTTGAACGATCAAACGGAACTATCCAGCGTTCATCCTGGATACCATATTTTGATGACGGTATGTGCCCCTACTATGTATCTCCGCAAAGTTTGTGGGCCCCGCTAATTTGGTTACAGTCGATGCGATTCTGTTTCTGGCACCGCTGACTTTTAATCTGTCTTTGGAGGAGGATCCTCGGGTTAATCGACTAGTACACTCGCTCATCCTTATATTTCTTTTTGTATCTCACGGCCTTTTACAGGAGGATAGCTTGCAATTATGGCGGATGATATGCGAAAATAAGCTTTTGGCGAATTGTGCTTTGATCCTTTTCCTTAATAAGGTGTGTTTACTAATTTGTGGAAGCCTATCACTGATACTTGTTTTAAAGAAAGATATTCTTGTGAAGACGTTCACGTCGGGAGTTTCTGTTAAGCGATACGTTTCAAGTTACAACGACCCGAATGACGCTCCTCACGTAACCAAATGTGAGTCGCACAGCTACTGAATTTCCTTATTCATCATACTCATGCGTGATTGTGGTGCAGATGTCAAGGATATGTTCAAGAGTTATCACGTACGTTCAATATATCAGCTGGATATACGAGATGATTCTGATAGATGGCTCGTTTCAGAGAAAGCTATCTTTGTGTCCTCGACCTTTCATATCCTATGAAATATCTGCTATTGTACGTGCTCCCTCTTTGCTAATGTAATGATCCAGTTAGCATAAAGCGATGACAGGACACCCGCGGGACGCAATCTGTTGTGCTAGCAGGTTTGTGCTTGCCCGTTTTCAACTCATTTGGCTGACCATCCGCTTTGAAAGTGCATGATAGCATCATAAGAAGAAACTTCGCGAGAAGCCATCTGATCTAATACCTTTGGCTTCATCATGTACCATAATATACAAGGCATGTAAATTTGGACTGACTATTTGTTTTGAATGGATTACGGACTTTCTATGGACCTAGTTCAATGCGACCATTATTTTTTCCTTCGCTGAGAGGTGACGCATTGTGGGAAAACATCAGATTGTTAAAAATCAAACTGAATGTATGCCTTATTGAGGATAGGACGGTACCCCCGGATTTTTTTTCTTTTCCCACGGTCCCAGGCGCAGCGCCTATTTCTTGCTTGCAACGACTAGCGTGGTTAGACAGACGGTCACCAGTCTACTTCCCGACTACTCCTAGCACTTGTCGTAAACCTTGTTACTTACTTAGTACCCCCATATCTGATCCCTCTTGGTGCTTGGAACTCAGCTTTCAGACATCCTCAAGACATCCTCGCTCATAACCGGGGTTTTAATTGAGCATTCATTATCTCGTGTATAAGCTCAAAATACTCTGATTCTTCACACCTGTTGAAACATCCTATAATATTTTTCAATTCTCGGTACAAATGATGGGACCACAGAAAATAAGAAGAATCATTGGAGGGAGATTGAAATGCGTCACAAGGTATGCGAATTCTCAGATGAGTATACACACACTGAAGAGCCTTGCGCATTTAATCATGATGGCTTGGTGACACTCTTAGGTTCCATGCACATGTCCAGATGCGGGGTCATCCTCTTCCGATGATTCCTCTTCCTCCCTCCGAAGACTGGTCAGCTCTTCTTGTCGAAGCCTTTCCTGCATGAGGGCCTCTCTTTCTATCGGTTGCACCGTTTCTCCCACTCTCAGATGTTGGATATTATATTCTGCCTCTTCACCGTCCACCTCCCCATCCTCCTCGTCATTGCGTAACGCTGGCTGGTGTCCAAGCGTCATGATGAACCGTTTGTGTGAGAATGCTGGATTCGGGTTCCGTATCAGCCGCACTGCTGACATCGAAGCAACATCATCTCCTCCATGCGGGTGAATCAGTTCGCCCGACGTCTTGCTGTATATGTATACCCGCCTCCCGTCTGACCACACGCACCACAGCAGCTGATCAAACCCCTTTTTCAATGCTGTTCGGACCCCCTCCACCTGCAGACCTGATGGCATCCTCAACAGAAAGTTCTCCCAAATCTTCACCGCTCACATTTTTGAGTGATTGCAGTTCTTTGACCGGTCTCCTCCTGAGACGGTTGTCTTGTATGGTCTGAATATTCGGTCGAAGAGCTTGTCCCATTGCGCTTTCGTCCCTTCGTGCACTCGCGCATGGGTAAAGACACCTCCCAAGTCAGGTTCCTGCATTATACCGATGTCCGTGCGCCGGCGTTCCTCTTGCGCCATCCGAACATGTTTCCATCTGTCTTTTGTTTCCCCCGCCATCAGCATGTAGTCAGACACCATATGCTGTAGCAGTTGGTGCAGAGAGATCCTGGAATGCTCCCGAAATACTTCCTCATGCATGCGGTCCCCTGCAGCGAGATCAGCTCGAACGGCAGGCGATATTGTCGTTTGCTCTGGATGGCTCTCGGTCTCAGGAAGGGGCGCTGCATGTTGCCCTTCGGATGCGGGTCCCCGCACCTGCCGCCTGCCTCGCCTCGCCACCGACGATTGCTGTCGTTTTGCATGGCGATCGGGAGAGCAGAATGCCTCGAATGTTTCCTTGGGCCCCAATAGATCCCATGCGGCCTCACTCCTGACTCGAATGCTCCCCTCACATTGTGGTATTCTTACTCTCTCCACATCGTATCCTGGCCACTCGATGGCAGTCCCTGGGATCCACCAGCACCCTCCCTCCGCATATGGCCCCGGTTCTTCTGTCCCGTCGATCTTCTTCGAGCATGGCAGGATCATGCAACGCCCTCCCGGACTGCTTGTGCGAGGCCACACTGCTCGCATGAGCTCCTTGTGGCCTGACCGCTCCTCCGGTCGTGCATAGATTGAATTGACCATGAACGTGACTAGACTCGTCAATAGTACAGGCCCATATTGAACCCTTACCCTCATGTCCAGTTCCTCGTTCTGCCATTTTACCAAAGATGCGAATCCTTGGATTCTAGTGGCTTTGAACTGCCTGCATATCTCACATTATCAGCCACTCCCCCCCACCTCTCACACAGATAAAAACTCACCACCAGTCCTCTCGTCGATGGCAATAGACCAAGTCCTCAAAATCCTCTGGCTTTGCTTCTGCCAACACCTGCTTTGCTTTCTCCAGCGGTACCCGGGCCTCAATACGTGCATGCACGTCGTTACTCTCTGCAGTGTCGGTGAACATATCATGGATCTGGGTCATAAACATGTTGTACGTCAGGTTGTCTGGAGGCTTCTTCATCAGATCCTCTGTTGTAACGAATTTCGCATTGTTCCTGGTTCTCATGTCGTATGTCAGCGATTTGTCCGTTGTATACAGCTGCAAGAACGATGCGCGGTACGGTCCGAGTGGCTTTGAGTTCGAGGTGATGTGACAGCCAGCGATGGCGGTAAGGTGTGCGCATGTGTCCCGGTGGTAATTGCTGTACCCAAACCGTGTAAACTGCTGAGCAGTAGTCCGGTGCACGGCGAAAAGCTTCTGCAGTGCAACCGCATGCCCATCAGAGCGCCACAAGACTGCCCCGCCTTTCACTGCAAGTTCCAGTGCGACATCGACAAATACATCGTTCCCCGGAGCCGAGAATACTTGGGGATCCGCGCCGATGGCCCGCCTAAGGGCTGTGCACCGCCCAGGTTCATCCTGAGGATCATGCGCTGTCAGCATCTTGATCCCTCGCCATTGAATGAGGAACCGGTGTCCCGCTCCCCATTCCTCCGCTTTCCTTACCAGAGTCTCGCTGAAATCCTCCATGAAGCCTCCCACCGCCTCACCCCTGATCAGCTCCGTCATCTCTCTGATAGTCCTGCTGATACCGATTCCTGCGCTGAACGCCTTTGAGGTGTACGTGGGAGGATTACGGGCCTCGATCATAGGCTCAAGCCGTCCTGATGTCTCGCGGAATGCCTCATAGATGATCTTATATTGCTCCACCGTGACGGGAAGGGTTTCATTGTTACCGCTTTGCGCCAAATTCGGGAGCAGGAGATAGACAGCACAGTGGTGTCCGAGCTTTCCAAGGTAGACATTTGGAACGCTTCCTGGATCCTTTAGAGCCTCGGTGTTCGCTGAAACCTGCGGATCATTGTTGTGTTAAAGAATAATTTTTTTCTGTTGGGGGGCTGACCTCTCCAGTCTCAGGATTGCGCATTTGAAATGGCACACGGACACCTACTTTCCCCTGCATTGCCTTCCTGGTCTGATGTGTGACGACGCACTCAAAGTCTAGTCCAAGCTCTGGAATTCGGTCACAGATAGCGATGATAGAGTCATAGTCTCTCGTCAACTCAGCGTGCTCCACTGGTAGTTCAGCTCCGGTCATGCTGAGGTTGATGTATTGATCCTCTGAGTGTTCTCCACACAACACGTAGCGAAGATAGTCTTCCTGACATTCAGCTTCGCTCTGTGTCCGCCGCAACAGCTCCGCACTGTCGATGAACTGGTGCAAGGAGACGTCAGTTGCGTTATGGTGTCTCCGAGCATGAATCTCAACCGACCCCCTTGCATCTTGGTCTGATCCCTGGCCAGCCCCCATATCGTGATTCCGTCGATCGCCCTCCGTCTCTTGCATGTTCTCGCGATTTTCGTCTCCTGGAGGTGGACGGTACCTTCCATGATGCACCGTTCCTGCAGGAAGGTCTCCAGGGAGCAGCCGACGTCTTTGCTCACGGTGCCGATCGTCCTCATCGTCGGAGCTTGGTAAAAGGCGGCGGCGGCGACGTGCAGGCAGAAGGACGCCATCCCCATCACCTGGTTCCGAGATATGGTGGCGGTGCGTGCGTGTCGTCGTGGAAGCACGCTCCACATCTGCTGTGTCAAATGTCTCGGCATCAGTCTATCCTCACGGGTCCTCACGGGTCCTCTGCAGACTGTGCACACACCTTCGTCACTACCATCGTCCATCGTATGCATCCGATCGACCTCCAAGACGGCAAGGGTCAAGGCGACTGAGTGATCTCAATCTTCTCCCTTCCGCAGCGTCTGGTTGGTCTCCGGGGGAACTCACGATGATTCATCCCCTGCAGAGGGGGAACCGAGACTTGTCTTTCGCTCAGCCAAACACTCATCCTTTTATATTACTGGGCCCAGGAGGGTTGCGGCCGTAGCCCGAACAAAGAGGCGATACGTCACCAACCAAGGGAAGCGAAGCAAGCCATCAACTTTATGTGACTTCCTAAACGGGAAATGATGCCGGCTCAGTGTAAGTAGCTGCTCGACGTTGGTCTGCGGTCTCTCAGCTTTCTGTGAAAGAAAGAGGAAATCTGGATCTTTTGGGCTCATGTCTGACTCTGGGAAAAGCGTGGGAAAAGTCTGACTTTAGGCTGCATTATCACTAGACCCTGTGCAGCCTAAAGTCTGACTTTTCCCACGCTTTGACCTCTCTTCTCCGAGACATCCCAGGGGTCTTCAGTAGGCGACGACAGGATCTACAGGGGACGAATGAGAGAGAAATCATCTCATGCTCACTTACTTACTTGTTACTTACCTGGTAGGACAGTGAGGGGATGAGTGAGAGAGCGATGTAGCTCCTTTTCCATGCTGCACTGTCTTACCAGGTATGATCGTGAGACACTCGCGAGAACTCGGTCTTCAAACGGAACCATGCTGGATGAGGATCCTGGTCTTCTGAATGAAGCGATACAGCATCTTCAGTGCCCGCTCTCCATTTTGCCCTCACCGCAATTGAGACTTGCATAAATCAAGTTTTAAACCCAGTTTGTCAAGCCAAGGAGAATTCACAACCACAAATGTGTGAGTGAGAAGAAGGGTGAGCGCAGATGCCGACCGCAGTTCCGTGACCCTAAGGGCTGCACGCCATAACCGTATTTTACGGTTATGCGGTCGCCACGTATGGTATATGTGCTGCTGAAGGCCGTGAGCACTTCTAGCTGTGAGAAAGACCGTATAAACATGGCGGCGTTTATTGTAGCAGTCCTGAAAGGATTCGAGGAGGGTTTTGGAGCCACATGTACAACATCTGAAAGTGAATCAAAACAGCCTTACGTTCGTCTTCTTTCAGCTTTCCACAACTAACACCAACTAACTTAACTCAACTTGTATACCATGCTCTTCTGACTCTAGACCGTCCTCATAGCGACTACGATGTTGCGTTGCAACCCCTCAAGTATTTTAAAGCACCCTAGAGGCTAGAATGGCACTGACTTCTTCATTAAACATGCTTGCTGTAGATGGCCGAAACCAGGTCGGTACCGTTTATTTTATGGCTTTGACGATGCCATATTATCATGTTTTTTTAACAGAGACCAGCTCACCGTAGCATAGCAAAATACGTACGGTCTGACACCGTGATTGACCATCCCGCTATACCGGTGTACGGTACAGGACCTTGAAGGTGAGTTAGTTCAGATGAACGTCTCTCTCTCTCTCTCACTAACCAAAAAAAAAAAAAACAGGGAACAATTCAAAAGACAGGTAAGATCCAGTTCGCCGTCTCTCGAGCTCTGTGTGTGTGTAGGGAGCGCACAGAGGAAGAGAGGGCAGCGGTCATTAGGAATGATGTCATTCGCACGCTTTGTTTTTTTTTTTTTCTTTCTCTTTTTTATACAGGAATTTAGAAAACTGACGGGGTTCCCAAAAAGAATTAAAAAGTTTCGGGCCGAGCCGGTGATCAGAGGTTTATGGCGATTGGCATCATGGGTCGTCTCTCTCAGCTCAAGATGGGCCAAGCCGCATCAAAATTTTTCCTTTCTCTTTTTTTTTTTCCCCAAGAATCTCGTCGTTGTTGAAAATAGCAAAAAAAAAAGATAGTGAAGAGAAAAATAGAAAAAATCAGGAGCATCGTGTTCTGTTTTTTTGGGGGGAGGGGGAGACGGTCCCGTTGATACGCGGTCCACGCGTTCACACCTAGATTTTGCGATTTTATAATGATACTAGCGCATATCTATCCTTAACTAGTCATAACTAGAGGGCTATAGCAGAGGCTTCGAGCTGATAGTCAAGCCAGAAAGCTACTAGTCGAACCAGGACTTAGGCGCGATACCACTAGTGGATCAAGTCTATAAGCCGGAGTGACTAGTACCTCGGCTACTGTTACGAGCCGGTGAATAACGGTTACTAGTAGACGAGGGTAGCTACGAGTGCACCCAACAAGAAGCATAACACACAGATCTCGTGAAGTACCGTCACTAGCAGGCCGATCAGGGCATAAATGCCTAAGTCAGGTTAACTAGTCACACGGCAATCTCGAAGCAGGACTTAGAAATGAATTAGCAACGGATTAACCTCGCATCTAGATCCATCTGGAGCGATCAGATCAGTTACGATCGGGCACGAGGCTAGCCAGACTGCGCTTTCGATCACGGCGAACTGCGTTACGGATGCGGGAGCATGGCTAGTCGTTTATCCTCGGCACTAGTGGCGCGTTGCTGGGTCAAGAACGCGACCTAAAACCGCTAGCGTAGCTCCGTGGCTTACTAGTCGTCCAGCAGCAGTTTCTAGACCGACTATTGCGTGCTTTTTCGCAGTATTTCGTGACTAGCCAAGAAATCTGTACCGAAAATACCCCACTAGTGTAGCTGTTTGTGTCGCTTTGTACCTTTCTTTACAGTATATAAGTAGTAGAATAGCCACTCGCAACGGCAGGCGACGCCATCCCTGCGATTGCGAGTGACTAGTAGTATCTAGTGCCCCCAATTTAAAGGCTTTTGTGCTTAACCTCAGAGGAAGAAGCCACCCCTGTGATTGCGAGTGACTAGCAAGAGTCTAGTGCTCCCAATTAAGGGCTTGTGTGCTTAACCTCACAGGCAAGCCATCCCTGCGATTGCGAGTGACTAACAAGAGTTTAGTGCCCCAATTAAAGGCTTTTGTGCTTAACCTCGACGAAGCGGCTACTAGTCGCTAAGTTACCTATAGAATTGAGTGAATTGAAGTCCCTTTTGAGCAATACTATTGTGTCCTGCAAAGACCAAGAGTGTTTCGAAGTAATTCTTGCAATTTCTCAAAGTTAAAGTATTATTCTTAGGCCAAGAGTGCCACTAGTAAGCTAGAGTGCGAACTAGTCAAGTGTTATCACTTGTAAGGAGCAGTTTCTAGGCCAAGAGTGCCACTAGTAAGCCAAGAGTGCGAACTAGTCAAGTGAAGATCACTTGTAGGAAGTAGTACAGGGCCAAGAGAGCCATTATTTCGAAGCAGTCATAGTCCCAACGAGCGCAGTAGCTCAAAACCAAGTCACATTCAGTCAATTGTGTCTTACCCACCCCACTAGTGCGAGTAGTACGCTTGTAAAACTCACTAGTAACGAATAAAGTGTCTTTTGAACAACATCCCTTGATTATTGAGTCTGCAGAGTGCTTCTATCGTACTCGAAACACCCGAATTCAATCAATTGGTGATAGTGTAGAGTGTAGAGAGGTTTAGTGTTGGTTGGAGCTCATTTCCGCCCACTAGTCTTTTGCCACTCGCCGTTACCGAGCACATCATCTGGAGCCCACCGCGAGGGAGTTTCAGATTTGATAATCTCGTTGAATTAAGACATTTTATTTGACACTAGTCTTGTTAAAGAAGCATATTATTCGAACTAGCCTGCGTACTATCGTCTTTCTGACCCTTGCCATAGTATCACTATGTGCAGGGGAGGATTCTCAGACTTTATGCGCACTTCGGCTTCGGAACGGCTACTTGGTGGCTCGTTTCCGATGTCCCCTCAAAGAATGATTGTAGTCTTTCCTTCGAAGGAAACGACTGTTCTGTCCAGTACTCGTACAATTCTACCAACGCAATGCATGCCTGTACTCTCTGCTAGTCCTCACGATAAAGCAGAACAGGAAGCGGTGCCAGCTACTGTAGACGTGCTGGATAGTCAGAAGAGTTCTTCAATGGAAATGCCTACGTCTTCTTCCGCTGTTGGAAGTGATGCTCCAATAGTATACCCTGGACTTTCGAACTCACAGTCCTATCAAACCGTTAGCAGACCGATCATGTCCGCTAGCACCCAAAAGACGGCTAGTCAAGGAGCGAGAAACGTTGTGAAGTGCCCTAGTAATAACTCTGTCAATGCAGACGATGCTACAGTGCGAGACAGGCGCTTGTTCTTTGGCTATAGCGTTAAAGACGATGATATTATAAAGTATCCATTGGATACAAGTTCTATATCATTGTCTTGAGCTTCCAGCTCAATTGTAACATTAAATTATGCGATAATATGGCAACTAGCATACACTCATAAGCTTAATCTTTTAATTGTACACTATGAATGAAAGAAAAGCACGGTTTTCACAACCTAAGCACGAGTTGTATGGACTATTGCGAGCATTGAAAGCTTGTCAATATTGGCCCATTGGAATTCGCAACTTAGTGGTTGAAACCAACATGAAGTAGCAGGAATGGGACTGAATGCGACTATCAATCGATGGATAGAAGACATTCACATGTTTCATTTCACCCTCCGGCATGTAAAGGGTAGTACTTTCCCTGCAAACGGACTATCAAGGCGAGATGTGCAACCTGGAGATGAAGTCCATCCTGACTAGGAGGATTACGAGCTTGAGGACCACGGATCCTTGAAATTTGAAGTCGCAGAAGGAACTAGTGCACTGCCGAAGGAACTTGAAGAATTTAAGAATGAAATCGACAGTTGAGGTGGCTATATGTACACACTAGTCACTAGTTTCGACAATCTCACTATAGAATTGAATGATGCACGCTCTTGTGAACTAGAATTAAGAGATCTATACTTAGCAGAGGAGAAAACCGATGAAACTGCATGCGAGTTCTTGAAAGCGACTCCACTTATTCCAGATCTCGAGTATAAGTTCAATCCTAACAAGCGAGAGGACTATCGAGAGAAACAATGGACTAGTAGTGGACTAGCACAGGATGAACGCTTACCGCATGTCAGAACTTGGTTGAGAAACCTCAGATACCACCCAGAAGGACTTAACGACAAGCAGTACTGTCGCAACTTCTTCTTGGATAAGGAAGGACAATTGTATAGATGCAGTACCGAAGGAGATCATCGACTAGTAGTGGATAAAGAGCATTGAAAGTATATGATGAGATCGGCACACGACTCGTTAGGACATAGAGGCTTTTACGCGACTAAGTCACTATTGGATCAACGGTTCTGGTGGCGAGAGTTGGAACGAGATGTCAGTTGGTATGTCAAGTCTTGTCATTTATGCCAAGTTCGACAGAAGACCATGCTTCGTATTCCACCCTCTGTCACTCAGATGCCGTCGCTATTCCAGAAGGTACATTGCGACACTATGATCATGTCCCCGGCATCTAACAAATGCAAGTATATAGTTCACGCGTGCGACTCATTATCGTCTTGGCCAGAGGCTAGGGCGTTACAGAATGAAAACACTAAAGCAATTGCGATTTGGTTCTTTGAGGATGTGATATGCAGGTGGGGCTGTCCCTACGAAATAGTAACTGATAACGGAGGACCTTGGGTCGCTGTTATACAGTGGCTAAAGGATAAGTACGGCATTACTGGCATAAGGATCACGCCTTACAACTCGCAAGCAAATGGAAAGATTGAAAGGGGTCATTGGGACCTTCGTCAGGCGCTATTCAAAGCGACTAGTGGCAACTCAAGGAAGTGGTTTTACTTCCTGCCGCATGTATTATGGGCTGATCGCATCACTATTAAGCGTGGTACCGGTTGTTCACCGTATTTCATGGCACTAGGAGCGCACCCAATAGTACCGCTTGATGTAGTAGAAGCGACTTGGCTAGTCAAGCCTCCGAGTGGAATCTTGAGCACTGCGGACCTTATAGGCCTACGAGCGAAAGCACTAGCCATGCATGCGCAACATGTAATGGAAATGCGACAGAAAGTAAGCAAGAATAAACTCGATACAGTACTACGCTATCAACGCGAGCACAAGGCCACTATAGTGGACTACGACTTCAAACCAGGTCGACTAGTACTCATGCGAAACACACGAGTCGAGGACAGTCTCGATAGCAAGATGGAGCCAAGGTACTTGGGGCCACTAGTCGTCATAAGAAGGACTAAAGGTGGTTCTTATGTCTTAGCAGAGTTGGATGGTTCAATAGTGGGCGGCACAGTCGCTCAGTTTAAAGTAATCCCATACCATGTGAGGCATAGTATCGAGTTACCCAAGAAAATTCATGATTTAATCGATGTAAGTCCCCAAACTCTTAAAGAGTTGGTGGATAGTGATGAGTCTGTCCCAACAGAATACCACTATCGGACCTTAGGCAAGAAATTGTATGGTGTAGACCGAGTTAGACTGCAGCAGAGCGACACTAGTGGGTCTGACAGCGATGATTCAGCTTCGGAAGCAGAGGGATACCCTCAGCCTAATGATAATGATAGCAATAGTGATGAAGACGACAAAGTCCCCATCACTAGTCGACTCAGAAGCTCAGAAACTGCGATCGGAGACGGTTAAAAACACTGTATATTGCTAAGTAACGACGGTGTAAGCTAGATACTGTATCTAGGCAGTTGGAAATCACGAAAAACGACAGACTAGTAATAGAAAATTGATATATGCGGCGACTAGTAAGGTTCCAGAGCGACTAGTACTAGTTAATCTTGGAGCCAGAAGCAACTGGAGCAGAGGAATCGGCCTCCATAGGCACAGGAAGGCGGCTCTCGAGCTGCTTGACGACTTGGCCATGGTGAGCAACCACAAACTCCCTGTATTTCAACAGGTACTCGATTTTGTGGGTGGTGGCGATAACATCGTTGCGAAGATCAGCCTCCCTAGAGCGCAAGACACTTTCGGAAGGGTTGATATGATCCCCAGCAACGACTAGTGAAGCCGCAGCGTCGATAGTACTCTGACTAGCCTCGTTGTTGATAGCTAAGTCAGCCGCTAGTGAAAGAAAGAAGGTGAATAGTGCGTCGCATAACTCACTAGTAAGCACATACCAGCAATAGTGTAAGGGGAATCCTTGAAAGCATGGTCAGCAGAAGCGCAAGGATGCTTCCTAGCTTGGTTAGCAGCCTCGATGGCCTTCCCTTTGGCAATAGTCGCTTCGGCGGCCTGGTAAATGTGTAAAGATGAGTGAAGCTCGAAGACTAGCGACTAGGTAATCACCTGGATCGCCTCTGCGCATCGCTCCGCCTTCTCCTTTTCCCTCTGAAAGAAAACCTTTTAGACTAGTAAAGAATAAAACCGACTAGTAAACGAACCTGAGCAGCCTGAGCAGCTTTCTTGTTCTTGAGGAACTTGGGAAGCGGAACCTTATGGCCTTTGACGATGTTACCGGCAGTCGGATCGCGATTGACAATAACATCAACATCCTCGTCGATATTCATCTGTTCAAAGCGCGAAATGATGGTATCAGCCTTGCGATGAATGGCAGCTGAAGGAATCAATACCGGGTCAGTTTCCGGTGGCGCACTGGAAGCATCAGGGTTACCCATGATCGTGTCCTCCTCAGTGGCTGTGACGATGCTAGCTTCTTCATCGGACGAGTCCTCGATGATGGCTCTCGACTTAGTGAGGCGGCGACTCCGTTTGGCAGGCTAGAAAGCAAAATAGTCGGTTAAGAATAGAAAGAAACAATGACTAGTGAAGTGCTCACCGCTTTGGAAGCCTTAGGCTTGCCACTAGTAACCGTAGTTTTGGTGGGAGTCGACTCAGCAGGAGTAGTAACAACTGCAATAGCAGCCGCAACAGCCGCTGCCCGCTTGTCGCGCTCACTATGGATGGTTCCGGTGAAAGTACGAATGGTATGGTAATCCTTGAATGTTGAAACGGTGGAGTGGTCTGACTGAATCTGCTCGAAGACCTGCTTGATACGAAAAACCACGTCTTCATTCTTGGCATTGTCAATGACCGAAGTACGATGCTTCTCCACAAGCTCTGCCTGGATCACTAGTCAGTTTGAAGATCGAAAATTGAATCACTAGTCCACATACCCCGATAGCGCAAACAGCTTTACACTGCTTGACAAGCGTCTCCAACTCAACTTTGTGCTCATACAAAGTGCCGGCGGCTTGAATAGCCTCATTGGCGTGAGCGACAAGGACAGCGACGTCGGTAGGATTGGACATGGTTAGTGATGATTTTATGAAAATATTTTGGAAGAATAGTTTGAAGAGTTTTGGAGTGATGAGGCTAGTCACGAAAAGAAGTCTACTAGTGAGACGATGAAACGACTAGTCAACGGGGACGTTGAATTTATAGTGTGGGGGAGGACCATGCTCTTGGACTTAGTAAAAGCTCGACGAAAATTTCGCGAAATTTCCCAAGAAATTTCAATGATAAATTACTAAAGTTCAGACCACAAGTAACACCGCTCACGCAAAGTTCACCTGTCAAAAAGAATAACCAAGTCAAAGTGAAATGACTAGTGATGGAGAAATTGAGTTTAAGATCTAATTGATCGGCAATAGTACATCGCAATTGGACACTAGTGGAAATCCTAAGTCACTAGCGGACTTACATGTTAAAGAAAGCTTGCTAGTTACACTTAACAATTCACTAGTGTACCGCAAACTGGTGGAAACCTGCATGGCTAACTCGGAAACCTCGCTAGCATTAGAGGGACTTGGGCCCAATCTGGAAGGAAGAATGATCGCATCATCAATTTCTAGCTGAATGCGGATGACATGCATCTGAACGGCACTCTGAGTGCTCCCTACCCCACACTGCACAGATAAGCGAAAATCACACTAGTACCCCTCAAAAATGAGACTTAGACGGATTCTTGAAAAACAGACCTTGCATCACACGAGAAAGGATAGAGCATGCGAAAAATCATTGAATTTTAGTGCTTTATCCACACTTTGGCACTACAGAAAGTAATATATGCCCGGAGGGCGTGTACAGTAAAGCTTGAAATAAATTGTGGCCTCAGGCCGTACGTGAAGACTACGTGATGAAAATGTTCATGTAAAAAGCTGAACCACCGAGAGCCCAGCTAAGCCAACCTAGATGCGGACATTGGCGCGACGCTTCTTGGGGGACTTCCTCTTGCGAGTACGTCGGGGAGGATTCTCCATTGGCAAGTCTCCAGGTAGCGCCTGATTAGCCTCACGCAACTCCGCTGCAAGCGTCTCCATTTTCTGTTCAAGGTCGGAGCCGACATTAAGGTCGGCCTCATCTTCGATGAAGTCGAGATCCGGTAGGGGAGCGGAAATGGCAGCGTCGGATTCAGAGTCGGCACCAGAAGGCGCGAGCAGAGGCTCCACGGCACTGGAAGGGGAATCGCTACCGGAAAACTCATCTTCAGGACATAGGATGGGGCTGTTCAGTTGAGTAAGCCCTGATGCTTGCGAAGGGCCGGGTTTGAGGTTACTAGCTGGCAGAAGAGTCGTTTGGCTGGCTAGAAAAGAAGAGAAAGTCAGCAAACAGAAAAGAAGTAAATTGAAAAGAGATGTGCCCTACCAGGGGACTTGACGACCGGAGGTGAAGTACGTACAGGGTGGTCGAAGCTATCAAGCACGTCCTTGATCTGGGAAAGCAAACCGGGGTCCTCGAAGACGATGCCTGTCAAGGCGTCGGCCCCTTCACTCCGCACAGCATTGTAACAGACGCGAAGTGCGTCATCCAGTTCGCTCCGGTAGTATACAGCGGCTTGCGCGGCAGCATGGGCACTTGTCTCGAAGAAATGCAAAGCTGAAGTGGCACGGTTGAGGGCCGCGCGAATGTCTATAAAATGACACTTCAGGAGAGGCAACGAGCAGAGAAAAGCAGACTTACACTCAGGGGTGGACTCAGCAAACAGAGCCAGCTCACGACGAGCGGCGTAGCGTTGCAAGGGCTCAGCACGGTACGAGCACAAGCTCTTCTTGCCGGTTTGGCAGACGCTGCAATGTTTGCCCCAGCCTTGAAAGATGCAATCGGCGCTCTGAACGCTAGATGAGCATTGGGCACACCCATACGAAGGCTGAAACGCTAAGTCAGCATGAACATAGAAAAGCTAGAAGAGCACTTACTTCGGGAGGGGCCTGGAGCAAGGCCTGAAACTCGTCCTTATGGATAGGCACGGGAACCTTCTCGATGTAAGAATATGCTGAGTAAAAGGAAGAGTATCAGCATAGCGAAGGGAAGAAAGAAAAGGGGACGCACTGCTGACTGCAGTAATCTCAGCCTGGTTGGACGAAGCGGCAGCTTTACCTTTTCCTTTGGGAGCACCGGCGTCTCCTTCATCTTTCCCCGTGGGGCGGGACTGCGCCCTCGCAGCTCGAGAACTTTCACCTTTATCTAGAGTCAAGAAAGTAAACGGAAACGATGCGAGCGAACGAAAGAAAAGACGTACCAACGGGAGGCTCATCCTTCACAGAGCCAGTTTGCATCTTAATTTGCTTACGAGACTGGGGTTTGACGATGGCGGTCCCAGTCGCCCCGCCCTTGGCAGTATCCTCAAATTTAGACTTAGGAAGGTTCTTGAGCCTGGGGTTTTTGGCGGACGGAACTCCTTTGCTGGAAGAGGCCTAAACGGAGTATATGAGCACCGAGGACAGCGAAAGAAACTGAAAGAGAAATGACCTTAGGCAGCTCGTCATTGATTGAAGGCTGAACGTCGGGATCATCGTCCCCAGAGGCGTCCTCGTCGTGAAGTTCGTCTTCAGCTCGGCGTTTCTGACCACGAGTCGACTGAGCGGATTCGGGCAATACCAGCTTGGCATCTTCTTTGACAAGTTCGCGCTAAAGGCAACTTAGCAATAGAAAAGAGGAAACCGCACAGCCGGCACTCACGTTGGCATGCTCGTTCATAAAGAGTTCCCACTCCCCGAAATCCTCAGAACGGTCGGTGGGCTGTAACTCCTTCGAGACCTTCTCACAAGTAAAGACGAGGTTGTAAAGGAAGTCGCTCTTGGGCGTTCCAGCGTGCCTACGAGCGTTGTCGAGAGCCATAGCCTGAAAGAACGGGAGACGCGTTAGAGAAGCGCCTCTAAGTTGAATAAGGAAGGCTTATGCACAAGGAGATCGGTACTGTCCTCGAGGATGCGACGAATGTCTCGAGGACGCATCTTGCCGCGCTTCTCTGGGTTGAGGAGTGGCCGCAGTGGGTTGAGAGAGGTGTTGAACTCGGAAGCCTTCATCGTAGAGGCCCGACGCGACATTTGAAGCAGATGGGAGAAAAAGCAAGCAGTAGAAGCAAAGTGGAGGGTGCAATACAAAAAGGGGACGAGGCAAAGTGAAATTTTGTCGAAGTCGGACTCCGGTGTGCGCTCCCGCAATTTATGAACTGAGATTGAATTTAAAGTTAGCCGCTCACGCCGACTCGTAGTGTGCAGGCGCTAGCAAGGTGACTAGTGGCTATCTGAACGCGAGTCGAGGGTTTTAGCTAACCTACTGAAGAAATAACGAAGTATACAGTCCTATGAAAGAAGATTGACGCTGTCACACGTGAACCTGCAAATCATTAAATTGAATTTGATATCTTTGATGGCTAAGTGCCAGCCGGACTTAGTGATGATGACACGATCGAGACCTGTGAACTTGTACGAAGTTAGTAACGGATGACTAGTGGGACCTACTAGCAAGTACCAAAATGGGCTTGAGTGACTGAGGACAGTCACTATTTTAGTATGGGGGAGATGATACGCGGTCCACGCGTTCACACCTAGATTTTGCGATTTTATAATGATACTAGCGCATATCTATCCTTAACTAGTCATAACTAGAGGGCTATAGCAGAGGCTTCGAGCTGATAGTCAAGCCAGAAAGCTACTAGTCGAACCAGGACTTAGGCGCGATACCACTAGTGGATCAAGTCTATAAGCCGGAGTGACTAGTACCTCGGCTACTGTTACGAGCCGGTGAATAACGGTTACTAGTAGACGAGGGTAGCTACGAGTGCACCCAACAAGAAGCATAACACACAGATCTCGTGAAGTACCGTCACTAGCAGGCCGATCAGGGCATAAATGCCTAAGTCAGGTTAACTAGTCACACGGCAATCTCGAAGCAGGACTTAGAAATGAATTAGCAACGGATTAACCTCGCATCTAGATCCATCTGGAGCGATCAGATCAGTTACGATCGGGCACGAGGCTAGCCAGACTGCGCTTTCGATCACGGCGAACTGCGTTACGGATGCGGGAGCATGGCTAGTCGTTTATCCTCGGCACTAGTGGCGCGTTGCTGGGTCAAGAACGCGACCTAAAACCGCTAGCGTAGCTCCGTGGCTTACTAGTCGTCCAGCAGCAGTTTCTAGACCGACTATTGCGTGCTTTTTCGCAGTATTTCGTGACTAGCCAAGAAATCTGTACCGAAAATACCCCACTAGTGTAGCTGTTTGTGTCGCTTTGTACCTTTCTTTACAGTATATAAGTAGTAGAATAGCCACTCGCAATGGCAGGCGACGCCATCCCTGCGATTGCGAGTGACTAGTAGTATCTAGTGCCCCCAATTTAAAGGCTTTTGTGCTTAACCTCAGAGGAAGAAGCCACCCCTGTGATTGCGAGTGACTAGCAAGAGTCTAGTGCTCCCAATTAAGGGCTTGTGTGCTTAACCTCACAGGCAAGCCATCCCTGCGATTGCGAGTGACTAACAAGAGTTTAGTGCCCCAATTAAAGGCTTTTGTGCTTAACCTCGACGAAGCGGCTACTAGTCGCTAAGTTACCTATAGAATTGAGTGAATTGAAGTCCCTTTTGAGCAATACTATTGTGTCCTGCAAAGACCAAGAGTGTTTCGAAGTAATTCTTGCAATTTCTCAAAGTTAAAGTATTATTCTTAGGCCAAGAGTGCCACTAGTAAGCTAGAGTGCGAACTAGTCAAGTGTTATCACTTGTAAGGAGCAGTTTCTAGGCCAAGAGTGCCACTAGTAAGCCAAGAGTGCGAACTAGTCAAGTGAAGATCACTTGTAGGAAGTAGTACAGGGCCAAGAGAGCCATTATTTCGAAGCAGTCATAGTCCCAACGAGCGCAGTAGCTCAAAACCAAGTCACATTCAGTCAATTGTGTCTTACCCACCCCACTAGTGCGAGTAGTACGCTTGTAAAACTCACTAGTAACGAATAAAGTGTCTTTTGAACAACATCCCTTGATTATTGAGTCTGCAGAGTGCTTCTATCGTACTCGAAACACCCGAATTCAATCAATTGGTGATAGTGTAGAGTGTAGAGAGGTTTAGTGTTGGTTGGAGCTCATTTCCGCCCACTAGTCTTTTGCCACTCGCCGTTACCGAGCACATCACCGTCCCATCGGCCCCTTCCCCTTCCTCCTCGGTCACGTGTGGGCGATGCGCTCACCGCATCATGTGATCACAGCAGGGAGCCGTTGCAGTGCAATGGTCCAGCACCCCTCCCTCTCTCTCTCTCTCTCTCTTGAAAAGAATTTTAAAAAATTAAAAGAAAATATCTAAACCCTAGCCTGAGGTTCCCTTCCCATCCCGCTTGCCATCCCTCCCCTGCGCCCCCGCGAGGCGCTGCGCCTGGGACCGTGGGAAAGGGAAAAAAATCGGGGGGTAACCGCCCCAATTTAATAAGTTTTTCACTTCCTGCGTAGTGAAGCGGCTCTCTATCTATGCGGCGAGCAGAGCTCGAAATATTGATTGATTTGCGGCGTTTTGGAGCTCCATGGTGACGGGTAAAATGCATACATTGGCTGCGAGTCGTGAATGTCGCTTGACTCTCCATGTTTGGACGGTCATGGACACTATGAGAGATGTCGAATTACGAGTCGACTGAGCCAAGACAAATATTAACTCACCCAGAGGTTCCGTTTTTTGCACGAAAAAATTCGGACATTCCGTGGCGCCGGTTCACATCTTGGACCTTGAAATATTTAGTTGCGCACAAGGTACCGAGGCTAACCACTACAGACCTGGCTCGGATCTTGCAAACGAGGATCGATTCTTTGGCGGTTCGGTAACTAGGCTTTAAAGACCAAATAATGAATGGAGAGGATAGTGATAGGATTCTCGACAGCCAGAAAGCGAAAAAGGTAGAATCCCAACGGGACTTCTCACGAAAAAGGTTGGAAAGACTCGGCTGAGGGGGAAATTTCAAATGATGCAATCACCGAAATGGAAGGAGTGTGATCGTCAGACCGACTGTGACTTTCAATTTGAAATCTTCACTGGCAGAGCATCATAACATTGATTGAACCTTGACGCCATTTCTTTCTAGCTAGTAACATGTTTTCGCTGAACAGCAGCTGAGCCGTACTTTTCATGCACGACTCTAACTGCCCGTGCCCCTGCTTGATCAGTATCACTGTCGCGTCCGAGTCGAGTTGATCTTCGTGAATCAGTTCTCCGCAGTTCGATCATGACTGTACAATGTAACGACACCTGCTCGGCGGACTAAAACAAGGCCAGGGCCAAATCTCTCGGCTACGGATGACCTTTTATGACTAAGGCGCACGCGCGCCATCTCGGCCATTACGTGGCCTACTCGTCTCAATGCTCCCGGAATTATGTATGCTCTCAGCCTCTACTTGTTGCCTTGCTATGTTTCGGGAGCTGTAATAGAGCTCTATCTGGTTTTACCGTCTATTCTGCAGCCGACTTCATGGAGGCAGCATCGGCATCTATACCGGAGTAGTATCGAGGTTGGTCTTAGGAAAATTTCTCGTTGCATTGTGCATCCTACGAGGTCTTCAGCTCCCCCTTCATAATCCTCTCCCCAACGACGCGTGCGCTGATCGCTGAGACGGTGAGGATGCACTAATGACACTGCGGAGAACTCATCGTATAGGCCAAGGAATCAGTTGGCATATTAAGCATCAGCGGATGACGACTCATACCGCCATTTCACGCATAATGAAGACTCGAGTTATCTGGCTCACCCATCCTCTTCGTATCGCTATCTTCATCCAGAAGGCTAGTGTTCTCGACGTCACATCCATTAATGCAGGTCACTCTCGTGCAAACCTGGAAAGCTCTGTATGTTAACGAAAGAGGGGAGTTGACCACCTCTTCGTAATGAGTCCGACTATGACCTATATCGACATCCATTATATCTCTCCGTTTCCTAACTTCTTTGTCTCGGTCTTGTCCCTTTTAGAGATGCCAGAAGACTTCAACCTGGCGGATGTCACAGTGACCTGCTATACTGTCACTTTGTTCTTATATCTACAGTTTGCAGCCTTGTGTACGACAGCCTAGATCTTAGTGATCCTTCTTCGAGCCCATCTTGGCGGGACCTATTCCAACTGCGACCTGTCGGGCGCGATGCAGAAGCATTCACGTGCTAGAGTACGACAGACTTCCTGATCCCCGTCATACCTGGCGCTAAACTGTAAAATATGATCGGAATTCACTGCCATGGCAGTGTTCAGCGCTAGTTCTGTGTGCCGTGTCAGGAAAGAGTAAATAGACATGTGTAGTTTATGACAGTCTGAGTCTCTCGAGTCATCGGACGCGTTTCGTATGAAATAAATCATTGCTTATGATAAGATGGCTATTAGCTACGATATCGAGTGTGGCCCGGTGTGAACTATCGATACTACTTGTCAACCATCGTCGTAAGTATACTGGTACTACCGTATGCGTTGTCTGCCGCGCCTTTCCTCAGGATTTATCAGAACAAAACAGCCTAACACATGAATCCACACTCGTCTAGATAATTAATTATTCGCTGTGGATATCACATCATAGTCAATATTTTCTGACGGTCTTCACACTCACTGCTGATGAAGTCTCTATGAGTCAAGTCTTACACCGTCTGTGTATCCAAGACTACCGAAAGTTCGTTCAACTTGATCTTAAATTAGGGACCCCAACTCGGAAGAAGTGAATCTATGAGGATTCTGGTGTCCTCCGGTAGGGTTACAGACCTTGTTCTCACTTTCCTATCATTTAGCGACGGTATTTTGTGTCACGCGACGCTGCAAGGAGTATCTCGAAACAGGCAGTCCAGGCAGTCCTTGAAACGGGCTCTCATGCTTCCCTTCGTAACCATTTATGTAGTATCACTATATTGGTTGTCTCCGGAGATATGAAAGTGCCCTACATCGAAGCAAAAACAAGCGATATTGTGCATCCGTTTAGTTACGGGAAGGCTGGTTAATGATACATGCTGTGGATGCGCACAATACTGGGGGGAGCATGACAACTCGTCGATACCCCGATCAATGACCTGAGAGTCTCCATAACTTCAATATTATCCAAGTTCTGGGTCAGCTGCATGGCCCTTCCTCGAGATTAGTCCCATAGCTTGGAAGTATTTAAACCAGCGTGTCGCGTAGATTTAGGGCAGCTCAGTTAGCACTTACCCCCACAAACTATTTCACCTATGAATGCCTTTCCAGTGCGTTTACGAGTCATTCACAGTGCATCGATGATACTCACTTCTCTAGGCTGGTTCACACGTGTCGTTTTACAGCTCGACCGGGAAACTCGTAACGGGAGTCGTACAATCATCCAGCAGTATGTCGGATGTTAGTAATCCTTTGTTTCGAAGACTTTAGATGGAATGGTGCAACTGAAATCAACATATTTCAGGGTACGCAATTGGTTCTCATCAAGCACGATAGTGGGGGGACCATTACCTTACCGTGAGCAATCCGCTTTCTGCCTTGTTGCCGACCTCTCATGGGCGTAGAGCTGCAAGCGTATTCATTAATAATCCTTAACTGGTGATGAGAAGAGCGGCGGGTGTCATCGTTATGATAGTAGAAAGCATCTCTAGCAATACCCGATCGCGATATTCTTGTTTTTATACCAAATCGATGCAGGCGTCGATGCCACCAGTGACTGTCGGTCGTGGGAGAACTACGAAGAGCGATAAAAATAATAGGATCGCGTCTTGAAACGCCAATCAGGAGATCGACGCGTATTAGCCTTGCGTAGCGCAAGAATGGGTCGGGTCGAGTCTCGCGTCAGACAGAGCTAATTATGTCTCACATGGCAATCGTGCCTGTTACCCCTTCTAGCTATTGATTATGATACCCTTTCAGAACCTACAGTCACCGAATTGATCGCTGTCGAGGGTGCCTGCTTAGATGGTATCAATGAGGAGATCAATTCAAAGGTTAAGGGAACCATCCTCCGACTCTCTATGAGGTATATCCCAGGAATCCACGGTCTGCAGCCCCGGCGACGGAAGACTTTAGCTCGGCGTGCTTACCTCTCCATTTTGATTCCGGCACATCGTAAAACTCTCACACGTCTCTTCTTGTCTTCTCATGTCCTCGCCGTTGAAGTCTGGCGTTGGTCAGAACGCTATCGCCCTAGAATTCCGTGTGAGTGGCGACTGTGCCGTTTCTGCAAGATTGCCGTGGAGGATGAGATTCATGCCCTCCTCCGTTGTACCATTTCTCCAGGATTGGCTGAGCTGCGTGGTCTCTTTCTCGCTGACACCTACGCTGCATGCCCCTTGTTTGTTGACACATGGGACCGCCTAGATTACGAGGACCGCTTAGCATGCTTGTTAAAATTGCCAATACTGGACTCTCGATTAGCGCAATACGTACATCTTGTATTGGAGTTATTCAGGGCTGCGCTCGTCTATGTGCCTCCTCTATCATTATGGTACACACCGCTCTAATTGTATGGGTACACAATTTTGATTTGGGCATGACTACTGCTTGCAGACTAGTTACTGAGAGCCTCGATAAATTCAATACATTCAATTGATTTGTTCCCCTTTGCCCCTGTAGCAGCATTAAACCCGTGAGATGTTCCCAGTTCGCACCTGGTGGATATCACAGCGGCACGATGTTGCTATGGTCTGTGACACGTTTCGTGGTGGCACAGAACCCCGGTGTTCCTTTATTGGGACCGCATACCGGTTTTCTAAACTCTAAACTCTAGCATGGATCCCTTCGATCACTCCGTCATCGGGGAATCGACAGAATTATGAATGTAAATATACACAACATGATTCAAGCTTCAAGGTTGCCACTGCATCAGAGACGGAGACAATGTTAGTGATGGTCAACATACGCATATCATTGATTATGCGCAGCAGTGACGCGCTGTACTGACAAGGATCTGGCATGCGACAGAGGTCACCACGAAACATACAGCAACCGCACAGGCCCTTCCTATTTTTTAGCAGTTCCTCTAAAAATAAACACACCGTGCCGTAATAAAACACAGAAACATGAACGGTGAATGGAAATCGTGACGTATGTAGGATGTAATCCCTTGTGTCTGATTGGGTGATAATCCTGAGCACGCCCTGAGATAGGGAGTTCCTTTCGGAACCAGTATGAGTTTTGAAGGGTATTCATTAGTGTAGCGCCGCAAAAGAATCAGAAAGATACACCCTTGAAACATCACGTCCCTGAAGAATAGAGGGCCAGGCTTGGGCTAGGGACACAGCTCCCGAATGAATCGTCCTTGGCTGGAGTGAAGGAATGAGGCACTGAGAAACTGAAGGGTACCATCACGTCGGGGAATGCTGACGAGGATGACGACTCATCTTATTAGGTCCATACACGTTTTACTTTGAAAAGTCTCGCGTCAGACAGGTTGCACTTAGGCGCGCGACCCCTTGAGTAAATAAAGTACACATAGCCACCCCGAATGCCTATACCAGCCACAAAAATGGACGGCACGCGAGACGGCTATTGGGATAAATGATGCCTCGTGGACAAGTTCTTTCCAGAGCCAAGCCAGAATTCGCGGAGGTAAAAACATCCATGAAAGCGACGAAACGGTGAGAGAATACCGCGATGGCGTTTTTAGTGGGACAACGTGATTCTACTGAACAATAGCAAGATTATTGTCACTCCGTGGAATGCTAGCGAGGAGGTCGACACGTCTGATCGCACACTTGTAGATTTTGCAAGAAAGTCAGGCAGAGATAATTAGGTCGCGTATTGTAACCATCGTCCCTGTTAGACGCGCGACCCCAAGGCACACATACCCCTTTAGGTCCCTTTGATCTCCCGGATCCTGTTATGCAACCTATTGAAGCGCTCTAAGAGGTCCATCGGAGTCGACGATGATCCTGCTAAATAGGACATTCCCGATGGGGTAGGCAAGACGTCGAGTTCCTGGAAAGTAAGGGGCGCTGTCCAAGCACTGTTCCAGGCGCGGCGAGGAGGCAAAATATCGCACCTCTGCCATCGTAAGCGGCTAAACAGGAGAGAAATCCGTACTACCGATGGATGTCTCTCGAGATTCTGGCGTGATATGGTGGGAGGGGATTCGGTTGCGAGACATCATCAGGCAGTTCTCGAAGATTAGGCCTCGTCCATAAAGCGAGAAAAGAAGAGTCGTGGCGTGGGGGGCTCATAGGATTTTCATAGTCGTACACACACGAGGGGGGGAAGCAGTGCCCACCTCTGCAGCCAGAGATGCCGTGGTCGGGCCAATGAATGAAGGAATGGCGCCGGGGAGCGCTGGCGAGAAGGTCCACACGCATTGATAGGTCCATACGCATTGGACTTTTAAAAGACAAAAGCCTCGCGTTTGGGCAACCCCATGAGCTCTTCGATACCGAGACGGTTATTTGGGTAAACGATGCCGCGTCGTGTGTTCGGGTAATCCCGGAGGCAAAACGACTAAACAGGAAGAGATCCTTTTTTAGTGGGATGAAGCAAACGTTCCTAGCGAGGAGGCCGACGCGTCAAATGAAACGGCTTCGCGCAGACAGAGCGCGTATTGTGGCCGTCTTCTCTGTATGCAGGTTGGAGGCTAGAGCACCCAGATCCTTGTCTGCAAAACACGGCCTTTGCTTTTACAAATATGGATGGTGGGCAATCTTTTCAGAACGGGGCTGAAATGAAGGGAGTGATACGCCGTTCAGAGTAGGTAAAATATCACACCGAGACATGGGGAACTTGGATAGGATGAAGAGGGACGTTTCCCAGTTTCTGGGGACAGGAGGTGCGCCAGGCAGTGCAACAAGGCTCTGAGAGGAATTTCGGTTTCGGACCCCACCACATCTCATGGTATAGCCATAAGAGTGAACACATCTGTGTGGGTGGCGAGTGTCGGGCTATCGAGATGCACGGACATGGAATGAGTATCCTGGATATGATCAAGACCGAGAGATGCTAGGGAGGCTAAATTGATCAGTACGGATGCCGCGTCTGTACTACATTGTTAGAGAGTCAAGGTCCTGCCATTTACATCATCAACGTCAGAGGAAAAGAAAGCTGGTACATCAAGAAAACTCACCAGCACAGCGCAGTAGTACTACTCTCCAGCGAGCTCACAAAACTCGTCCTAAATTTGTAGGGTCCTGTCATCCATCGGGCATTGAACGTCGTGGAGACTGTTGAGCAAGACAGTATGCTGCTGATGGAGACTGCCGCTCAGGGTGACCAGGGCATCAGTGCAGATGGAACAGCGCGCACTGAAAATTTGAAATTACAATCATCGGCAATCAACGCGCCCGGACCGGCCTTAAACCGTGCCGGCGACTTTGATGCTCGAAGAAATTCTGGACTATAATAACAGCTACGTCGCAAGGGTAGCGTCCTTTGAATTCACGTTCTTCGACAAACGCATTAGAGATGTACATCAGGGCCATGACGGCACCCTAAGGACGTCCCGCATCTAAACAGCGACCTTCTTGAACTGCATCATTTCGGCATTCCAACTACAATCATATCGATAATGAAGGAGAAGCGGTGGTCTGTATATATGTGAGGTCAATGTTATTATGCAGTACGTCGCCTATGCCGTTGTTTGTCGGATTGGGTCGTGATTGCGCCTCTAGGATCCAGCGGGTGCAGAGCTGCAGATGACTATCATTACAGGCCGTCCCCAGTGTCCCCACAAGACGGCGGAAATACGATCGCCCTTTCTTCAGTAGGATCTCATACTGGGCTGGCTCTCTTTTTGCCTTGGACTATTGTACGGTCAGCTGTCATTCCAAGGACTCCGGTACCACAGAGGGACAGGTACGGCGGGATTTAGTCATCATGCAGTACGTCGCCTGTGCTCTTTTTTAGTCTGATTGGATCGTAATCACGTCTCTAGGCTCCAGCGCATGCCTACCATCCTGGTACCGCAGTGCGACGAGTACGGCTGGTCACAGCACGCGGAGTGGACTTTTCTTCCTACAACGTTCACGGAAGACTTGGATGGTACATGCTTTATGACTAGCATGGTTGTTTGCCGGGTATCACTTGGATTCAGTTACCTAAGGTAGGTTCCATCGAATTCACGCTCTTCCAAGAG
The DNA here is from genome assembly GCA_902506015.1 of Armillaria ostoyae. Classification (NCBI taxonomy): domain Eukaryota; kingdom Fungi; phylum Basidiomycota; class Agaricomycetes; order Agaricales; family Physalacriaceae; genus Armillaria; species Armillaria ostoyae. The sequence continues at coordinate 4,483,042 of LR732084.1, read as the reverse complement.
TCTATGATTGATGGAAAATAAGGCCGCTATGGGTCCCGAGGATTGTCTTGCACCTGCCCACCAGTCTTCTTAGACTACTTCATCTCGGCATTCTGACTGCGATCCTTGTGACTGCGTAGATAGCCAAGAGGGAGCAGTGTTTGGCATATTTGCGGCGTTGACGGCATGCCATCATGCTGTATGTGGCCTACGCTCTTCTTTATCAAATTGGATTGTAATCGCATCTAGTTTCGAGCGCAAGTACAGCTGTAGATGATCATCATCACAGGCTGTCTTCGCAAGCCAGCGGGTGGTGGTGGTAGTTTTTATTCTTATCAAATGTCCCTGAGAAGGAAACGAACCAGAGTCCGTACTACATGTGTACTACTATATACCCGTCATAATACACTATGCTACGGGACCGAACACATATCTGGCCTCACTGATACGGACATGTCCCCGCAGGGTACAGCGTCACAGCCCTAGCACAGACAGTGTGAAATGAAATAAAAAAGCAGGCGAGGCACCCGGATACAGCCGGCGGGAGGACAGAACCTTAAAAATAATGGACATCCAACAAGTGCGCCTGTAGACAGTGCAATCTGCGCACTGCGCAGCAGAGACGGTAGAGCAATGCTAATAATATATACCTCAGCGCAGAGCTTGAGGGTAATTGCGACCAGAAGAATGTCAGAAATGACTATCACAGCGTGACTGGTGTGCACATAGGCACAACCACTGAATGGCAGTGGAGCGTTGACCCAAGATCAAAACATGAGGGCACGAGTGCAGCATTGCTGTATCAGGCTCATCTACCAAAGGTAGAAACATCAGACCAAGGCCACAAGCACTTCCAACTTCCAAGCCCGAGTTCCTGGCAAGGAGACAGCCACCAAAGTTTCGAATCGGGCGTCATCTGGGCAATCTGCGAGCCATCCATCAAAGTAAGCACTCTCAGGGCTATATGCAACGTCTTGCATCACACGGAGAGGCTATTCAAATCTGACGAGACGAGAATTTAGGCCCAGAGAGCAAACCGCTAAAATCGATGGTGGTGGTAATGGTCAATATGATACCCAAGGGGGTACCGGAATGTCGGCCCGGAGCACCGGGTAGGGAGGGAGGGTCAAGTGCCGGTCACGAAAATTTTTATATGACCCCTCGAAATTTCAAAAATTTCCTGTGTAACTCAATGTAAAATGACCTTTGCATCTTTATTTTACTTCAACCTTCATCCTCTTAGTCAGTATGACCTCAATACACCTATTATCAACCAATAATGCACTATAAGCTGAGCTGGAACTCTAAGTAGGCATGTATTCTGATGTATTGTCACATAATTTATAATATGGTAGTAAAGTACTGTTATACATGTCCCTCATTAGTACACAAGGGATTTATAATGCAAAGAGAGCGAAACCCGCAGTGAAGAGCGATGCAGACCAATATTGCAGAAATACCGGCTAAGTCCGTGTCCGGCTGTACCGGCATGCCTGATATGGTATGAGTGATGTCATAATGGTCATGTGACAGGGTGGGAAGGTGAAATAATTTAATCGACCCTATGTCTTTTTTTATTTTTTGGAACCCCCTTGATGATACCTCGTTTTCTACAACTGGCCTGCTTTCGGCCTTGGACTATTGTACCATCACCCGTTATTCCAAGGATTACCACACAGGGCCGAGTACGGCTGGGCGCAGTATGTAGAATACGCTCTTCCTTCAACGTCTTTACGTATATGCCCAAGCTAGGTAGGCTCAAATATACCGTCTAGCATCCTCTCTTCTAAGCTCTAACGAAAGGCGGCTACCTCAGAATATTTGGCGCTTCTTACTCTCGAAGATCAAGGAGCCGCAGTTGCGAGAGGTGGGCAAATGCTTCGAATCTCGACGGCGAGGGATGCTGTACTGGAGACCCGGTTAAAACCGACTGACCATATGTGTGGGCCCCCGTTTCACTGATTCCTATCACTAAATGACTTTCTCTTCCAGTGCGACGTCACGTCTTATTCAAAGACGGTGTTTACAGGACCTAGATGTGATCCAAGGTATCAATCATTGCTTTCTAGATAATAGTGAGGTTATGGCGTACCATTGTTCTTCCGTGCTAACTTTTTGATAGGCTACTAGTTTGATCTCGGATCACCTTCCAGGACACAGGAGATCGTGCACATGGATTATCTTCCCCCATATTCCCTGAGAAAGCAGTATTGAGTAACGTATATTTTCTTTTCTAGTTTGCATAGACTAATCCGAGCTTTTGCTGTCATCAGTTCTACCTTTAGCACTTGGCCCTCGACCTGAGCGATACAAACAACAGAAATTCGTGTGCGAGTGCTATTATGGTCCAGCCGCCTGGAAATGGTAGGGATCCAGTTTCCAAGCTAGCTGTAAGTGCTTTATCGAAGCTCATCTTGTCTCTTTTCACTTCTGTGCGCTGTAGAACTTCGGTTCTGACTCTCCGTAGTCTTGTTATGTAATGCGAAGCCGACACCGCTGAAGCATGTATGTTTATTTCTCGTCATACATGAACGTCGAAAGCTGATGTCACGAATAGGTCTATTATTCAGTGTAATGATATAATCGCGGTGATGCTGTCGACTATTCACGCTTATGGGACGCACAACCAGCATACTGATATGGCTGAGCAGCTATCTCTGTGCTTACATGTCGATGAGCCCTCCGTTTTGTCCGGCTGGTAGATCGAATCCCTGTGTCCTACCAGAGAGCCAAACAAAATTCAATGTTGTTCAATCACACGAGGCTTCTTGGCTCCTCTATGAGCCGGAGATGCATCGTTGTTTCCCGGTCCCTGGGCTGAGCACTCGTTCATTTTTTGTCACTATTCCGCATGTTTCGATCCTCTGTAGCGGCTCTATTGCAGGTCGGAGTTGTACGAACAGTCATTTAGTTTTCCGAATCCAACGGGGTGGTGATTGGTGTCCAGGAAATATAACCACGGTCAATTCAATTGTTGCGGATGTCGGAGCCCATTCGAATTCATGAGGCATAGACGCTTAGAGTACCGCAAGTGCTCACAAGCTATACTACTTCCACAGGGGGTATCCACATATCCGCCACTACAGCACGTTCCGTTCCGTTTCCCGTTGTTCTCCCGTTTATATGCGAGAAATTGTATTGAGTATGTTAGCGAGAGGACAGAATGCAAAGCAACAATAGCTTTCTTTCAAGCACTTGTTTTTCGAAATTTAACCTCTCGCGTGTGGGAAAGGTCCTTCTCCGATGTTGAACACGTTGAATCCAAAGACGTGGTAGGATCCCTGATCCTGAGTTGAGTCTGTTCTTCGGGCCAGCGCAGGATCTCGACGAGGATCTCAGTGGGTTGACGACGGATAGGAGATAAGCCCGCCCGGTAATCGTTCCTAATGTCTTTGAGCGCCATCTTCATCTCCAGTGATACAGCCACGTTTCGGAGTAGCTCAATCTTGCTCTGGATCTCAGTAATGTGAGCATCGAGGACTTCGATAGATGCCTTCAAATGAGCAGCTTGAAAGACTGCTGGTACAGCGCTGGTGCACACCAGTACATGAACGACTTCCGCTCTCGAGAGTCGAGATCTCGATGTTCCACCTAGGGTTACATGCACAGAATAATATCCCTGTTCCTTATGTACCAGAACTCCATGCGGACAGTACTACCTATCATCCGGAAGCTGTGATATTGATCAATGTTCACAACAGCGATGGCTTGCTTGTTGGGAAAGCGTGGTCAAAAAATAGGAACTATGGCCTGTGGGGAATCGCTGCTGTCACTGCGGTGGGATGACTGTCTCGCGTGACAGAAGCATGACGATAAGCGATCACGGTTCCGTCATTCTTGATGTACTCAACAGGACAAGAGGCTTCAACAAAGTACAAAAAGCGATCTTATCACAGGAGATAGACGTACTTATTATGTATTACTGGACAAATATCCCTAGAAATGTGATGGTAAGCGGCAGAATTAGTGAAGGGCTCAGAGCTGACCATACGTACCTGCAGCTCAAATGTATCACCACCACGAAATTCTTCCACACACGTACATCCTTATTGCCTTACCGACATTGCATTCGAATAAGCTGCCAATGCAAGTTCTAGGTCGAGATCGAGGTTTTCAAAGGAGAACGAGTTGGTCCGTAGTGGCAGATATCGGGTATCTGTATGAGAGCGATGAGTTCATAGACATAGAGAGAAGATAAGGGAGAAATACAGATGGATTGGCTAGTTCATGGGTTCGGCAATACAGGCAGCTTCAACTTGATGCCGCAGAAATTCGCCCATCTTTCAATAGGTGCCGACTGTCGAGCAGGATCGCAATATAGCCATCCTCTGCAGAGGAAATGATGGGACCGTCGACGTTGAGGGAAAAGGCGATCCCTTACATCCGATCCGAAACGTTAGCAAGAGAGGTGACTTTCGGCATTTAATTATGCTTATCCGAAGTAACAGCCACTCACGACTAGTCAATTATTCGTGCTAGGGAGGGGTATAGAAATGCACTCAAGCAGGAGACATATCTCTGTGCGACATGTCATTAAGGTGGTCAGTCGTTATGTGATAAACATGCTCACGTATATGATCTTGCTAAACAGCCAAAGAGAATCTGAATAATGATACTCGTCGCGCTGTCTCCGTTGTCGATGTAAGGTTTTTGGAGACGTCATCAAGTTCGATCCCTTGCTCGAATAGTGCAGATAGAACTATTGAGCGTGCGAAAGGACTATGATTTACTCTGATCATCGAGACGAGCTGCATGCAGAGTTACTTGGTTTGTTTCGTATCGAAAATTGTGGAGGCTTCCATGAAAGCAAATGAGACATGGGGACAACACGGGGGACCGACGCGCTTCGTGTACCTTTCCTTCGATGTGCTATGAATAGAAAGAATGAGGAGATTCACAGAATAAAGAAACGGAATCGAATGTGCGGAAGAATCATCCTTATTTGCTTGCAGTCGAGTAACCAAGGGTACGAAAATATCTTCAAGTGGATTATTTCATCGGTTTCATTTGCAGCTGTGGGCTCCGGCTATATAGTTTTCGTCGACGCTGTAGGCGTGAAATATTACACCTAACCCAGGGAAAAATAAAAAATGGACGCACCCATGACTGCAACCAGGAGCTCAGTAAGAGTACAACGACACACTACAGTTATGATACGCACCCAATACACCTGATCAATAAGGAGCGGATCAGCTGAAGCCGGCGGATGTCGAAGCTCGAGAGTATGCGAAATTATTTAATACAGTAAAGTATGATTGGGGCAATGGCGTTCCGCGGCATCGTACACGCAAGGTTCCTACTGAGTGAGGACCAGGAAAGAAGGCAGCTGTAGTGGCAGGGTAACGGCCGACGGCAGTCCGGACCGAGATTCAATTTAAACTCCTATGTCCTCCTCACTGTCACTGTGCCACCACCTTCATTTTGGAGCTTGATACGACGAGCCAGTCCTGCCGCCAACTCTCTATCCATGTCCAGACACAGTCTACAGGAACTTTCTTGCCTTCTCACTGTTGCCGTAGAGAATCGCCCCGGTACGTTTTGGTTGCAAGTTCACAGGGTAGATGTCACTGAATCTGAATTTTTGTAGCTCGGATTACCACCAAATCGTGCTACCCTTAACCATACGGAAAACAGGCTCTTCGCAGAAAATGTGACCATGAAGACCGCGCTTTGAGAAGGACTGGAACAGGGCAGGGAGGGGCGAGTCCAAGAGGTCGATGTTTCGCACCCGCAAGGTACGTCAATGCGGCTTGTACTTCACCAAATAAGTTCTAATCATGTGGGAGACATTCAGGCCGTTGTATTCTACAGCCGTCTGGCTGGTCTTGATGGTTCGATATAGCATTGACGATGACGAGGCAGGCGAAAGTGAAGTGAAGACCCTTGGAGCACCTGTTGGAATATGGTGCGTACCTCTATTGTCGTTTCTATTTATCGCTGAACGAGAAGCAGATCACGCCCGGGAAGTGTATACAAACTCAATACAGTCATAGCGATGCTTTCGGCCTGGAGGAGGACACTACAGCATAGTCGCCTACACGGAAGTTTTGCAAATGAGAAACACCTTGCTGCCCGACCAATGCAATCCTCTGAAGAGCTAATGACGGTTTACCCCACGTTATCGTAACTGTCCTGTTTGTCGCTGTTATGAGACTCGAGAGTGCCGACATCGCAAACCTATCTAACAGTTTGAAAAACGACTGCTGCCGGTTCGAAGGGACGCTGCGAGGGCTTCAGTGGCATTTTGCAAGAATAGTCAGTACCTTTCTCTTTTACCTCCTACTTTCTGACGTTGTTTCCTGCAGAGCCTTTTTCTATGCCTCGAATCATTCCTTCTGGTTCCGCGACTACCTCCCCTCCTTTTACTAGTGCAGACTATGCCATCTGACGATGTTGCATGTTGCTTAATGATTCGTTTGTTCTATCACATGTCTGCCAATAACAAGGTTAATCTCATCTCGCCAACGCCGCCTCTCATGAAATGTGGATGACTTCAGCGACCGTATAAATTCCACTCCCACAGCCGGCACCGTCGCTGTCCCTCTTCGACCTAATAACTGCAAGTACCATTACGATAACAGCATAGATGAACCTGTACTGCGGGATGCCAACCACTACCATCCCGAGGTCAATAATGATGACGGGCGCGCACACCATCTCTCGTGCTGCCTGCCTAATACAATCATTTCCGTTTCATTTGCGACGAGGAGTCGTGCTTGAGCAAGCTGTATTTGGTCTTGAACGGTCATAAAGCCTAGATGTCTGGGCAATCGGCTCGGACGTCTCCGTGTGATTGATGAACAAGGGAGTACGTCAGTAGGATAGTGGGCGAAGGCTACCACAGAACAAGCAGAGATGTTCCTTGGGTATAGGTGTTTGATCCTGGTAGGGAGTGGTGTCAGGAAAGGGCTGTAAACGTCGAGCTCAGTACGATGTTGCAAATGTTGCAATGTGGAAAGCGTTGAACACATTAGCGTAGCTACTCAGCGACACGCAATATCATTGTTTTCGAGATTCTTGTTAACAGAAGAAGAGGACATGGGACACCGGCAAGACCATTAGTGGACAACACTCTACATGACGCACTAGCAGCTGATGGCAATGATGACAAGTACCCCTGAGGGATGCAGCGTGAGGACCTGCTCCTTCGCATGGAAAAAAAGCCCGCTACTTCCGAGTTCAGACTGGAGACGAAAGCTTGAGAACAATCGGGATCTTCCGTACCCATGATGCCTCCACGATCGACTGGTGATAGATGACGCATTCTTTCGGCAGTACATTGCGTCCATACAAGAACATTAAACGGCTATGTATGTTCGAGGCTGGGACGACCTATATGTGGGTCTTCTTTGATTTCTTGATGGGCACGTAGAATTTTGCGTGTGCACTTGCGAGCGTGCGTTTGCGTTCTCTCGCATGTGTTGTCACACTTGCGTTTGCGTTTGCGAGCATGACATTGATATGCGTTCCAGCGTAAATAGATTGAGGAGTCCTAGAGGCATGAAAAGACGATACCTTCTGGCAGAAAGCAGAATGTTGAACATTCTTTCGAGGCAGTATAGTCTCAAAGTTCAGATTCAAGATTCAAGAGTGAGAAAGTCGAGCTCAAGAGTGATTCTTCAGCCTGAGGTTTGCCTGAGGTATCTGTTAGATCAATTATTTATCGAAAATAGCGGACTGGAGAGTGGTCCCAAGGGAAGTAATGTACGGCATGGAATCTCAGAGGAAGGTGTTGAAGACTGGCTAAGTCAGATCTTGACAGCTCTGAGCTGGCTGTGGAGGGCCAAGTGCAATAATAATCAAAATCGTCGAAGTGTCAAACACACCTAGATATATACATTGGAAGCTGATAAGGCCAAATATTGACAAGGACCAAGAGTTGAGAAGGTTCAACTCGAGCCGATTTCCTGAACGCAAATGTGACATACTATGATCACATTTGCGAGCCAATCACGAGCGAGCATTTGCTCGCTTGCGTTTAATTTCCAAACGCATGCGTTACTTTCAAGAACGCATGCTTGCATCTTCTTGGGGTTTGCGTTCGACCTTTGGATGTGCGCATGACTTCTTCGTGAGATTTATCAACAAAATACCTTGGTTGAAGGACCTCTTCATCCCCTGGAAGTCCCTGGAAAGTTCGAAAAGGTAAGGTTTTCGTGCACATTCTGACATTCAGTAGCACTGTGTTGAAGGGCACTCTTTTTAGAGCTAAGCATATGCCATTATACTATGATTATAGCGACACCATGCTATTCAATGGCCTTCCTGAATCATGCTGATCTCATGGGAGTCTATGAGACATCTCCAGAAACTCGGAAGAAGTAAGTACATGTCCAAGATGAAGGACATTCACATACAAAGCAAACAAACTCATCCGTATTCACAAAAACGCGTACTAGTAAAACGCAAGCGAACACGGTTTAACTTCAGTTGAATGCAAATGAACGCAAGCTCGCAAATGGCGCACGCAAAATTCTCCTGGCCCTTTCTTGATCACCAGAACAATCATTACGACCTCGAAGCCAGGTTCTCAAAGAAAGCAGCCTACAAATATTCACCTTGTGACATTGATACTCTCGCAGACTTACCAAATTTTTAATGCAGCTATCCCGGACAAAACACTCACATAAAAATGAGATGGCATTGATTCTTGGCGACGTTGAAACAGAGTGTCCTGAATACGACGTATCTACAGAGAATGAAGTGGAGGGCCATCGCGGAGCGCAGCATGTCCGAGTCCTGTGGGGGGGACAACAGGAACCGGCAGATTCCTTCCACTTAGTTCATAAAGAGGCCCGTGATGGCGGCCGCGTGAGGATTATCGACAGAACGGACAGGCCTGCCGGATTTGACACCTGCGCTATGTAAGGGCCGGGTTGGGGGTATTGAGAACTGTACGCTGAGAGCAAAAGAATGTAAACTCATCGCAGAGTTCAACGGTGGTTCATTGGTTGAGGTGCCAGTGCAGAAGATCGTCAGGTATTGCAAAACAGCTAATCCAGTGAGGGGCCGATGTGACTACAGAGCGAGTAAAAAAAAGACCGAGCGTCAAGTCCATACCTGTCGTGCCAGTACATGAAAACCAACAAAACGTGTGCTTGCTCTGCCCATCGGGATAAGCCTAGGGAGAGAATCATAAGTAAAGCCAATGACGGAGCACAAGCACGATAGCTTACCGGCAAATGTAGACGCGAGCTGCTGAGCAAGGAGTGAGAAATAAAAGAAATAGCAGTACCCTTACCTTGAACGCAATGGCTCAGGAAGGCATCGATAATGAGCATCGACAAGATACTGGACATGCCTAATGGTACAGACCGACGATCAGAACTGACCCGAAGCAATGTTACTCGTGATCCAAGGAATAATGACGGAGAAGGCCCTGCCCCCCGTAAATGATATTCCATTTGAAGTAAGATAATCTGTTGCTTGACATCAGGACGTTCACGTTTTAGTACAACAGAGACATGTCACTGGCTTAAATATTCGTATTCATCTTACCTACAGCATCGATAGATTTGAAGCCACCGAACCTCATATCTTGCCGCGGTGTCTGTGAAGAGCAAACAACTTGAAGACAAGGTTTACTCAACGCAGTGAAGAAGTCGAGACAAATGGTTTGGGACTCGTTACCGGACCGGCTATAACGGGGTGCCGCGCTCAGCCACGTGCACATTCAACTTAGCTTTTCAGCACCACCACCTTGAACGTTTCGCACTGACACACGGTACGCACATCGGCGTGAAAGATTTCACAAGAGCTAAAATACTCCCAGCGCGAATATCTATCACTGCCAGTGCTGTGGCGGTCAGGGCATTCCATCACATCGGGTTTCTTCGTGCTTCGGTAAGCAAAGTATCTCCATACGCGATGAAAGGTCATTGTCAATGTTCTACGCAGTGCATAATGTCAAGCACGGCATAGTATAGATGATCCCCGTCGAAGCTGAGCACAAACATGTTTTATGGTCGCTGGTAACGCCAATATTCAAGTTGAGTCCAAGAGAAAAAGTCGGCGTCGATCTATGGCAGAAAGACATTGGGAAGACTTGAAGAGGTACGTTCATCACTTCTTTTCTTTGTTTCTCAATCTTACGACTATCGCTAGTCGTCGTCTTGCCTCCGCTGTTCTCAATATTCAATGCTTCTTGTTTGTCATCTTCCATCCGGAGCTGACGCTGAAGACATGTATGGTCCCACCTATCATACTCACGCACAGCCGAACGATACGGCTATCTAAATCATGGAACCCGCTGGCATCTATGACGACCGATAGTCGTGCATATATGCTGGGCTTGGAGCCCGGCAAGGTCTTTCGACAGTGGGGCGGCACAGTTTTAAGAAGCAATGGTGATGTTGTCTTGAAGAGGACACGCCTTTCACGATAACTTGAATGCAAATCTCTAACTAGTAAGTTGTGCACCTGTTGCATGGTTCTTCGAGAACTCAAATCTTCACTTGCTGCAGATCGGGCCAGCGCGTGATGTGCTTAGGTTGGAACTGCCAGGAACTGATCTCGGTTTTCTCAACCATCGACTGATGGTCGTAGGCTGTTAAGATGCGAAACTATGTGTGTTGCCTTCCCCTTTGTAGTAACGAATGCGACGGATAACATAGGTGCCATATTGGTTCAGCGTGAACAAACAAATGATTATGTTAGATCCTCGAAAGACTGGACCAAAGGACCGCCTACGCCTACGCCGCTAGAACTGTTGTCACAACACCACGGATCATACGCGACTCTACGACCAAATGTTCCCGCCTCGAGAATGACGCTCACTTGCAGTACCAGGGTGTTCGTTGTGAAATGCTGCGTCGACACTCTATCCTTGCAGGTGAAGAAGCTTATGACTTTGAATAGAAAGTCTCGCTGACGCCTTCTTTCACATTGCTCCAAGGTTTCAACGACCACAACCACTACATGCGAAGTTGGCTCCTGCCGGCTCTACCTCATGTTTCCCTTTCTATTTGGATAATCTATCTGCTTCATGTCTTAGCCAAACGGTCTCGTAAGTTTAGACATGTCTATTCAGAAATTGCTTCATGTGTCTGTTTTATATCTAACTGTAGTACGGACGTCGTTACGTTTCTGTTCAGGAGCACCGACGACTAATAGAAAATCCTTCCTTCCTTCCAGTAAAATGGAACACATGCCATCTGGGCAGCAAAAACAATGTTTTCCTCCTCTGCTGGTTTGGACGGCGTAGACGAAGATTTCGAATGAACGGCCACGAGGCATCCATTCCCACAACTTCGGGGAAACGACAAACGCATTCAATCCCTGCAGAGTCCGAACATCATTTACGACCTTCCGTTAATGGCGGCCGATTCTTCGAGGACTTGAAAGAGATGAAGTTAAAGTCCAGTAGCACTCAATAATTGCTCGACACTCATAGACAAAGGATTTACCAAAGTGAAAGAGATTGCACGCACCTACTGACATAAAATTACAGGAGAGAGAGCGAACAATGCACAATCAGAGTCTGGAAGGCAAAACAGAGGAGAGGGAACGTCAAAGCGAAAGAGAAACACCAGTTAGTAACAGGCCATTGGACTCGGAGTGTAAAATCGGTTACTGATTAGTAGCGACATATTTCCTGAATACGACGTATCTACAGAGAAAACATATGTCAGTAAAAATCACCGAGGGGAAGCGTGCTACCATATTCCAATGCGGATAAGGAGGGATGGCGATGGCATTCAAATCTTTTAGGACGTATTCGTCGTTCGTGGTCATTTCCGAAGCCTGATTTTGCAGGGGCGGAACTCGTACGAGTCGACCTCTACCAATGGCGTAGGCGTACGGCACCATTTCCAAGGACTAGAACCGAGTAAGAATTCTATTCAACGCACTGTACCGTCTTGATGAGTTCAGGTATTGCGATATAATTGAGACTGCCAATCTGTTTCATTGGATTTAGTCGATAAATAAATGAGCATTATCACGAAACAGAAAGCACCTAGTTGCTCCCCCAAAGGCTGGCGAGCTCATCCTTCATCCAATCAATAAAACATCTGACTTGTATGCCTGCTGGCTCGTGGTGCTAAATGCCAGCACAAAATCAGCCTAGGCCCAGTACGAAGACAGAGGAGCTTACCATATCAACAGTACTTTGGCCAATACTTTCCGCTCTCGTTTTCTTCACTCTCATACTTTCACCCTTGTCCACCAGGAACATAGATCCACCACTTAACGCCTACAAAGACTTGTAGAACTCATCATCTCGCTGAATATCACATGCTATGCAGTCGAGGCAATCAATCGGAGGGAGCGTGAGCTAGGTTTCGAGTGGCCCCCCCGATACAACAAGCTTGAAATGGCCAAGTTCGCGTTTACCTCGATCGGAGGACAGGATGGAAGCGAGCATCACTTTGGGTCAACGGCGGTATCAAACATACCCAGAAAGACAACATTCAGAACTTGGGGCTTACGCCGATTATGACTGTTTTCCGTGGGATTTACACGGTAGATAGTTTCTTTCTGTAAAAAAGACGGTCAGAAAGTGATAGCTCATAGAGAAGGGCGACTACATCACTCTCTACACCGACTAGCGACAGAGTCTGGACAGGTATCTGGGTCGAATTCTCCTACCAACCCCAATCGACACGAACCTTTGTGGGGCGCAACAAGTCGTTACTTTGATGCGTTTAAAGTCTTTTCCTTCATGATTCATGAACATCAAATGTAACCTTTGAGTGAAGACCACAAGCACAAGTCTAATAGGGAAACAGGCATGCCTGCCTATCAAATATATGCCTCCTACATCCTCTAGCAGTCATCCTCCTCCATCATCGAGTGAACTCAGAAAACTTGAAAACACCCGGCTTCTCTGTCCTGTATACCAGGGCGATCTGCTCTGAATGCATGTATACAATTAGGATAGACGACATACCATGGGTCCGAAAGAAGTGTGCACGATGCACGCCCTCGCACTGACACTTTGAACGGGAAGTTATCCGTCGAGAAGCTAAAACGAGGACCCTGAGCACCGCGCAGCATCTCACTAACCATATTGCTGACTGTTAGTAGACGAAGGAAGGACAGAGAAGATCACGCTCACTGTGAAGGAGTCGTTACGCCTGCTCAATAAGAACATCACAGGCATACCCTAACCCGCTAGGAAGCGAGACCTTCACGGTAGGAACGGAACAGACCGAGTGCTCGACGTGAGGACCTGTGTGGATTAAGGAAGTTGATGCACGGATCAGAGGAAGAGTATTCGTTACCTTTGCGTGTTGCCCATGAGATTTCTAAACAATGGAGGAAAGGATCGGCCGCGTATCCTAGAGCTAAGACTGTCCGTTATATAAAGCGCGAACAAATAGGGTACAGTAAGCCATGGAAATCTGGGAATGGTCAAAACAGAGGGCCCAATGATGGACCGCGTCTGTATACTACTTTGTTAGAGAGTCAAGGTCTTTCTGTAATCTAATTAACGCCAGAGGAACTCAGGAAAAGCAAGCTGGGAGATCAAAATAGCTCACCAGTACAGTAGTCTCGTCGCTCTCCAGCTTGTGTTTGTTGGGTCCCGTCATCGATTGACAATTGAACGTAACATGAAAGTTGATAGAGACTACCACTCAGCGTGACCTGCATGCATTGTGGTGGAAGAGAAAGCAGGGTGGGATTTTGAAATTACGATCATCTGCACGACAGCAATGAACAAGCTGGACCCTAAACAGTACCGGCTACTAAGTTGATCCTCAAAGAAATTTATCTTACAGCCTGAGCCATGCCGCGAGGGTAGTGCCCTAAAGACTGATGGAAGATGTTAGAATAGGTTTTTCCTTCAACAACAGTACGCGTATACCCAAGTTCGGTTGCCTCAACCATGTCACCTAGTGTCCCCGCTGAGTCGCATCTAACAACCGCTGAATCTTCAGTATTCCCGACTCTCGAAGACCACGGAAACGAAAATGTGAGGAACGCTACTACAAAACAGGATGATCCAGTGTAATCTAGAATTAAATATGTACTTCAACGTCTTTGCAGACTATACTGAGAGTTACATATAGGGAATAAGCCAAAGCACTGCGAATTTAGAAACTTGAAGCCTTTATCCTACACAGGACAGAAAAATGAAATGCACATGACTCCTACGAGTTCCGATGGATGGATTCGAACCGTCCCGGTTGTAGAAGCAATGCCGCTAATCGATCGGATGGCAGCAACAGAAAGATCAGTCTGCTGAACCTACACCGTCGGGTCACCTCGAAGGATCGCCGCAATCAGAGGACGGAGAATTGACAACGGACCGAGATATGCGAGAGCCGGCCTTCGTGGCAGAAATAGGGTAGTAGTATAGTACTATTACAGTGATGAACTGTAGTATACAATGGAAAGCGAATAATTGTTCACTTACCGGTAGTCAGATCGTGAAGTTCACAACGGGAATGAGTGCCATTGTTCACTTGACGAGGAACAGTTTGACAGCTGGAGCCGTGCCTCGATCCGAAAAATGGAACAGTACACCTAGCGCGGAGCGTTAGCCGCTATCTCATTTGATCACCATTGACCTGACCCACAAAATAAAGCTACGCCCAATGAGATTCAGACGTTTCGGGTTGGAACAGGGTCACATCTGAAGTGGTGGAATAGAAAAAGAAGAGCGGAAGCTCACTTCAACGAACACAGAAGAGCATTCGGTGCGTAAGCCTAAGGACAGATGTCAGATAAGAGAAAGACGATGAGAAGACGGAAAATGGCCTACCTAGCAGGACCAGATGGTTAGGGATGCGGCGATACGGGAATCTGTGGGAAGGGAGTCAGCACAATCACTATTCATAGCTCCGCAGCTCAGGATATTTGTGTATGGAAATCGAGATTGCTGTTTCATACGGAGCAAGCCGTGTTTGAGAGCGTTGAATGTCGAAGTCACCTACCCATTGCCATGGTCGGACGTATCTACTAAGGATCTGGGATCATCAGCAAAAGGTTCCGGGGAAATGAGGGTACAACTGACATGAACCGGGGATACCCAATGATAGAGAGAAAGACAGATCATAACAAAATTCGACCTTGCAGACGACTGTGACGTTCGATCCGATACAAGCTGCTTGTCCAGTTATCGACATCAGTAGCAGCGCTCCCGCTGCCGCTGCCGCTTCGAGAACATATGATTAGTATAAGATCACAACAGCGAGAGCACTACCTTACCTTGACGAACGAGGAGATGACATAGAAG
The DNA here is from genome assembly GCA_902506015.1 of Armillaria ostoyae. Classification (NCBI taxonomy): domain Eukaryota; kingdom Fungi; phylum Basidiomycota; class Agaricomycetes; order Agaricales; family Physalacriaceae; genus Armillaria; species Armillaria ostoyae. Next base: position 4,467,882 of record LR732084.1, on the reverse strand, counting down.
AACGTAGAAAGGGGTACATCATGGACTAGCTGTTAGATCGTATTGAAGAAAAGGAAAGCACGGTCACGAGAAGCGAAAGGAACTGCGACCGATTGAATGCTGGGCACATAGAACGATACATTGAGACAGGAAGAGAGAATACGTGCAAATGCTGAGCAGCGTCCTATGAGATGGAGGGTGGAAAAAAGAGATGGCGAGGGACATACAATGGTCGCATCAGGATGGGAGGCTGAACATACTGCACGAGCATGGGCATCGAGATGTTGAAACAGTTGTTATCTAAACAAATATCAGCAACCGGAAAACTGACAGACAGATGATCACCGACCAGCAAGACACTTATTCACAGCTTGTGCATCCGAGCCGAGGAACACAATACGTGCCATGGATGAGGACATTTGAAAGTTGGACGCTACATACAACGTATCTTCTCGTACACGTATACTGAATGGTCAGGGTACATTGAAACGAATCGGAGTTCTGAGGGAACTACGTGCGACCGACGAGGCATCGGGCATGTAACGTGGAAGCTGAAGACATCGGAAAGCAGAAGGACGAAGCAGCAACTTGTCGACGAGTGCCAGCAGTTGAAGATGCGTGGTTATGGCAAGCAGTCGCGCGTCACTGCTGATGACGTTGCTGTGCATTCGATAATCGTCATCTAAAAGGCGTCAGCATCTCAGAAAGCAGACAGACAACTAACAACTCACCAGGACAGCGAACCATTGTTTTTTTGCGACCTCGTTCTAGGCGTACAGCCTATTACAAGTCATCGATATGCGCGGTTTAGGCTGTGGAGCTTGGCGAGCCAGAGATTGTGGCACCGACATGGACTGCTAGAAAAGATCTTGATTGACGGCGTTGAGAGGGAAGAGAAAGACCGATGATATTTGGACTTTCGGCCCATGCTGCTGGTGACGTCAAGTTAAATTACCGGCCGGTTAATTTCACATTGCCGATTGTTATCAAAATCAAATCAAATTGCATCCTTCCATTCCCCTCCCGTCTCCTTTGCAATAGAAGTTGTAATACCTCGGTGCTGGGAGAATTGGCAACATCTTCAAAATATCCTGTGCGTCACCCTTTCTCCGAGACCGGTTCACATCTTATAGAAATTGTACGGGATCTGGACTTACATATGTACTATTGTTTACTTACGTCATTAGCAGCGCCCGTTATCCTTCCGTATTCGGGCTCTCGCATCTTAATCACTTACTTTCACCTACGTCTACCTTACGTGCTTGTATCTTTGACTCTCCCTCACTCAATACACCCCGTTGACGTGTGTAGCTATCAGGTCAAAGGACCTCGTAAGGTACCGTACCCTTTACACCTTTTTACACATCTTTCATTGTGTATTGTGCTGTGGAGAACCACAGTAGGCTAACGCATACAAGCCGTCGAGATACTTCAGCAGTTGCCGAACTACACGCCCTCCACTGAGCGTGCGTCGTTATCGCTAGTGACTGCTTCCATACCCGCATTGTCCGCTGGAAATGCGGATCCCATACCGCCGACCACTGCGCCGGCACTCCTCGTGCACTCGAACGTGCTGTATCGACCGTCAGGCATCATCACATTGCCTGAAGGTACTCCCGCATCGGAGACATCCGTCATCGGACATCTGCGGCCAGCGACGTTCTCAGACTCTCGCTCGCCTCCTCACTCGATCGCCCCATCTGTGGCCAGATCCAGTCATTCGACGCATATGTCGTCGATCCACCACGCCCCAGACGACGTCTTAGAGCAAGAATTAGCTCGTCGACGACAGCTGCGAGCTATGGGCGCATATGACCAGTCTCGTGGCTCGGCTCCTCCAGCCTATGCCCACGAATCTACTGATGCATTTCGTTTTCCGCAAGTCCTGCTAGCGAACGGCTACCAGAGCCCTCGCCGCCCATCACATCCCTTCCAACGACTCTCGACTCCCCTAAGGTCAGTACCCATGGGGAATCTATGCCCGTACCATTTCCGGAACCACCTGAGGCTACGCCTGAGAACGTGAACCGATTCATCGAGGATCGAGTTCGTCTCGCCGCTCGACGCTACGAGGATGGACTTATCTCCATCTCGACACAACGTCAGACTACCAATGGTACTGTATTCCACGGTATACCTAGGCTAGCAATCAATAAGTTTTTCGCTGCTAATTTGAACGCCTCCGGGCAATTCAATCCAATTCCAACTGATGTGAGACCGCAACTGGGTGATTATCACCATAGTGCAGACGAGTTCAGTGCGAACATCAACGCTGTCGTTGATAATCTCAGCCTGCCTCAACAGCCAGGTGAGACTAGCTCCAACTATGCACGACGTCTTCATGCCCATGCTCGGCTGTCAACGCCGCTTGTTAAAGGTGAATCTTCACCCACTGTTCCGACTTCTCATATCTCGGAAACTCAAAAAACAGTTGATGCCTTGAATGAAGCTCGACGCGAAGTCTTCAATCGAGGTTTACTTCAACAATTGCATGACGAAGACATGCTATTATTTGGACAGACCATGGTCCCCGACCAAGGTGTTCAGATTGATATCTATGGAGATGCTTCTCACCCTGATTTTCCAGGTATACGGATCTCTCTTCCGCATATACGCTCGGAGGTGTACAACCCTCTTCGAGCTCGTTTCCCACCGCCGGCAAGTGCTTCTGTACCGCCGACCGGTATTCCCAATGCTCGTGTACAATCCTCAGTGTCGCGAGCTTCATCGCAAACTCTGATTGACCCTATAGAAGAACAGACCAAGGCTCTGATCTTTAAACTTAAGGGTGAATATGATAGCGATGCTGACGACGAGGACGACGTCCCTCCACATCGTAGACCAACGTCTCGACGTCCTAAGGTCGAGAAAAGCGAACCACACCTCCAGTTTGGTAATTCGATACCGCGAGATCCATCAACGAGGCCTGAGACTACTGCAAGGCCACATACTCGTATTCCTAGTGAAGAACCGGGTTCACGATCATCGCAGACTCCACCACGACCTAAGACGCGTGTAGGAGCTGCTGCACCTAATCCTAATCCAGGAGACGATAGTTCCTCCAGTGAGTCGCAGGATTCGTCACCAGATCCTCCGAATCCATTGCCTACTGGTTCTAATCGTCCACCAAAGCCACCTACTCCGCCTCGACAGCGTCCAGACATTCAGGAGAAAGGTGACGCACCTCCAATACCTCCAAATCGGCCTCACGTTCCACCTCCAAATCGGGAGCCCTACGACTATGATCTTCACGAGCCTGCTAGTTATTTCGACTCTGTCTTCGCTCGAAATCAGGCTCGTCGTCCACAACAAGGTCAGGTACCGCATATACCTCGAGAACAAAATCCAGTAAATCCACCACGGACCTCGCCGCGTTCGGAAAACCGTGCTAATCCAATTGTTGTGGATAGCCCAACTCCTCCTTGAAACCGAGGTGCAGGTCGTCCTCCCAACGATCTTCCTCCGCCGCCACCACCTGGAGGTCCAGGATCTCATCATAGTGGTTCCAGTAGCCGACATTCGTCACGCTCTGATAACCCACGAGCTCGCGAACCGACTCCCGCTCACTTCCAGGAAGTCCGTTTCACTTCTCAAGAACCTCGTTTCAACAATGAGGAGATATTTGAGTATCTCCCTGTTATGAAAACTGAGGTTGAAATCATGCTGGCGATTTTCCAGCGATACGAACGCCTCGTGAATCGCAATCTCTTGCGTGTTCAATGAGGGCTGGATTCTAACGTCCAGAAAACATCTCTGCAGAGTATTCCTCGTCCTCAGAAATATGAGGGAAGCTCTGACCTTATAGAATTCGACGAGTGGATCTTCTCTATCATAAGATGGATGAAGATCGCAAATATTTGCAGCCCCATTTATACTGAAGATGAATGGGGTGGCCAGCAGCTTTCTGCCATTGATATGCAGCGTACGAGTACTCTTGCGACCTTTTTGGGGGGAGACACCCGTACATGGTATAACAATGTAGTTGAAGACACACCTGTCGCTTATACCAATAATGTGAATGGTGATGCTTTTCCTACCTTCATGGAAGTAATTAACGGTCTGTACCGTCGATTTATCCATGAATCCTCATTATATGCTGTTAATGAGCACTTTGAACGTGTTCAGTACACCTTTGAAGGTGGTATTCGTCAGCTCTTTGCGAGCTTGTTACGATATGCAAACATGATGCCTTCACCACCAGACATCTACGTTCTGACGACGTCTAATGATCTCATTACCTTCGAATATTCATCAGGAAGTCACTCGCATGGGTCTTACTGCCGAGGTTTCGACTGTGAATGACATTATGCAGCATGCCCTTGTTGTTGAGAAGGGTATCCGTGCAGAACGATATTACAGTCAGCAACGGCAAGACCATATATCTCGACTTCGGAGATCATCAAAGGAGAATGCCAAGGCTGCAAAGAAGAGGCGTTCTCCATCACCTCGTAAATTCAAGAAGGTTCAGGGTGAGCGCCATAGCACTCGACCCAATCTTGGCTACGAAAAATTCAAGCGAATTCGTGATCAGCCCAAGAAAGATCATCCGTCCGCAGGGCATAAATCATCGAATTCACACCACTCTAAGGACAAAGGGAAATAGAATCTGAACTCGAAGATCCCTACCTGCTATGGCTGTGGGAAGAAGGGACATTATTCCAATGATCCCTCATGTCCTGAGTATGGAAAGCGAAATTCCGGAGAGAAGCTGTACCACATTGTGGATGATAACTCTCCAGACAATTCATCTGCGAATTCAGCATCAGGCCAAGAGTCTTCTGGTGAGGAATATCATACAGACGTTGGAAATCCACCAGATTGGACCAACCTTTTGGAAGACGAGCCTGGAAATTATTCTGGGCACCAGTCCGCCAATAATTCCGATGCTGAAGACCCTTATGGCGGAAGTCAGTATACATCCGATGAGGGTACTGCTTAGGGATGTGCACCGTGTCCGTAATACGGTGGATACGTACGGCGCATACGGATACGGGTCCGTACCGTCGCCTGTCCCCTAGGTGGATCCACGGTACAGTCCGCGGTACGGATATGAACCGTACCTGCCGTGCCTGCTAGGCCGTTACGGTCGTATACGGCAGTAATTGTTGCCGATATGCCGTTGATCCTAATCATGTGCTCCTGATTGTAATCTGCCAGCGCAACGTTGAACCGTTCAATGTTCTCCAGGTCCTTACCTCTTGCCAAATGGTCCCCGTCTCTTAAATCCCTTACATGACTTAGCCATTCCGATTATCCTACTTCTAGAGGGCTTGTCCTTATCCACAGTTGTTTCTGGACAGCTTATATCTAGATATTTGACCTCTTTTTCCAATTCTTGTGGCAAAATTTATCATAACTTAGGATGTCTCAGCTTTCCCCCCTCTGTATGCCTCAGATACGCCAATCTATGGGATAATCTACTCCATTAACTCCCCTAAATGTTAAAATCTGGTTTTCTGATACGATTCTGGCCGATGTCCTTAAATTTCGACGCTGTTGGAAATTTTGAGCTACCACCATTCCGTCTCCCCCATGAACCAGCCAGGTAATCGTACTGGGAATACCCGTCTTGACCATGGTACGTTGGCTTCATATCTCTGTCTAACGAGGTCTGATCCTGTCTCTCGGCCTTCACAGTGCACACAAACACGCGTCGCCCAGACATTCACAGCGTCTTGACACCAACCCGACGGTGCAGCATCTCTCGTTCGGTCTTGGCATGGTTTTCTATCATGTTCCTGTTTACCCTCATTCCAATACTTGGCATGGTGACAACTGTGGTTTTCTATGTCCCCAAAGACGGATCAAGTCCATCTACAACAGCGGCTGGGCTCAGTGGTATCATCTTTTATGTCTTATTTGCGTCGCTATTCCTGAGTGGGTTTTAATCATTTTCCTGTATTGTTTGGTCTAATACCTAAAGGACAGTAAACGCTATCTATCCAATGTTCTTCCGTCTGAATGGTCTCATTCCCAAGGCGCCATACCGTTTTCGGCGTAACCATATCTCTCATATGCGGCTCGACAGATTTCGTCGACTCCTGCATGAAGAAACGACCACAATCTTTGTTGTTGGAGCTTCGGAATCAACAGTTCCTATGTGTATGTACCCAGCCTTACCTGCTTCTCCGACGGAAAGTACTGACATACAGTTCAGTGGTATCAGATGCGACAAGAGTGTTGGATATCGTAGAATTTCTTCGACATAGGAAGTATATTCCATCCATGTCGGGGCTGGTGACCTTTTCTCTGTACCTACCTGGCCGACACCTGCCGCTGAGTGGCAGCGACACCATGCAAGACCTAGGAGTCACGTCTCTTACTCATTTTCACTTACGATTTCGAGTACATGGTGGAGGTAAGCATGCTTGATTATCACTAGGCTTGATGAACGTTGACTTTGTCCTTAGCATCGGCTGATGACCAATGTGCGCTTAACGCAGATGGGACACTGAAGGATGCATCAGAGATCACATTCTATCTCGATGCAGACTCTGTCACACCACTTGTTCCGGGACCATCTGATGCACCTGCGGGTATGTATGATATTTTCTACCGCATTTTGATTACTCATTTCTTGTTCCAGCGGAAGCACTACATGGCCGTGGCCAGCGTCATAAGAAGACTGCCAAACTCTCGGCGTCTCTGACTGCAGAACAGCAGGATGAAGATGGGAATCCTGTCCTTCCGTCAGTGCCACGAAAGCGCCGTTTGAGAAAAGCCAAGGGTAAAGCAAAAGCACGGGCTGATGGTGTAATAGACGTTGACGAGGATGATGATGACTATGAGGACACTGACGCAGAATTGGACGATGGCGAGACTGATACCTCGGATGAAGATGACAGCGCAATCCCTAACGAGGAGGTATTCCCTTTCTGTAATACTTATAGACTGTGTATTGACGTGTCTTTGAAGCTTGCTAGCATGCTTCCCTCGAAGACTATTCCCCTGGGAGGAAAACCGGCTGAACGTCAGCTCCGAAAAGCATCAAAAACCAAGCCCCCCAAAAAAAGGCAACACGTCGCTGAGGAAGAGGGTTCTACATCGCGCGACACCACACCTCGTGTTGTCCCTGATTCTCAGGTATACCATCAGCCTATCTAATTTTATGTCCGTGAATTTTAATCCCTGTTTATTTCGCAGCCATCAACTTCTAATGTGAGATCAAAGAAGAAGAGCGCTATTCATTACTTCTTCGAGCTCGTCCGTGTCGACGCTAAAGGCAACACACTTCAAGGCGCACCCGGCGACAAGCATTATCATTTCCATCATGGCCAACGTAAGATCATAACGATTCTCGGAACCAGTCGTAGCAATCTGACCAGTATGCTGATTTATTTTTGCCATGTTATTTAACTTACGTTGATCTGACAGCTCTCGTAAATCATCTCAAGCACCACTTTCCAGCCATGCACCGTCTTTATATGATCCTCCATGATCGTAAGGACCCGCCAACTGAGGAAGAAATTGAGATCGCCAACGGCACGAGGAAACTTGATGCTACGTCCGCAGCCAGTTATCTCAAGAAGCTCGAGCTTGCGTCTGAGAACATAATTCAAGCATTTCAACGGCAGACAGTCCAAGCAGCGGTATCTTTACTTTCTCTCTTCGTAAGGCTTTAGCTGATGAACGATTTTCAGGGCGAGTGGGATCAAGAAAAGTTCGAAAGACTCTTGCTTGAGTGGATTGTGGCATGTGATCAGCCGTTTGAAGAAGTCGAGCGACCGGAGTTCCGGTCGCTGTTGATTTATACTCACCATCCAGCTCCGGAGCCGCTAAACATACCAAGTCGAACAACTGTGCAGCGCAAGATTATGAAAATGGGCGAGGATGTGGTGTCCAGTCTACGTCAGATGTTTTCTGTAGGTACATTTCCACCAGCTATTCATATGCTAATTTCCATGCTCAGGAATTGGATGCGAAAGTCTCCATCTCACTTGACACGTGGACTTCACCAAACGGCTATGCTTTTATGGCCATTATTGCGCATTACGTGAACAATAAGGGTAAACTTGGTAAGAGATCCTCATCTGAGCTGATGTTTTATTGACGCTCCACAGAGGAGACACTTATTGATTTTCGTGAGCTGGTGGGGGAACATTCCGGCGAGAATATGGCTGATGCTGTATGGGAGACACTGGATATCTTTGGACTCATTGGACGGGCAAGTCAATGTTAATATCTACCTTTCCCAGCGGCTTAAATTTCCGACAGGTTATGGCCTTTGTCATGGACAATGCGACTAATAACGACACAATGGTTGAGGCTATTGAACGGAAATGCATTGTCGCCGGCATTCAGTTCTCAGCTCGGGAAAGTCGTCTTCGCTGCATGCCACATACTGTCCATCTCGCTGCCCTGAAGGTATGTGATCTTCCACATTTTAACCTATGTCCATCTGATATTCTTTGAATAGCTTCTTGAAGCGATCGGTGCTCTCAGTCCTTCCGAGCGGAAGAAGGCTGAGGCCCGTGCAGGTGCCTATCAGGATGCCGTGACATCCCCGCTAGATCGACACCATGATGAGGAGGCTGTTCTCCAAGAAGACTCAGATGCGACAGAAGAGGAAGCAAATACACATGGTGTTCTCACTGCTGTGCGCAAGGTAAACCTGTTCCTACCTTTATCGTGCGAGAGTCAATGGCCTAATACATTATCACTTATAGTTACGAAAAATTGTGATTGCCGTCCGCTCAAGCCCCCAGCGGCGCAAGTCTTGGTTAGCCGAAGCCACCAACTGGCTGAAGGAGAGAGCGCGAGACGCCTCAGAAACGGCATTAATGCTAATCTTGGATGTGCGGACACGATGGTCATCAACGCACCAAATGCTTCGTAAGTGTGAATCTTATGCTAGCAGCCTTGCCATTGATACATTCTCCCAGGACGTGCATGCGATTATAAACATGTAGTTAACACTTATGTCGCCATCAATCGGGAGCTTCGGCAGTATGAGCTCTCGACCAACGACTGGGAAGCTATTTCAATGGTTACGGACTGGCTGAAACATTTCCGCGCAGCAACAGTGGAGATGTCAACTACACATAAGCCAATGCTCTCAACTGTCCACGCTGTCTTTCGGGGCCTTCAACGTCATTTGAAGGGCATCCTCGCTAGTCTACCAGATCACACACCACCCGAGATCAAAAAGGGTCTTCTCGAGGCGCATCGAAAGCTGAGCGACTACTATTACAAGTTCGACGAATCTCCTTATTATACATGGGCTGCACGTGAGAGCTCAATCTTTCTTTGCATATTTAATATTCTAATACTCGAAGCGAAGTTTTAGATCCAAGAATCTCGTACTCCGGGTTGAAATCAGAGTATTCTGATGATGCGGAGCTTGATCTCTATCTTGAAGATGCCAAGCGTGATTTGCATGTATTCTATGTTGACAACTACGCCTCGAAAGCATCGACATCTACTCCTGCTCCCGTACCCGCGGCTCCGACGAGGTCATCCTCTTCCACCCCATTATTCGGTCAAGGCTCTCCTCAGAAGGTTAGCTTCACAGCACATTACCGACGGGCCCCAAAGCAGAGTTCCGATGAACTCAATGAGTATTTTGCTTTGACTCAGAGCCGTGAGGATTTCGACTTCTGTGATCCGGTTCTATGGTGGTATAAGCGGCGAAATCAGTTTCCAAATCTTTACCGCATGGCCCGTGACATAATGTCTATACTAGGTACGTGTTTTTAAGTGTATGTGTACTGAACATTCTAATAAAATCACTGTAGGATCTGCCGTTGCAGTGGAGCGTATATTTTCCTCAAGTAGGGATACAATCTCCATGCGACGAGCTAATCTGAAGCCAGGTACAATCCGAACGCTAATGCTTGTGAAGCATCGGTTGCGTCTTGCGCGTACAGCTGTAGAAGATTTGTTGGGGGAGGATGACTAACGTAGGACTATATTGATAGCTTATAAAATATTTTGCATTCTACTGTTGTCTCTACATCCGTAAGACGGCCGTTACGGCCGTATTTGAACCCGTACGTACCGGGAGGTCCTCTAGTGTAGCATGTCCCGTACGGCTACGGGAGCACCGTATCCGTAAGCATCCGTTGACCTTACGGCCGTAGCCGTAACGGCACGGTGCACATCCCTAGTACTGCTGATGAACATATTGGATTCATTTTTGAAGAAGATAGCGATTACTCTGATAGATCTGGAGTATCCCATTCATCTGAGCATTTTAATGACCATCCCATGGATCATGATGCATCTAGCGAAGACTCATCCTCAATGTCAGACTCTGACAGTGATGGAATGGAGTCTCATGACGAATATACCTTGGATTTCCCTGAATACCTTCGAGCAATCCAAGCGGAACAAACAAGTGACGGCAAAATCAAGGGATTTAGACCGACGCTTGAGCCTACAAAAATTCATGCACCTCGGACTGCATCCCGTCCAAGGCGTACAACAGCCGAAAACCGTTGCCTTGCTGCTTTGGTTACAATTAATGGACGTGAGGCATTTACTCTCTTTGATTCTGGGAGTACAGCCAATGCTATCAGTCCTGATTTCGCTCGCCTTGCAAAATTAAACATATTCCAGTTGACGAAGCCTATTACCTTCAACTTGGAACTAAAGGAAGTCTTTCGCAGATCAGCCATAGTTGCAATGCATCCTATAAATTTGGGAATGCTCGTGCATCCATCTCGGGTGATGACTACTACTTTGATATTGCGAACGTTGATCGCTATGATGCAGTCCTAGGCACTGTCTTCATGCGAAAGCATGGTATATCACTCGATTTTGAGTACGATACAATTCGTATTCAGCATATTCCAGCCCCTACTCTTTCAGAGGGGGAGGAAACCAAGGAAATGACTCGTAGATATGCGAAACGTGTATCAAACAAAGTCCAATTCAATTCGGATGAGGAAGTAGAAATCAAACCTCGCCCGAGTAAATCCAAAGAACCAGTTTCAACTAACCAAGCTTTGAAAGGTTCAACCAAGAGAACTAAAGCTGTGCAGCCTAAGTCGAAATGACTACATGGTCAGAGCGTAAATAAAGCTCGTTCTGATATACCAGAGCCTCCGTGGTCGCGTTATGCGCCAACTATAGAGGATATCAATGAAGATGATGATGGTAGAAGGCCTGCAGCTCCATTGAACCGTCAATTACCTGTCTTACTTACTCCGGATGACTTTGTGTCGACAGAGGACCTTTCAAAAATTGTTAATGAAACTCTGACCTTGGATGCTTCGAATCCAAAGGATAGGCAACAAATACTCGAAGTCAATGAACTTGTACAGGAGTTCACACGAGAACGGTTTCCAGAATCACAAAGCAAAGAGACTGAGGATTCCATTCCAAAGATCTCAATTGAAGATGCAATTCGTGCAACTTCTGAGCTTTACAAGGACAAGACGAAGGATATAACCTCTCCTTCAGTCGCTGATACCCCTAGACTTTGTGCTAGATGGATGGAATCATGCCGCGATATTATGGGAGGCATTCTAGAGGAATTACCTCCACTTCGAGCTGTAAATCATGAAATCCCATTGATTAATGATAAGGCCAAGTATCACTATTACTTACCTCGTTGTCCCGACTCTATGAAGGGTAAACTGGCAGAAAAGATTGCCCAGTACAAGAGAGCTCGCTGGTGGGAACCATGTGTCTCTACACAAGCAGCTCCGATGTTATGCGTCCCGAAAAAAGATGGCTCGGATATCCGAACCACTGTAGATTGTCGGAAACGCAATGAGAATACGGAAAGGGATGTTACCCCATTCCCAGACCAAGATACAATTCGACTGGATGTAGCTCGAGCTAAGCTTCGATCCAAGATTGATCTTTCAAATGCATATGAACAAGTTCGCATTGTTCCCTCCGATGTTTGGAAAACGGCGATCGCAACCATCTTCGGAACCTTCAAGAGCAATGTAATGCAGCAAGGAGATTGTAATGCTCCTTCCACATTTCAACGGCTCATGACTTCGATTTTCCAAGACTATATTGGAGTCTTCATGCATGTATACCTCGACGACTTATTCATTTACAGTGATAGCGTCGAGGATCATGAGCGACACCTAAAGCTTGTATTTGATAAGCTTCGAGAAAACAAGCTATTTATGAAAGCGGAAAAGGTTCAACTTTATGCTGAGAAAATGGATTGTCTTGGACATCTTGTTGATGATAAAGGCCTTCATGCAGATTCGGATAAGCTTGAATGAATCCGAAACTGGAGGCAACCTCGAAACTATAATGACATTGAGAAATTCCTTGGACTTGTGAATTATCTTGCACACTTCTTACCAGATGTCACTGCTTGTACTGCCCCTCTATCTGAGATGACGAAGAATGGACAACCTTTCTACTGGTGTCCGCTTCATTCTTTCTGCTTCCAATCTATCAAGGATTTGTGCTGCAAAGTACCAATCCTTCGTCCTATTAATACGGCCATTAAGGAACCCATCTGGGTTATCTGTGATGCCTCGATTTCCGGTGTAGGTGCAATGTATGGACAAGGACCTACTTGGCAAACTTGTCGCCCTGCTGGATTTATGTCAAAGAAGTTCACGGATAGCCAACGCAATTACCGTGTCTTTGAAACCGAAACTCTTGCGATGCTTGAAGCCCTCTTGAAGTGTGAAGTGGGAAGACAAGCTTATTGGCTATCGCATTCATGTTGTCACGGACCATAAGGCTCTTGAGTTCTTCAAGACTCAAAGACGTCTATCAAATCGTCAAATGCGATGGATGGAATATCTCTCGCGTTTTGATTTTGATATTACCTATGTGAAGGGTGTATCTAACAAAGTTGCTGATGCCCTATCACGCTATTACGAGTCTGATACTCCTGAAGATCAGCACCACCTAGCTGAATTCGTCAATGCTGATATTCGTATTGACAAACTCGGTGAAGACATACCTCTAGGTCGCAAGGAAGAGGCTGAGGAAATGGTTATTCACCTCCGCGCTATGGAAACACGTCGAGAATCCGCTCGTCTCAAAGAGAAACGCGAAACTCGAGAACTTGAAGCTGAAGAGATGGAGAACGCTTGGGAACCAGAAGAATCCGAACCTGTTCAACTACCTAAAGTTAATCCCACTGTTATCGACTCTAGAGACAAGGGGAAAAGCTTACGCACCACTATGGACTCGGATCCAGCCTTTGTGTCTGATATTAAGTCTTCGTATGCGACGGATCCTATATTCTCAAAGGTCCTTAAAGCTCCCAATGATCACCCTCGCTTTTTCGTCGAGGAAGGATTAATCTGGACGGAAAATGCATACAAGCCTGGCGAAAAATTGCTATGCATCCCTAAGACACCTAAGGGATTGCATTCGCTTCGAGGAGCTGTTATTGAACAAGCTCAGGAGGTTGTTGGCCACTTCGGTCCCCAACGAATGGCGGATTACATTTGTCATTGGTATTGGTGGCCAAAACTCTATGGGACATGTGAATTTTTCTGCCGTACTTGCGAAACTTGTAATAAGTCGAAAGGCAACTATAGAGCTCTCTCTGGGAAGCTTCATTCATTGCCCATACCCACAAGACCATGGCAGTCTATTGGAATGGATTTCATCGGTCCATTTCCTGAAGTCAAAGGATATAATTACCTTTGGGTGGTTATTTGCCGATTGACGTCGCAAGTCCATTTAATTCCAATACACACCTCCAATACGGCCACAGATTTGTCTGCAATATACTTCCGCGAGATCGTACGGTTACACGGTCTCCCAGAATCCATTGTTTCGGACAGAGACCCTAAATTCACATCAGTATGGTGGAAAGAGCTTCACCGCTTACTTGGTGCGAAGCTCCTTATGTCTACCTCATTTCATCCGCAAACAGATGGAGCTACAGAGCGAGCTAATCACTCTATTGGCCAGATTTTCCATACTGCAATATGTCCTGATCAGCGAGACTGGTTGATCAAGGTGCCTATCGTCGAGTTTGCTCTTAATTCGAGCATGAATGCATCTACCTGTTTTGCACCTTTTGAACTTGTTGGAGGATACATGCCTTCAATGATGCGAGAGGTTCGATATGATAAACTTGTCCCACCTGGTATCCATGCATTTGCTATTCAAGCGATGCAGAACCTTTACGATGCTCATGATGCGCTTATTGCCTCCAGAGTATTCCAGACTCACGAGGCTAATAAGCATCGATCTCCAGAGCTTGATATCAAGGAAGGTTCGAAGGTATACCTATCAACAAAGAATTTGAATCTCCCAAAAGCAAGGGCAACGAAACTCCTACCAAAATTTGTTGGCCCTTATACAGTACTTATGGCAGACCATAAAACGTCGACCTATGAGCTAGACCTCCCTGAGGAGCTCATTAAGCGTCGTATTCATCCTCGCTTTCATGTTAGCCTATTACGGCCCTACATTGAAAGCGACTCAGTCTTATTTCCAGACAGAAAGAAGCCCGAACCTTATGATTTCGGTGCTCCTGATGATGCAGAAGAATTTGTTGAATGCATCGAAGGACATGAATGGAAGAATAACTCACTATTCTTCTATGTACGCTGGGCTCTCGGTGATTTAACCATCGAGCCATACTCTAAGTGCAAAGCACTTAAGGCACTCGATGAATACCTGGCTGTTGCTGGTATTTCGGACCCAAAGAATCTGCCTAAATTGTCTGCTAAGGATTCTAGGCCTAGGAAACGGCGACAGACAAGAAACGCTATCATGAACGAGACTCGTGCTATCAAAATAGCCGAGTAACAACGTGGTTAGCGAGGGAAAATCCAATTACCCTGATCTTCAGGGTACAGTGGCTGTACCGGCTCTACTTTTTATGAACGCCGACTCGTCGCCGCCACACCGACATCGCGACCAAGCTCTAGCACTTGACCGCTGCTTTCTGGAGGGTATAAATTTTCCACAACCCACCAGACGAGAGTAAAATCAACACCTACTCGCTTTATTCAGACCATTCACTCTATCTGCACTTTGATTCAACTCTATGGCTGCTCCTGCTTCGAGTTTCTTCAATCTCGATGCCAATTTTTCGCAGGGACAGGTACCCTTGCCTCCTCAAAAATCGTTTTATCCTTCGTATACAGGCAACATTCCGCAGATGATGCCGACCGGAATGCCATTTTTTACAGGTTATCCGAATTCATCTATGGCCCCATCATTTTTCCCTATGGCACCTTTCCCTTTTGCCCATAGTAACCCATACTTCGCAACATCGAACATGGGTGCTACAGTAATGCCCCACGCTCCGAAATTGCCTTCTACTGCGATGGAAGGAATCATAGGTTCCAATCCAGTTCCGGTGCTTGGTAACATCCTAACCAACCCCACACCGTGCACCCCAGCTCAGGAAGCTCCAGAAATGACCTCCGAACTCACTAGACACCGTAACCATCATGGAGAAATGGTTAACGGTGCGCCCCAAAGTGCTAAACATATCAGTTTACCAACTAACAAAATTAATCTCTCTAACTCAGATGATATTACTACGGCTCTTGAGTCGTTCACTCTCGACTCTGGACCCTCGGATTCATTCATGAATGCATCTACTATTGCTGCAGATCATGATATTCAAGACCAACTCGCAAAGCTTCGCTGCGAAAACGAGTTACTTAAGACAAAGATGGAGTCTCTAAGTACTCTACAGTCCCTCACTCCGACCACGGAACACACCACCACCCGTGACCGTCATTCCCGCACAACTCGAGGTATGCACAATCATCGTCCGTACCCTGTAGTTCCTCATACACGAGGAATCCATCGACCTTCTCCTCCGAGAGCAGACCTTCCCATTCACGAGGATTATCACGCGTCACTTCAAGGATATGATCCGTCCTGCACGGTCCCTATCACCACCGTTGATGCTATGTCAATGATTGATGCGGCCCACACGCCTAATAATTGGATCATCGTTGACCGAATTTCGAATGTGATCACTTCTATACGACGAAAACAATCTATTGACCTCGTTTGTGAGCGGAATGGGCACCCAGCTCCTTATCCCCTCATCACTGATGGCGAACGTTCCCTTCTAACTCAGTGAAAAAGTCGCCGTCCTCGCTGGCTAGGCCATCTTCACGACTTAAAGCCACAACCACAGGATGGGAATAATGGCAGAGACTTACCTCCGCTCCCTCCTCCTCCTGTGAAGGTTACTGCGCCCGAGGATACCTGTCTTGATCCTCAATTGTGGGCAAGTTACATCTTCCTTCATGGCACGGAACGCCATCACCCTGGCATATCCATCACGACTACTGGATCTGTCAATATCCGTACCCTTGCCGGGTATCTGTTATTCCAATCAATCATTCCGAGCAACGCAGTCCGAGGTAATCGGCATGGCTTCGCCATCGCTCTCTCTAGCGTGCTGGTTCATCCCATTTTATATTCGGACATTTGCCATGATCAACACCTTACCATTGCGGACTCCGAGAAGTTGGTTCCATTTCCTCTTTCCCTTGTCATTAAAGCCTCTCAGATTGACATTGTTACTCACCTCGCCAGATGCGGAGTCAAGTACTCCCACATTTGCTATATCCAACCTTATAGCCGAGAGTTACTTCTCGCAGCTACTCGACGCTTTAAGGGTGCCCTACGTACTCGTGCCTACAAAGCCCTGGACGACTTCGCATGGCGTATCCATCATTTTGATCTCCCTCATGATATCTCCGTGTTCCAGGACGATTTCGCTCCTCGGATCTATTGGGTGGCTCCCATTGAATGGGATTTAATTCCGATCCTCGAAGGGCGTCGCAGACATTTCCTCAATTACCCAATTAATCGGGAGGCCGCGAGCAAATCTAATAGAGGTCATCAGCACCCTGATCACGTTAACTTAGCGATTGTCAGGGCTCGGCTCGGCTCGGCTCGGCTTTGAAGGCTTGGGCTCGGCTTTGGCGGGCTCAGGCTCTTCAAAACGCAAGCCCAAGCCTTGAGCCCAAGCCCGATAAGGCTCAGGCTCGGCTCAGGCTCAGGCCCGGGCTTGGATCTGCAAAAATAAATAATGCAGTCATTGACGGAACAGGTTGTAGAGGCGAAGGACGGTTAACTACAGGCCTGAAACCTCTTTGCCCGTGACCAGAGATGCGGACGTATCTATGGCTGAAGATGGCAATGCTTCTAATGCAGGCCCATCTACCCCGCACTCGTCGATCGCTCCGACAGCTTCCCCATCAACCAAGGCCTATTCAGCGATGACCATTCCTTCCGGAGGCTCGACCCCAAACGTTGATGGCGAAGTCGACGAGCTCGATTCACAAGATGACAACAGTATCTTATTGTAATTTTGTTCTTTCGTCAAGATTGTTTCCCTACGCCCAATCTCAAGGGGGAGGGTGTAAGGGATCTGGACTTACATATGTACTATTATTTACTTACGTCTTGCTTACGTCATTAGCAGCGCCCGTTATCCTTCCGTATTCGGGCTCTCGCATCTTAATCACTTACTTTCACCTACGTCTACCTTACGTGCTTGTATCTTTGACTCTCCCTCACTCAATACACCCCGTTGACGTGTGTAGCTATCAGGTCAAAGGACCTCGTAAGGTACCGTACCCTTTACAGATTTCCTATATTTAGTCCCAAGATCACGATGTCGGTGTTGGCAGGGTAGGGTCAGCAGACACAAATGTTGGAATACTTTATCTGTGCGCAATAACTCTTTGAATCATATCTTTAGTTTGAATTGGGGATTGAATATCGACGCTTCCAAGACCATTCGAGGAAGCTGATCGTCGCTCTCGCCATGCCGCCTAAACAATTTCCAAGCGCCTCCCATACAAATCCTCACGGATCCAACATTGAGGGTAACACTAAGTACTCGAAGGAAGTGGACAATTACGGTCTACAATACTCTCTCTTTCACTTAAACGATCTCCAAGCGCCCCCCCTAGAAATACACCCAGACGGGCTCCTCACGGATTGAATGATGACCATTCCACCGGCAATAAATGGCACCTCGGGAAAGAGTTACATGAAACCCCACTATCCACAAGTTCTCTTTTTCCATTTCGACTAGAATATGGGGTAAAAGCTTACACCGAAAACTCCCTTCGTAGGACTGAACTGATCTGTCACACCTTGGACAAGATGTGCGCACTGCACCGTAACTGCAGTGAGCAAAAGTTCTTGGCAAAGGTCCTGATGTCTGCTATTCATATCAATTTCGACATGGTATATGCATGAACATTGAAGCGCTTTCTGATCTGTTGGACCCTGATTTACTGCGTAGACATCCCCAGACCACTACGCAGACACTTTATTTTGAAGAGTGCTTATCGATAAAATGTTCAATCGTCCATTCCGCTAATACCTTTATACAGCCGCCCTTCCTTTGCCGGTAGCATATGTCCTGGAACCATAATCTTGTAGCCCTTCGTCCATCATATCTTTAAAATACGCGCGGCATCTTAAATTAGATCAGTGGTGCCGCTAGCACAAAAATCATTCATTATGCCGTCTTTCAGTTGATGCCCGACAGTTATGATATCCCTGCTTTCGTCGTTCCAGCAACGTTCCAGAAGAAATAACTACGCTTCCAATTCTCTATTTCGGCGAAACATACTTTCACTTATATATCACCTTGCACCTTGATTGACTGCCGTTCGTTCTGTCATTCATGGATCAGCCCACGGTTCTCGACCTGCGCTCCTCCAGCGACAGGCAGTCCAAGTCCCTTTCCTCACAGCCTACACATTACCCCACCGTACGCCCGCAAAAACGTTCATTTCTCTCCGTTCTCAACCATATTCGCCGGAGAGTCTTCAGTAGACTCCTCTCGCATCCTATTCCATCCCGCATACCGATACCAACACCGAATGTTGAAACGAAGGTGGAATGTGAAGTGCTGGTCATATCGCGACCTGTGAACGTCCAGGTGCATATGGTGCCAAGGAAGGTCCACTACGAGACAGTCCGACGACGAAAACATCGAGAAGAGCCCATTCTTCAAACTTTCCAGCTATCTATGGCTCTTTCTCGGCGATTCAAGCGCCCTTCCACAGCACCACAGCTGCAGAATTACGGTTCTGGAAAGAGCCTCAACGCGTTTATTCCAAGGAGGGAGAAGAAGCAAGCATGGAGCGGTGAATGGAATAGGACGGATATACGGGACGTCATTAAAGACTTGAGAAGTTTGAGGTGATTTCCGCTTTCTGTTGTACTTGGTGTTGATGGTGTTGGTGTTGTATTCTGCGTTGATAATCGTATCTCTTCAGGTGGATCTCCGTTGTTGTACTTTTACAAATTATCCTTTGATTCTCCTCTTCTCTGACCTTCTTTCCTTCATTGCTACTATTGATACAGGAACTGTATTGATGCACTGTACATTGCTATATTATCTGTTCGGCTTCGACGCGACGTCTTCCATTCAATATGTGACAGATTTATATTCACAGGACCTCATGATCCCGGAGCGATGTCATCTCTTGATACCAAATGACGGCAATCGCACTAAAAAAAATCATCGAGCGCCATTATTTGTTGATTGATCCTGTCTTATCCTCTTCCCGTCACGGTCTTGTTTCCGAAACCTTGGTTTCCTTCCACGAGCTCCTCGCTTCTAGGTCATCAGACGCATACTATGAAATACAGTGTAACCTAACACAAGTTCATGGAGCGGACAGTGACGTTGCTGGTCGGCGGGGTCTGCGATGGCGTCAAGTGTCGTAAAGAAGAAAGAGACAAAGAACAACTTGCCTTCTGGGACGCAAATGTTGGATGCTCCTTTTTGTCGAGAAGGTATGGTCCGGATAGAAACTGGTGAATGACTCTTGAACACTTCGACTTCAAGTCCATGGTATAAGCGCTGGCTATTAGCACTCAACTCGATGGAATACTGACAGCTGCTAGAACCCAATATGTTAATAGTAGATCGTCTCTGACAGAATCACGGTTCGACTCCGTATTGTGGCATATGCATGGACTAGAATATGTCTAATATTTTGTGATCCATGTGTATTACTTACTTCGTACTGAAATGTGACCGTTGAAGTTTACGCGTACATTTCTATGGATGAAATGACGCGGAAACCCAGCGATGCTGTGGGTACAGCAGCCCAGATCAACTCTCTTCCTTCCTTTCATCTCTGAGCCTGCCTCGGTCCTCCGTAGACTGCTTCGTCTCACTTCTCATCACTGACATAACGCTGGTGGAGAATCATCGAGTTAGAAAATAGGAGCAGTGCTGGGCATAGTCAGCCGCTCGTTATCCTATTTTTCGAAAACGCCCTATCTGTCATCTAGAGTCAGAAAAGATGGCTAGACGGTGACATTTAGAGATTGATATCTACGCCAGTGAGAATCACTTTGAACTCGCGCACGATATTTGATAGTTGGGGTGTAGCCACGCTTCTATAAGACAACGATCAGAAAGTGATTACCAGTCATAGCGACGGACGGCACATATTGGTGCTGAAGAACCCAACCGTCTCTTCCTTCTCCCTCATCTATGCTTCTTCACCAACCGGCGTGACACAAATCCTTCTGTCGCTCCCTGAGACCTTATTCAGCAGGACCTCCTGATTGCAAACGACATGTCGCTATCTTTTCGGCTGCGGTCCTGTCCCCTTGTAATTCATGAAGGTGAACATTGAGGGTAACCTTTGAGTGAGAACGGTAAGCAAGAGTTTAATTGAAAAGAAAAAAGGATGGGCCTACCCTGACCTGTCGGATCTGTACCTCACTCGTTTATTGCTGCCCATCCTCCAGAGTGAATTCTGGACCTATCGAGTAGGTATTCCTTGCCTCTTGCAGTCGACCTCAACGACTTGATCTTATTGTTCCGTCTTGGCCTGGGACACAACCTTTTGCCGAATAGTCATACTTCTATTTGTGCTTGATCCATCGCATCCTAGATTCGCGAACGTTGGTTCCATCCTTCGAGCATAGGCGGTAAGCCACAAGTCTAATAAGGAGAATGATTAGCGTACCTTTCAGATCTCTCCCTCATCTGTCTCGATAACACAGCCTTGGTCCTTCAGCTTCATGGGACGCTCCGTGGCTTCTACATCGTGTAAAGTCGATTTTGAGAACATCGGCCTGTATCGTAGTCGCCTAGTTCAGATATTGCTGTCATAATTCTTAACCGCACCATCGTGATGAGTGCGGGCGTTGAGCGACAAATTTGAGAGTGTGAATTTGTTGTACTCTATATAATCGTTTAATCAACGAGCATTAGCAAGAAACGGAAAAGGCCGTCACTCAAAAGGCTCCCTTCTACCGAGCGCGTCGATCATCCAATCGATAAAATACCTGACTCGCAAGTCTGCCGGCTCGTGGTGCTATCTTCAAGGACGTCAATCAGCCTAAACCCAGTGCGAAGAAAGAGGAGCTTACCATAGCATCAGGACTCCAGCAAGCTCTTTGGCTCTTCTTTCTTGTGCTCCCCCGAGCAATAAAGGTCACCACTGGATGCCTACGAAGGCTCATATCCGAATCTCCTCGACGAATGCCATGTGTTACGCATTGAGTCCTGCGCCTTGTCGAGGTAATCGACCAAAGGGAGCACGAGATAGACTTCAAATGGCTTCCCCGCCGCAACGCGCTTGGGATCGTCAAGTTCAGTCAAAGAACAGGTTGGGAGCAATCATCACCTTCGCATGCTGTGTTAAAGACGGTATTAAACATACCGAGAAAAGAGACACTGAGAACTTGGTGCTTACGCAGTTTAAGATTGGCTTCCGTTGGCTTTCCTCGTTAGATATGGATGTGCTTCAAGAAGAATGACGGTCAGAAAGCGATCGCACATAGAGACGGACGACTTACATAACTCTTTCGAACTTGGAGCTCGACCATCCCTTCCTTCTCCTTCGTCCATCACTCCGTGTGGGCTCTTTTGCACCGGCTAGCGACAGACCTGGATATGTATCAGGTTCCACTTCTCCTGCAGACCCCAATGGCCGCAAACACTTTGTGGCTCACGACAAGCTGTCACTTTGATGCCTGTTTCCATTCCTTCGTGGCTCATGATGCATGAACATTGAATGTGACCTCTATTGAAGACCGTAAGCACATGTCCAATAGAAAAAGGACCTGCCTACCTGTTATACCCCTGCCTCCAACATCTTCTAGCGTTCGTCCTCCTCCATCGTCGAGTACGTCCCCGTGCGCTTCTTCCCATGACCGTTTTCCATGAAGAGTAACGAAATTTCGGGTTGCTAATCTTCAGCCGGAAAATGATTTGTCACGGAGCATGGGGCTGTCGAAGACATAGTTCTGAGCATTGAGTAATGCTACCCGTTGATCATCAGAGACAGCCACACAATGAAGATAAGCTACGCACCTGGAGAGTTACACAATCCTGCCTGCGTTCCTATATTCGGAGAGCTGAAGCTCAACGCGTCTGCCAGTATGCCGATTTCATAGGACTGTGGGCCACGCCATTTTCACGTGGATATTAGAATTTCCTGCTCCCCGCGGATGGCAAACTTGAAAATAACATCGTTCGTGGTCCATCTGACCAAATTGGTAATATGTAGCAGTCGCGATATGCACTGGTGGGTAGTCGGCAGCTCAGTGAGATCTGCAGAGGCTCGCTTCTTGTTCAGCTCGGGTTCGCACAAGAAAAACGCATGGAGGAATTTCAATTTATATGAGTCTATCTGAGGGGTGTGCTGGAAGGAATACAGAAGGGACGAAAAGCCTTACCTAGGCTTTGGTAAGAGAGGCGAAAGCGATGAATATAAATACTCCGGATCAATGTGCCGGATGCATCCGTATCCAATCATATTTAAGCGCTCATAAGGGTCCGTGCGCACCGGGTACTGCCGCAGTGATTGATGGGGGCTTCCTTCCTTTCACTGTGCTTCCACTTCTTCACTTCCACTCGTTGATCTTGCCGACCCGATTTCCGAACTCTCGTTTCCATGGATTTCTTCAATCTGAACTCTACCACGGACTTGGAACCTGGACAAGAAGGGCTGCTAGATGGGATACCGCGTTAAAGGGATAGCTCGTCGTCAGAGGCCTGCATGATCAAGGCCGCAATCGGCATCGGGCGTTTACGTTCTCCAGGCATTGCTCAGTATGGTGAGCGCCCCTTGTCTATCTCAAAGCATCATCCTCATCCTCATGCGTAGCTGCCCCACAAGTTTGCTTCCTTCGATTGGATGAACGAAATGGGTCGGACCAGAGTACCCGGCTATTTCTCCATGATGCTCTATTTGCTTTTGATGTCGCCATGCGCAGACCCATGGACGTTGCCTCCACTCACCTCCCCACTGTCCATTGTTCCCAAAGGATTTTTACGAGGCAAATAACCTCTATTCAGGTCGGTTTTCCCTTCGTTTATCCAGTTCTATATCTCACGTTTGGTATGCAGAATAATACATGGCGACAGAATCATCACCTATGATGCCAACTCGTTTTTTGTACTTCACTGTGCGTCGATATCCTTTCGTTTGATGACAGTTTTTCTGACTCACTGCGCAATAGTTTCAATTGTATTTCTACGCATTGTAATTCAAAATTTGTCTAGTTTTCTGTGTGCATTGTACCTGGCCGAAAGCAGGTGCACGACACCGAAGGATCTGTGATTCGACGTCGTCTAGTCGTGTTTTTTATTCTAATACTGAAACACGTGCTTGCTATGCGACCGATTTCTGCGTTGTCTATGATATATGACCATTTGAACCAAAGACCCGGCTTTACCGTTTGCCTCTTTGCAGACTGCTCTCACCATATGAACGTTCATGCTCCGTGCGAGTCAAGTGCGATGCTCTAAGTTCCATTGGTGACCTTGATTCCCCGTCAAGGTGTTACATCTCCGGTCGAGCCAGAACCACATTCACCGCCGCGGAAATATGAAAGGGTAAACTACAGGATGTTCTTCCTCGTTCCTTGTTATGGCTATACTCTGTGGCGAGACTAAGTGCAGTCTCCGTCTTGGTGGCGTCTCCCTTTATGCAAATTGTTTAGATAACCGCTTGCAGCGACACAACGAAATAAGGTTGACGCTCACCTTTCTGGGTGCTTATTTGACATTTGTTGTCGTCATCTTTCGTTCAGGTGCAAGCTGCGCCATCCAACGTTCCTCTACTCTCCTGGCTCTATGACATCGAAGCTCGTCCTAAATGCCTACCACACTGACGTCTTTCTATGGATCTTAGAACTAGGAGTCCCCAGCTCGCGATAGCGAGCTTCGTGGAGACATCGAGGACTGTGATCGTCTCTGCTGGAACCATGGCAGGAGAGAACCTTGCACAATCACTGGAACTTTTCATGTCGTCAGCTGAAGGCTGGCTTTCAAAAGTACGTTGGGATAACAGAAGTACTCTCATGTCCTGGTCCTTCTCTTTACACGGCTAGATTTCATTTTGTTCGTAGCAGCTCGGTATGACCACTTTGTCATCGTCATAACCTTCGCTTCTTCTATGAGATCCGACAGCGAAACCACGATATACCTTCTTCTACACTGTTCCACGCGTTCATCAAGGTATGTTAGCGCTCTTCCTGTTGTTTCCTTATACTAATTACATGTACCCTAAGCGGGAGTGGAGGTGCTGATACTAATGTCGATAACTGGACAAGCAACGCGCATAGGATTGCGCGTTTGAGTCATTCAAATTTTGTCGTGCTTCGTCTTTCTCTCTCTATTACTACTGGGTACAGCCGGTCCACGTCAGCTGTACCCCTCATCTCCCGGAAATGATCTCGGATCTTACAGCTGTTTGCATACAGGTTGACAGCAGCGTGCGCTTTGCGGGAGAGAAGAGAGCGATTAGGACTTCGTCATAAACCATGGTTTATGAGCTTGATGACGCGTTTGTGGGTGGTTTATGGCTGTTCCGGCGATCTCGGAGGCCATTTCGTGCGCTCGAAGTCCCCAAAATGCGGTTTATCACGAAGTCCGAGAGCTTCCTTTTATCATCCGCGAAAACGCCCCTGACTGTCAAGCTGTATGCAAACAGCTGTAATTTGATACGTCCGACAGTACCAATAGGACAGTGAATACACATTTCATCTCTCTCATTCACGGCTTCCTTCACACTCCAATTTCGATACACAATTGTTCGGCGCTGGCTAGTATCCGTGCTGACTCTGGTCCTGCAGACTCCTGTACTTCCGCAATCCTTAGCCGTATAACCGGGATCATCATCGTTCCACTGCTAGGGTGTGTCATTTTCCGCCTTCTCCTCGTCCTTCCCATCTTATCTGACATTGTATCCGTACCCTTAGGCATCAAATTCTCTACCGTGTCCATTGAGGTGAGCCTTCGCTGTTCTCTTTCTGTTCCACTCGCTTCATACCTGATCCCCCAACCAGAAACGTCTAAATCTCATTGAGCGCAGCTTTAGTATCTTGTGGGTTAGACAATGATCAAATGAGAGAGCGACTAACGCTCCACAGTAGCCCTACTCTTCCGTTTTCTGAAATGACGCACCGCACCAGTGGAACAGCATCACCAAGCCGTTCTTCATTGAAGGGACGATACTATATAGTGTTCCTTCCCTTGCGCCGATCTGACTACCGGTGAATGGAACAAGTCTTTGACTTCCGTTGTATGTGCCCAGCTTACAGCTGCAATGGCCCCACACTACTCCTAGATATCTGGAAGGCAAGCACTCGTGTCCGTTATCCACTCTCTGACCTCTGATTACGACCACAGCAATGATCCATCGCTGTAACTCGTCGTTTATGACTCTGTCTCTAAGGGTTTCCAAGAAACTGTTGAGAAAAAGCAACTCGTCCGCTAAGTCACCACTTACTGGAGTCGAACCGGAAGATGTGCAGAAGACGATATCTCGCTGATCTACATTGGAATAAATAATGCTTCTGATGGACGACTATAACTCGATGAATATTAACCACCTGTTTTCAATTCATCAGACATTTCTATTATCACGAATGGCTTTCTCTCGTGAGACGAAAGGATTACACAGAGCGATGGTAAATCTTGCGCCACTACATTGAAAAAAATTGCAAAGTTATGATTAGGGAAGTGCTGAGACATGGAATCGAACCGCGAGTATCTTAGACGAACCAAATTCTGCAGTTCCGTTGATCTATATCGGCGCAGTAAAGGAGGAGACGGTTTGTTCATGAATGCGGGTCCCGGGGTACAGAATAGTCCAGCATTCCATAAATGCCACGCAAAATCAAACCTACGTTATTATACTATGTCGCCATGCGGATTCGAACCACTACACGGAAATCACAATGCGCTATAAGTATAGACCACCATGACGCGAACTTGGGCTTCCCCCAGCCGAGAACAGTGATATTACACTCCCCGACTTCCTCACTAGCCCGCGTAGTTCAAAAAGCACTAACCATAGAGTACCAGTTCGACGGACAATAGCATTCGGGGATCGAACTCCCAATGGTTGGTGCCAAAAAATTATTCTGGTGCTAACAAATGCATTGGGAAGAAATGGATTCGAACCATTGATTCCTCGTTTCTGCCAGTAGGTTACTGCTTCCCTTGTTGAGAACACTAGGCCTAACCTCTTGTTCAACATACAGACAGACATCGAGGGTTGATGCGATCATGAGATTGCCCGCACACAATTTGAATCGCTTTCTCATTCCTTGTCTGTCCCACATCTCTGGTGATCGGACAATGTGAAGTACAGTCGTACTGCTGGTTCATATTTCTCCATGCATTCTTTTACATAGACAGAAGGACTCGTTCCCTTTCTCCCTATACAACGGCAACCAGCGGTACTCGATGTGGGCTGCAAAGAATAAATCGGTGTTCATGTAGATGATCTCTCGTCTTTATTCTCCAAGTGCGTGATAACACCTTCTGAATATCCTTCTTAGAACGGTACTGGACCAATGGTATAGTGCATAGTAATTTGCATATTGCGGTTCGAACCCGCACGATGACATCGAATGTCTTAACATATAACCTAGACATTTTCTTTCAGTATTGGAACGACGATGTTTCTTCTATTACACTGCGCTGATGTAGGTCTACGGAACTGCAGTTGTTTCGCTTAGGATACTCATGGTTCGACCTTTCCTATCAACCAGTCTTTCAATGCTGGCGTTCCTAATTCTCGAAACACAAGAAATATTCCGGAGACAGCATAGTGAGAAACGGGAGTGAACTTGGACAGAGAGGGAACGAGGAAAGAGGAAGGTGCTTCATGCACGTGGCTAACGATGGCTTGCCCGGTCTGATGTTGCCGCAACGCGCCTTTTCCTTCTACGACGATCTGAGTCTCTCCGTATTATCTCTCGGTTCTTCTGCATATGACCTGAAGTATTCTGTGTTTCTCCCCCATGGAAATAACGATCTCGTTCTCTCATCCATGCTCTTCTTCACTCCATCGTTACAATCGGCGGCAGGACTAGGATGATAAATTTGGCAGAGTCACCGAAGGTACGTTCCATTGAATTTTCGGCCCTCGACGAGTACATGATTGATGAAGAACAGGGCCCTTACGACACCCGAGAATCGTCTCATACCTGCCTGCCTGCCGTCTTGGACTGCCTCCGCTCGGCATTTTGACTAAGATCCTTGCGATGACACTGCGTGTATAACCCAGGTGGAGTAGTCGTTGGTTCATATGCGGGATCGACAGGAATTAACCTTGCAGTACGTGGCATATTCTGTTTTGTCTGATTGGATGGTAATCACGTCCCTAGTACCTGCAGACTAACATCCTCATGAACTGCTGCCACTAGATGGTGAGATTATGATCGCCTGAACTCCACCATGATCTCATACCGGTTCGCCTTTCACCTTGGACTATCGTATGACCGCCTGTCATTCCAAGGACTCTGGTATCATTACGGCTCCCGACTCAGAGGCTCGTCTCGTACCTACCTGCCAGACCTCTCGGACTGCTTCATCTCGGCCTTCCAACTACGATCGTTGCGAGTGCGCTGCGTGGATAACCAAAGAGGGGCATTAGTCGCATATATGCGGGATTGACGTCTTCAAGCAGTACGTGGCTTACGCTCTCTTGTATGATTCGATCATAATTGTCTCTAGGCTCTCGCACATGCGCAGCTGCAGACGGCTATCATTACAGGACGGCGGGAATACCATCGCCTCTTTTCCGGTAGGCGCGAGGACTGGCTCGCCCTTTGCCTTCGACTATCGTTTCATCGCCCGTCATTCCCACGAGTCCAGTACCACCTCTGTGTGGACTACGTTCTTCCCTCAGCGACTCTACGCATATGCCCAAGCTAGGTAGGCTCAACTATGCCATCTTGCATCGTCGCTTCTAACAAAAGGTGGCTACCTCAGATCATTCGCTTGGTACTACTCTCGAAGACTACAGAACCGCAAATGTGAGAAGGGTTCAAACAGCTTCGAGCGTCGGTGGCGGCAGGCGCTACAGCGGAAACTCAGTTAAAGATGATTGACCGTAAGTATGTGAAAACACCTTTTTGCTGATCCTTGTCGCTGATGGTTTTCTCTCCCAGTGCAATGAAATGTTTGATTAGGAGACTGCGTTCGGAGGATCTGAACATGAGCCCGGTGCCAATAATCCCCTTCTAGGTAAGGGTGGCATTACGGCGTACGATCATCTCTTCCGCGCTAACAGTTTTTGATAGGATACTATTTCCGTTCTTCCAATGTACAGGACAGCATCGATTATCCTCCTTTCAGAGTAGGTCCTTCTTCCAGATGTCCAATGAGCATACGAAGTGTAGATCATCTATTTTATCTCTGGGTCATCTCAACGAAGGTAAGGCTATACTATGCGATACTTCTTCCATGCTAACATCTCTGATAGAAGGATGATTTCCTCGACCTCTCTCCGTAATGACTTACCCTGATGCGACGACGAACCCTTTGTCGAGAACAATAGAATTCCTTTGTTAAACAGTAGGCCGTTGCTACCCTTCTCTACGAAGTATGAGTTACAATCGTCAACCAAGAGTGTTTATGTACGTACTTATAATGGGTCACTATGTAGGATGATGCGTTCAGGAGATTGCCTAAATTGACGCAACATTTCTAAACCAGGCCCATTGGCTAATCTTGCTGCTTCAACACCGCCAGCCGACGATTTCTATTCACACTCAATTCTTCGTATGGATTGAGACTCCCGATCGTGACCTCCTTCAGCTTCCCATACGCTCTGCGCGTCTCAGCCATTTCCATCAGCACCTTTTCCAGCTTGCGCCCGGTATCCTCCCTCTTCCAAATGAACTCCACGGCCGCGAGGTCCGGAAGGAACGCGGGATCGGCCTCGATATAGGTGCCCAACGTCTGCGAGACAGGGCAATACGGGATGAAGCTGCCGATTACTGGATCGCGGATCTCGAGGCACGTTAAGCCAGGGACGACCGAAAGAATGTCAATCAGACTTGAAGCTCGAATGGGAACTCTCTCCAATGTCAATGAACGAAGAGACTGCAAGCATGTGCCAAGGACATCAGCCACTGATTCCGCTGCGAAGGGGTACTGGATGATTTTGTTGACATATTTCAGGGCGAATGAACGCAGACATCGTAAGGAGAGATCGGATAAGTAGTACTTCACTTTGTCTTGGTAGGCATAGTTAACTTAGAGGGTTAAAGAAGTTAGAGAGGATAGAGAAAGGTTTGGTAAGATGTTATGTTTGTGGGGATCGATGAGTGGGATTGAGAGTATAAGGTCTCGAATATATGGGAAACGCCCAAGAGCGCGCCGTATCACGAGAATGCTACCACACTCGATATCACCTCGAGTGGAAGAACCATTAATGGCCAAGGAGCGTATTTTTTTGAAAGGGAAATCGGGGTGCGATAATCCATTGTCGATGGTATAACAACAGTTATGGCCATGGAGATAGAGGCTGTGAATATTTGAAGCAAACACAAAAGCAGGTGTCGTGTAAAGCCTTGGATGTCCCGGGAGCGTTACCGTACGCACCGCCTTCAAGCACGGAGCTCCCATATCCAACAAGCGACGCAAACTTTGGTCTTGAATGGGCCCATGCCACCTGCTTAAAATACTGATCTCCTGCCAGCCGATAGCCTGACAGTGCATATATTTCCTACGTGGTCCATTGTAGCAACCAAACGCACAAGCGGAAGAGGAAAAGCAAGCCCGGTATTCCGGTCCACGCGACCCTTTCGATTGAAAAATTGTAATTCGGATCACTTGCCTTTTGACGACCAGCTCCTCGCTAACAAGCAAACAACAAATGCAGACTCGTCGAAAGAACGTCTCGGAACGTACCCATTTGAAGGAAACGTCATATTCAGCGTCCCATTCGGATGGGTGATTTCGGCAGGTATGTCGTCGCCCTGAAAGAAAAACTGCTGGCCGATATGTCTTCGTTAGAAGAATACCTCGTGTCGAAATGCCAGGAAAGTGTTAAAGGTATCCCCACACTTAGCACCGTCCCTGTAAATTTGTCGAAATGAAAGCCGTTTGAAACAGCGAACTCGATACAACATCTACTGCCTATTAGCGTTTGAGATAGGAACACCGTGATAGTGTACTCACAAGATCGGTAGCAGGAACATCTTCTACTGGCCGCTCGAGAGGACAGAACGAAGATGTTGTGTAGCAGGAGTAGTCGTAAAGGAGAAGGATAGATCTCGCAGGTTCGCTGCATATAATCCCCCCTTTGGGGAACTTCGTCTGATCCGTCAGTGGTCAGGGTGACGAATGATACATTGCATTTGAGAGATAGACGCGAATCAGATTATAGTTCATATATCAGAACGTTAAACAAGGAAGCGGACCGTTGAAGGAGTACAGCTGATGAGCAAGGAAAACTGCTGCTCCATGTCCTTAGCGCTGCGAGACTTTGTTGGTGATTTCCTGTAAAAAACCTCCTTCAATCACATATGGAAGTGATTATGATACGGACTGACCAGAGTTCATGAGGAAGCTTAACCGCTCGTCAGTGCGATGGCGCCAGTCTAAGAATCCGTCCCTAAATGATATAAACTTTCACATAAGATATGGCAGGAGCCGTATCATATGCAGCTTGGGACGCCGAGGAGATGCGGTCAAAGGGCGACTCCGGAACTGAGGATAGTCCGTCTGCCACCCAGAACGGACATAAACAGGACTCCGTCTGTTTCAAAACACTTGTCTTCCTCTTAAACGGTCTTTCCACAACGGAACCGAAACCTGAATGACGCGACGAGAAGTAAGAGAGGCGAAGCGACCAGTTCATCTACCACAGGACGTCGGTATCCACTTCCTGGCAGCGGGTCAGTGAAAGCACCTCTGTGGCGTGTACAGCTTTCCAAGGGATACTCGACAAGAGAACAAGGAGCGTCGGATGAGTCTGAGAGATGGTTAGTCAGTTTGAATTCCAAACAATGGACGATCGCCAGGGCGTACCGAGGCGGAGGAGGGACAACTCACCTGTATTCGTGGGTATCTCCGAGATGTAGGCCTCTTGAGACTGACGCCACGATTTGACGACTGCCTGTCACGATGCGCCTGAAATACCCTTCACATTCCAAGGTGCGTGGTAGCCTCCCTGTTGTTGGTCAGCACCGAGTCTGGGGCTCTTGCTTAGCAGATAGGCGGTGGTAAGAAAGGATCCCGAAGTTGGACACTCAGCCAAACAGCGGGAATGTGTCCCTGCAGTGTATCAGCATCGGAAACAACAGAAAAGACATTGGAGCTCCGCCACGAATGAGACGAGCGAGCAAAGAATGAGGCAATCAGTAGTCTATTTCAAACACCATCCTGGTATCCACAAGCCGAACACAATCCAAAGTAGGTAGAGATGTATAGGTGAGTATAAAAGAGTCCATACAATAGTCCTGAAAAGAAAGGAAACGACTAGTCCCCGCTCAGAGGACTCGGCTTTCTCGGCTGGGCAGCTCCAGGCGGGAGAGGCAAGGGCATGATAGCCCTGAATGGGTCCTCCTCGATGCTCGGCTCGCGAGAATGCCCACTCGCTTCACAAGGTGGCGGCCAGACCTCTTCATGGAACATGCTCCCTGAGTCACCACGGACGAGCGAGGCGGTGGAGTAATTTGAAGGTTCGGAGGTTGGAGGAGAGGGAGGCGGCATCGAGAGAAGTATCGACACGGGCGTATTCGGTAGATCCCTATACCGCTGATGAGACGTATCCTCAAACTCATCATCGAGTAGCCTGACGGCACCAGCACCTTTGCCCTCCCGCCTGATGCGCTTGATAGTCTCCATGAATCCGATGCGCCGTTTCTGGGCGCGTTTGTAGATGAAGACGGCGCCGAGGGCAAGGGCGGCAAGGACGATAGCAGCAGTGGTGACGCCAGCAATAAGGGCCGTGCGATTGACGTCACTCGAACCCGAGTCAGAGGTGGATGTGGGCATATTGGTCGTGTATGTGGTGAGCTGGCCGGAGATGGAGGTGACAATTGTGGTGAGGGACGTCGTGCTCGATTCGTCGGAGGTCGTGGTGATGGATGGCGAGGACGTGGTGGTCTCTGTTTGGGAGGTGGACGCGACAGATGCCGTCATCGTTGACGGTGGGAGAGAAGACGTTGAGTAATGGTGAGCATTGAGGACGTTGTCGATCGCGGCGCGGATGTCGTGGAGAATGTCGAGCTCGATGTCGACAATGTAGAGATGGTGGAAGAGCTGGTGCTGCTGTGAAGTCAAAGTCTAGGATACTTTCTGTGACACATGAAAGTTGCAGACGCTTCGTCGTAGTCTCCCTCGCCTCGGAACTGTGTCCAGCTCTGTATCCATTCGTCACTCGAGCAGATGTCCAGAAACGTCCTCTTCATCGTCTACAAGGCGGCAGGTAACCCGTCTATGAACACGGCAACCAGAAGGTATCTGGTAGAGAAGGATGCACATCAGGTACGTGAATGCCTTGTCTTGGATGGTTTGATGTTCGGGAAAAAGTCGCCTGTAGAGGGAGTCCTCTGAGTGGACCTCGTGGATGTTGGCGGTGACGGTGCAGTAACGATGACCGTATCAATGGTTTCCGTAGCTGTTTATCCAGCCTGGCGTCAT
Source organism: Armillaria ostoyae (assembly GCA_902506015.1). Classification (NCBI taxonomy): domain Eukaryota; kingdom Fungi; phylum Basidiomycota; class Agaricomycetes; order Agaricales; family Physalacriaceae; genus Armillaria; species Armillaria ostoyae. The sequence continues at coordinate 4,435,088 of LR732084.1, read as the reverse complement.
AATTACGAAGGGTACTTGGAGCCTTGGAATACGTAGGCAGCTGTCGAAGGAAGATAGGTGGGTGAAGTGGGTGAAGTGGGCTGAGACAATGAAGGCGGCATTCAGACAGCAACGGGAGACGTATTGACGGTACCCACTGTCGCTCCTCGTAGTGATGCTGCTATTTTCAATGTCAACGGGGTTAAAAAAGGTAGAGAAAATTCATACTCACTGTGAGATGCGACGAATCGTGTTTTCGAGCGAAACACTGGCGACGTGCGATGATGAGGGCGACGAGGGCCATTTCAATGGCCTCCCTACTCACTCTAAGTTCGAGTCATGGAGGAGGAAGCGAGGGGGACTTGACGCTTTGGAGAAACTCGCCATCCCCACGGAAGGCAGATCGGCGGGCGAGGTTGGTTGAGACGACGACGGCGACATCAGCAAGGCAATGGAAACCGTAGAGACGGCGCCCACAGTTGCCGGTGGTGGTTGTGCTGCAGTGGCAGTCGTCGTCGGAACGCTTGAACAACGGAAGAAATCGTCAACGTCATCAGAGGCGAGGAGGGGGGGGGGGGTACATCGAGAGTGGGCAACGGCGTCCTCACGACGTCTACGGGGACGGTTCTGACAGCGTATTTCATAGCGTATGATAGTGTTTGTGCGGGTTATGGCTTCCCCAGGGCGCTCGAGCCTACGAAATTGGCCGTCACGTTAGAGGTACTGAGGGAGTGTCGAGGGAGACGGCGACGGCAGCTGCGGCACTACGACAATGGGCAGCATGTTAACTGTCTGAAATACAGTTATTGCTCCTCCTGAGTCTGGTGAAGTCGCCCCGCGCACTGCAAAAGTCGGTGGTCTTCGTGTTGAGTGCAATGGGGGGGGTTGGAGAATCGAGACGGCGGCCAGGAAACGATGAACACCGAGACCGAAGAACTGGTCGCCACTGTGCCTCCCAGTGATCCCGCTGCAGTGTATACCGCAGCCAAGGTACTGAGAGTGGAGCTAAAAAGTCGACGTTGATAGAGTGCCGCGAGGGATTTCCGGTCTTCAGGCCTTCAGGGGCGAACGGCGGGCCTCATAGTCATCGGGGAGCATTGGCGATGCACGTAGAGTGCTGCTCGGTCGCTGGAACAGAGCCTGTAACGACCCAATGAAAACATGTTGGCTATAGTAATCACAAAGAGAAAAAGCACGCACCACAGTACCAAAATCGACACCCTCGTCGACTACGCAGTTCCACCGATTCACAGGTACCTCCAGACACTAAACAGTGACAACATCCCATGGCCTTGAGGTCCTCCTAGCTCGCCGCGCCGTCTCAGAGCGAAACGGCGCCAGCGAGGGGCATGGTCAGTGCCAAGTGGCACAAATCAGGGACCTGCCAATTTGGGCACGGGTTTCGCCACGTGGCTCCCAATGCGGTAATGTGATGTTCAAACGCGCTCTATGCAGACGCGTTTGAGCCATTGTAACGCGCCGAATTGGAGACGTTTGAGAGAGGAATGAAGTGGAATATCACGGAAATTGTAGACCGCGCACGTGGACGGGATTATTCTGTGTAAATAGACATCTGTATTACACATTATGGTGGTATAAGGTGGTACATACTGTACTACCAGTCTACCATTACAGACAGGCATTGAAGCGACGTTCAGAGGAGCGTGCATCATGCGGCGATGTCCCCTCGTGCGTGTGTGGTACAGAAATGTCCACCTAGGTGCAAGCATCACGTGGAGTGGATGCAGCACAGTACATGGGGGGTCCTGACTCCTGACTCCTACCTCCCCGAAACACGGCGTCTCCACTGCATGCACAGGAGTGATACGGCGTAGACGAGATAGAAGATGCGTGTGGTACTCCCTTGCACGCCTCGCCTCACTGCCTTCACACGCCTTGCAGTCGAGCTCGACACCTCCCCTCCATGCAGGGGTCTACGACCGCCATTTTTCACGCTCCTTCGTCCTCCTCGCTCGTCTCGCCGTGGTTTCTAACTCTAGACTGTGGTGTTAACCCAAGTCTAGGGTGCTCTGATTTCGCGAAATGAGTACTGCCCGTCTATAAGGCCCTAACCGGACCTTTACAACCGCGGCTGCTCGGTATTCAGGAGGGTCGTGATGATGGTATGTGGACGTTCTTCTTTCCTATTGGCGGCGCGCATGATTAGCATAAGTTTACAGCGGAGCATGACCTTACCTTCACCAACGAGGAAATCAGAGGCTTTCCGTGGTCTGTAGCGTCGCCGCCCGTGCCCGTGCCCGCGAGTGGGGCACTGGGAGCAACACGAGTCTGAGAACAATTAAGGTGGAGGGTCGCTGGAAGTGGAACGTAGAAGGACCAAGCCTTCGAAGTTTCGGCGCTTTATAACTGGCATCTAGTAAGGCATCAGCAACAAAGAAAGCTGGTGACTCACCCTGTCTTCGCTCTTCAGCGCAGCACCAGCCATATCCTCATACACGTTCTTCCAATTGTTGAGAGCGTTGTGTCACAGCCGCTCAGATGGAACTGCGTGTGCGCTGACGTCGAAGAGGACAAGGAAACACGAAATTTGAAATTACATATCGGCAATCCGGATACCGGTCCGTTCCTGAATCACGCACTTGGTACGCACTCTTTCCACAACCATCATGGCTTCCTCTCCGTCCGATCTCGCACTTTACATTGTTTTTCGGAGCATGTCTCTGAACGTGTAGTTGATTATGCCATGTATGTTCTCCGTTGATGACACGACGGTCGCTAACGTCGGTGACCTGGTCTGCCATTTTCTCTAGGAAAGCTGTTGATTTCGAGAGGCAAGTCTCTCCGCCTTCAGCTGTTCCATAACCAATGTTTTTTTTGCTTCTTTATCTACGTGTTCTCCTGGAATCACCTTGTGAGAGCCTTCGCTTGGCAAGCTTCGGATGAGTCATGAATATATGACTAGCATAGTCGTTCGCCCAATGCATTACTACTTGGGTGCAGTCGCCTAAGTTACGTTCCATTGAATTCCCGCTCTTCGACAAGTCCATGGTTGATGGAGAACAAGGCCATGACGACTCCAGAGGATATCCTTGTACCTACCCTCAGGTCTTCTTGAACTGTTTGATCTCGGCATTCCGACTACAATCCTTGCGATTGTGCTACGATGGTGAATATTGAATAACCAAAGAGAAGCAGCGGTTGAGATACATGTGGAACAGACATCTTGTTCATCATGAAGTACGTCGTCTATGTTCTTCTTTGTCTGGTTGGATCGTGATTGCGCCTTAGTTGTGCGCCCTTTTCAAGACTATCCGGTGGATCTCTATAATGGTGACTCGATTGGTGGTGGGCGGTCGTAGGTGCGTCACCATGCGCGTGAGAGCACGCGTTTTGCCGGTTCATATTGCTAGATGGTTCTCTTTTCCAGTGCGACGACAGGTCCTCCTAAAAGCCGGTTCTTTCAGGATATAGATGTTATCCAAGTATCAAGCATTGCTTTCCAGATAACGGTGAGGTTACCACGTACAATTAGTTCTTCCGCTCTGACGGTTTTTGATAGAATACCATTTTTGATCTCCGTATTCCTTGAGAAAGCAATGTGAATGAATGACGTCTATTTCCCTTCCCTAGTTTGCGTAGACTGATGCGAGCCTCTCCTGTCATCAGATCGACCTCGACCTGTTCGATACAGGCATAGGAAGCTCATATGCGGGTGCTATTATGCTCCCATCGCTTGTAAGCAGCGGGGATCGAGCTTTTGAGCCAGCTGTACGTGCTTTATCAAAGCTCGCGTTGTCGTTTTTTCACCTTTTCGTGCTGTAGGCCGTTGGTTCTGACCTCTCATCTCGTTCTTCGTTCCAAAGCTGGCGCTGCTGAAGCACGTTGTTTTCCTTGTCTTACATGAACGTCGAGAGTTCACATCACGAATAGGTCTATAATTCAGTGTAATGATACCGGGCACGGAGCAGTATTGCTATCATTGAGTTTTGGTAGAGAATCTTTCCTCGTTGTCATACTTTTCCACCGAGTCTATTTCAAGGCTACTTCAAAGATGCTTCCGGGCAGATCCGCGGGTAAAATTCAGATCGTGGTTCGCTTCTTTGCGGTAGCATGATCGCTGCTCAGGCCCCTTTCCTCTCCGGTACTGTCTCTTATGTGAAGCCATTGTTCCTTCGTCATAAAGTGACCAAAGCTACCACAAACGAAAAGACGGCGACACACCAAACCTCACCAAGAGAATGACGCGTTCAGGAACACAAGCGACCACAGACGACCCGACACCCTCCCATAAGGTTACCGGAGATGCGTCGCATGCAGAGGAAGGATGCACGGGCCCTGTCGGAAAGCGAGGGGGGAAGCTACCTCTGAAAGGAGCGGCTCCTCCACCTCCGGGAACCAGGGAAGTGTCGAACGTTCGAAGCGGTTCAAGGAGGGAGCTGACGCTGCCGCAGAAATACGCTAACATAGCCAGCACAGGGAGCCTGGAACAACAGCAACAGCAACAGCAGCAATCAAAAGCAAGGCAGCAGATATTCAGGGTAGGAGATATCGTAGAGGTTCAGTGCTTCGTGGTGTTCATTAGGGCGAAGAACGCGACGGTGAGGATGAAGACAGAGCTGAGGGCTACTGCATTATTCAATCGCGACCACGCCATGGTAAGCATGAACTTCATCCGATAGGACGTACACTAAAGCATGTACAAAGTGGTTATAGAGAAAAGAAGAGTATAGCAGCCAAAATGCAGGAAACAAAAGGAACATCAAAGATTAAAAGAAAGATCGGCTTCGAGGAAGAAGATGACATGGATGAGGGAGAGGCTACGAAATGCGCTAAGATCACAGAAAATGAGGATGGTGAGAAATGAAGACGGAGTAACGGTTACGAACCTTAGTACGCGAACCCGTCCAACAGTCAAGTAGAAAGAGAGTGTGTGTATGCGAAACAATGCGATATGCAACCGTGACAACAAAAATTCAAAAAGAGCATGGGCACGACAGGAAAGGAAAGAGGCTCGGCAACTCCTGCCACGAATAGATTTTCCCACGATAAAGTCAAGGTAGCATAATAACCGAGATACCTATATATACATATAGGACTCGGAACATACAAGTAAATGGATAGTAGGGACTCCGTGGTAAGCAGGGAACCCTCGCAAACGCGCGAGGGGCTCGATTACAAGGTACTCTACGCGGTCTGCGATGCTACTATTAAGTATTTTGACGGCTTGGAAGCAACGGCGCAGAAAACACTGGCTGTTTCCTTTTTAGGGACCGCTTGCCAGTGCGACTACTACTACTACTTTATATACTAACGCTAAATTTAGAAAATCTACTACGGAAAGGGGGGAAATGATAAGCGACGGCCATCGGAAGCGCGGTGCATTTGGTATCTCAACAGAATCTCGGATGAAGTACAGAGCATCCCTATCGATGGCGCCCGTGAAGCAAGTACCGAGCTCCGACCTATCGATTACTATCTCATATACAACCGGATGTCTCTCGTGTTTGGTTGCTCTGTACCCCCATTCCACGCCTGCAGCAGCGTCCACTGCCGCTATGGTCCTTTTTACAATCCCTAATAGTCCAATGGATCACCTCCTTCGAGGTGCCCACCGAATGAAACAAAGTGGCCGAGTCCTATGCGTCCTTCATGGCGAAATCACTCCCAATTTGTTCGAGCAGAGCTTTGAACGGTATATCACGTAGGGTTCAACGTCATGGATGACTACTTGCATGCTAAATTTTGAACATTGTACTAAGCTGTAGAGATATACGCACTGCGCTCATGGATTCGATGGACGCCGCATTTCTTTCTGGAATCATGGATTCGACAGTGCAAAAGCTTGCTGCAGACTTTCACACAGAAACCAAGGATCTCTTTCAGAGTGCGAAGGTCCGTCGATTGTGACTGGATGCATAAATTTGGATCACTAACAATTCCCATGAAGACTCACTCTGAAGTTGCGCGCATGTATGACCAGACCACCGTGGGTGAGTTACTCCTTCCTTTGACCATGGCTGCCACTGATTCTATTTATCATAAAACACTCTGGCAGACAAAACCCGCATTGTTACTACAAGAGCATTATTGTTCGTCGACCCAATTTATGATTTTCACTTATATCAGTTATCTGATATTGTAATACACTCCAGGGGTGCTTCTTTCCGAAAGTTTGTGAGCAGTATTGTCGTACTTGAACCGCTGATTTTGAATTGATTGATCTGTCGATACAGCTGGATGAAGAGGACAGTATTATGGCAGAGCTGCGCGCTATCTATAGTGTGTCGATTTCCCAAGTTCTCCCATGACCCGCAATATAACTCACGGCGTCAAGAGGTGAAATGTGACAAAGTCGCAGAGCCGCAGTGAGTGTGCAATCTACAGGAACATGAATCATTCCTCCTGAAGATTACCAGAGACCGGGTGGCGCGCAAAAAATTAGCTGAGCCATCTATACAAACCAGGGGAGTATGTTTATAGATAGAGTCCTGCAAAGCCTGACGTTCAACGTATTGTGATCTCACTCCAGTAGCCGTTCTGTTTTAATCGCTTCCGGGCCAATGACGGACATTGAGATACCAAATTCCGTCGCAACGATTAGCGCCGGCGAGTCACCAGAAATAGATGAAAGCACAGCCGCCGAGGACGGTTCTTCCAGCCACTTGTACGTCGTATCATTTTAAATTTTCTTCCCTAGCTTTATCATTTGGAGTTAGAAAACGAACGGCTGACCTAGAGCATCATCACGACGCGGTTGAGGACCTTGGCTACTCTAGTGAGCCAACTATATCTCCCAAGAAAAGGGCCACATTGCAGGACCCTAATAGATATTCTACGGCCGCCACCTATGCAGAATCCACTGATTCCCTTTCCATGTCACCAGAACAATTGGTGGCTCAGACGCAGTACCACGGTGCCCGAGGGGCTACTCGTTTGGTGACACCTGGAACCAACATCACTCAGACTCAGGTCGGATACCAGACTTCATCATGGGAAGTAATTGCGGGAAACCTTGGTCTTCTTCACAATCCGCGGGACGTTTAAGGATAATTCCAGAACTTATTCCCTCAGTTGAATTTGACGTATGAGACAAGCCAGTAGTAATGAATCAATTCTATACAGCAACAATTTGATTGTGCATTATACATCCGGGACTCACTCCTTTTCGAGCCATCTGGAGAGCCTCTGAGAACCTGCTGCTGATATGAATTATCGCTTCGAGTCGTCGCTGGTAACTCGCCGACGTCGATCGGTACCTGCTGCGCATATGCGTCAATGAAATGTACACGCTGAAGTGATAATTCAGCTCATTGAATAATACCAAGAGCAGCGAGCGCTTGGCAGCGTTGGCACTGACTCCTGCCCTGGCCTGGCGGCGCGCCAAATAGTGGTCCTGATCATGCGGAAAGCACGTGACAAAGACATATCAATGTGATGACGTGTTGTAAATTCAAATTGAACGTCCAAACCTTCAGCATTCGTGGCTCCCATGTTCAAGACCAAACGGCGATGGGACAACACAGGACGAAGAATTGTTATACCGATAATCAATCCCATTCTTGACCAGTTCTGGGTCGATGCAAGACTCTTCCTTGAAGAATCGGGTTACAGAATACCATCGAAGTTCAATCCCGACTGGAAACCCACGAATGAGGCTGAAAGGCGACAAGCCATATCTCGATTGCCGGTACGGAATTGTGGCATTGGTACATTACCTTGCTCATTCTGTTCTAGCGGCCTTTTCTTATTTCTGCGGTGCGACTAAAGGATAACGTTCCTGTCATCCTGAAGAGTGTTGAAATAGACTCGCCGGAATTCGAAATATCGGTCTTATTTTCCTCACCACCTCTCTCACTTGATCCACGAAACCATTGCATCCCTGTTTACGGGGTCCTGAAATTTGGAAGCCATGCGATCCTCATACTCCCGATATTACGACTGTTCTGGGATCCTCCATTTGATACGGTGGGGGAAGTGTTAGAATGTTTCAGACAGATATTTGAGGTGTGTGTATTACTTTCTGTTCTTTTTTTCATGTAGATTGACGCACTGCTAGGGCGTTCAGTTTATGCACCAACATTTCGTCGCTCACCGGTAAGTCTATCATTCTGGGGGTACCTAATAACCTGACTCTCTGCCCTTGGAGTGATTGCACGATCATGAACGTTATGATGGATCCCACAAAGATGTATCCGGAAGGATACATCCCCGAACGACCCTACATGAAGGTCGACTGCAGTGGTCATGTTTCGCCGAGTTGCACGCGTACAGCGTGTTGGCCACGTTACTACCTCATTGACTTTGGACATGCTCGTCGATACGATCCAGCGGATGGTATTCCCAGCGAGCCGATCCTCCGGGGAGCAGACAGAACGGCACCTGAGCATTCGAAGCCTGTTGCGACGTTTGAGTGTAATCCGTTCCCTACCGACATATATTACCTTGGAAATATGCTCAGAGAATATTTCCTTGATGTAGGTGCTACATGAATTCGCGCTTGCTCGATATAATTGTTATCTCTAGACAAAAGCTCACTGCAATCCTACTCGAATTGGTCTGGACTTTTTACGGCCGCTTGTCACGGACATGGTGAAGGAGAACCCTTCCGAGCGGCCCACCATAGATGACGTGGTGATCCGATTTAACAAGCTGGTTAAATCACGCTCCTTATGGCGTCTGCAAGCCGTCACTCAATTGGGGAATCAACCATATTCTTTTCCTTTCGCCTACTTCGCTCGACGCTTAAAATTTGCTCTCAGGTTTAGATCACCTTTACCCAAGATTGCTACGACCCCCACTAGGGTGTTGACTGCCCCATATGAATTCTACACAGCGAGTCGACAACGAGTCGGTGAGATGCCCGGCGAGCTCACGACTTGACGACGCTACTTCCTTAGGTCGGCCGCGGATGTGTTAGTCATTTCAGCTCCTTAGCGCTTTCAAGACGTCACACCCTTGACTTCTGAGGCTTGAAATCCTGACATAGATGCACAATTCGCTTTGAGTAGCATCGTTTGCTCGGTGCAATCCCTCTTGTTACAAATTATACTCCGTAATCTCACGTCATTCTACGAAACACCACTAAATCAAATCCTTTCACTGTCACCTAAGGTTGAGAGAGCAAACCATTCAAGGGAATTCTGTACCAGTGCTTGAAGGTTGCGATTGACACGTACCTGCTGGGAATGGAGAAGAGCAAGGCGCAATGCATTCTTTGTAGCTCTTGACTTGTAATTACACACATCTCGCGAATTTCGACTTCTCTTTTTCCTCTCTGCTGTACCCTTTGGTTTGGAGGTACCGGCATCTGAGTGTTCCCTTCTCTTCTTCTTGATAACCTCTCCTGCTGCTTCACGATGTTCAAGCTCTCTGGCATGTCTGTCAATCTGCTTCTGGCTCATCGAAACCCATTTACAGGCTGTCACCTTGAGCGCATCTCGAAGTCGTCTTAGATCTTGTAGGTTCTTCAGATTTGACAGACTTTCGAACTTGATACCAATCGGCCAGCCGTCAATCCTGACATGGTGGCGAGCAAAAATGTCCGTTTCGTAGTTGATGTAGTTCATTCGTACATTCCTTTCACCCGTGATGTCACCTAGGTGGAGCATTAGCACAACTTAAGCAATCACGGAACAGAAAACATACGTAGTCCCTGTAATATCATATCCGTGCACTGCGATCTTACGTCCTTTGAATCCTCCAGGTCATTTATGCCTGTAAAGTTTGCATGAGATTTCGCTTATTACATATATCAGAACGGAGGACGTACTCAAACTTTGCGCACAACAAATCTGTTCAAACTTCACCAGAATTTCTTCGGCAGTCATACCGAGTATGCGTTTGAAGAACATCAGCGATGCTGGCGAATCACTTACAAGGGTCGGTTGGAAGGTGTCATGAATATCGCTGCGCGACATGAAACCCACAAACTGGGCACCAGTTCGGTGAGCCAATCCTTCAATCTATGAGCAGTTTGAACATGATATCACGGACTTAATAAATATAAGAGAAGACTCACCTCGCCTCGCGATTTATGCTGCTGATAACTTGCCTACAATCCACAGCTGCTCCTTCGTTACTCCTACGTGCCCCTTGAACTTTGATTGTTCTTTTTTCCAGCAGGCGGTCAAGTAGGACGTTCTCTTCTTCCTTCATCATAAACGCAGGAAGGGACCCTAGTATATTTGAGCAAGGTCAAAAACTGGACACGGTCTTGAGGGCGAATGGATCAGTGGTGGTATCGATGAAACGGCGAAATGATGGGATCCATCATCAATATCATTCCCGTTTTGGAAACGCAATATCGACGTCGGCAATTGCCGATCTCCCTTGCGCAAAGGATCCTCCCTGGCTCCGCCTCTACCACATTCGATAATGGTATCGTCGCTGTGCGTAGATCCATCCTTTCTACTCCTACCGTGTCCATAACCTCACATTTTCGTAGGTCATCAATGCTGGTATCCATGTCGTCGTCGCAGCAGGGAACGGTGAGTAACTTTTCTATATTGAAATTATCACTTTCTCATCTTTGATTGTAGATAACACGAATGCATCAGGCACCAGTCCCGCCCGTGTTGCGGCTGCCATCACCATAGGGGCCTCTACTATCTCTGATGCCCGTGCATCCTTTTCCAATTACGGGTAGGGAGAGTTCGCTTAATTTCTCACACTCTACTAAAACTTCCTCTCTCGCTAGCTCCGTCGTAGACATCTTTGCGCCCGGACAATATATCACGAGCTCTTGGATCGGAGGAACTACCCGTACGAACAACATCAGCGGAACTAGCATGGTGAGTACTCAGCCCGGGGATTGACCTGAGTTGTGATATCTTATAATGTAGGCTACCCCCCACGTCTCCGGTCTCGTCACGTACCTCATCGGGCTCAACGGTAACCAGAGCCCTGCGGCAATCAATACCCTCATCAAGTCTTTGGGCATATCCGGCGTTTTGAGCAACATTCGTGAGCTTATTTTTAGTGCCGATGAATGTATTGTCCTGACTCCCCGAATTAGCTTCCGGCACCGTGAACTTGTTGGCCAATAACAGATATTAACTTGGTTCATGAAAAATGAATAGTCATGAATGTTCTGTTACTTCCCAATGTCATTATGTGGATCCGTACCTGAGTTCTTACCTTGTACTTAGTCGTGTTCATTACTGTGCGTATTGCAATATTTATATCACAGGTCGCCATGTCTTCTCGTCACCATATTCTGCGGCACGGAGCTCTTTACGCCCACTGAGAGTCTGATCGACAAGACAGTATGGGCTAATGGCGAATCATCCGTTTGCAGGACGCTCGGGGTTCGATTCCCTAGGATACTGATGTCCGAATTGACTCCGGAGTCTCTTTTTTGCACAAACGCTCTTTGTACGCGCGGAATTTTCTTTCTTGTAGCACCCCTCAAATTCGATCCCAAGTACTCAGCCAAAGGCAACGGCTCTTTCTCCATTTGTTCAACGTGGTCGGTGTATGGAACAACTTGAGGGTTTTCTTATACACTTACTTCCTTTGCTGAAAGTCTTTCCCTCGGACAACCCTCGGGTGCGGTGTATGACCACATACCTACGGATGAGTGCGTTCAGACATGTGAGTATGTAACCGCTAGCTCAGAGAACAGATATAGCTCAAGAGTTGCCGGGCTTCGCAGTGGTTCGATTCCTCACATCTGTCTGTCTGAATACCATTCAGTATCTCTTTTGTTCTCAGCAACACACACGGCTTTATATTTAAAAGCACGAAGAAGAAGGCAGTGAACTAGGGTACATATGTCCGGCTATCGCTCACGCCAGGTCTGTCAGAACGCGTCAATCTGGGGTACGACTGGCGCGAACCTGGGTTCGTCAACGATAAGTTGATCTGGAAGCTCAAGGATGTCCTTGACTGGGCCGAAGTTGTAAAAGTCGACGATGCTGGGGAGGATGCTGGTGTAAGGTGTGCCAGAAGAGGATAATTTGTACGTTCTTAAAAGAGAAGCAACAATAGCGTTCCGGGAATTGACCAGAGAAGTATGTTCGCGATCAAGACGTTTGCTCCTCATCTTCTCCATGAACTCAATCATATCTCGACTGATGTTGCCCTAGCCTAGAGAACGGTGAGAATGTATGCAGTACGGAGTTTTAGATCTGGCATACCTTTTTCAGTCAAATCTCGAGGTTGTCTGACAAGATGACGTTGATGGAAAGAATCGGGAAACCTGATGCTCTCGAGGTCTTGTTCATAGCCAAGGTCGACGAGCTTCTTGGAGATGCTGTGGTGATGTCAGTTAGCATTCGACAGACCTCTGTATAATTCACTTACGCTTTAGTATGGGCGTAATAGCGTCCAAAAAATCGGGTAGACGCAAGTGAACATTTTCCGGACACAAGTTGACTAATCAAGCGCGCAAGTTAACTCAGGCTCGCATCCTCCCGCAGGTTAACCGATTGACTATGAATACGGAATATGCGCCTCAGCCGAGTCCCGACAATTGATATCATAGTCTCATAGATGTCTGGATAAGATATGCGGGTCGTGAGAAGGATGAGGTGGTTGAACGAGCAGGCATCATTTTGGCGGCTGCTGTGAGCCTTGGCTTCTTTATTATGATAGATCGAACTCATTAAGCTTTAAATCCATCGGCTCTACCTATTTCTTCGTCGCCGTTTCACGCAATGAAGACTGATGTCAGATTTCTTTGTCTTAGTTATTATCAACGGTAGTTTGTTCTTCAGTAGCAGGTCCTGCATGAGGGAATTAAGGATATGGATGTCTTTTATGCCATGATTTACTTCCAAACTGGTGTACCTTTTGATATCGTTCAGACACTTCGAACGACTGACAAATCGAGCTTATGGGCGTAATAGCGTCCAAAAATTTGGGTGGACATAAGTGTCCTTTTTCGGGACACAAGTTACTTATAGGTTCGCAAGTTTGATGACTTCACCTGCGTCCTCTCGCAAGTTAATAATACTATTACGCAAGTTTACTGTTGGCTATTGTTTTGAAATTTGAAGACATTAGTGACTTATCATCCGTACGGTAAGTCTATTATTTCGGTGCCTCAGCCTGAGCTGACTGGCTAAGCACCGACCATACAGTTCGTATCAATGCGAACGTTCAGGGCTTATGGTGAGCCCTTGAACTCTACGGAATTTTGTTCCGCATACTTCTCACTGAGCTCGATTAATCACACTTTACTAATTGGCAGAGGGATAGCATTTGCATAAAGAGTTGACTACTTACCTGGAAGACGTCGAAAAGAAATCCAGTTTGTAAATAACTCGTACCAGATCTAGGCAGTATTCCTAGACTTCCGAAGGCTTGAACGTAGCCCTGGGCTCACTATGTGGCAAGGGTACTGAAGCATAGAGACTGAATCACGAAAGCAGAACCAGTCGGAATTTATATGGTGAAATGGCGACAAAAAATACTAAGTGGAAGGAGACCGGCACGAATCACGATTGGACATGCAAGTATATGTAAAGTTCCAATTTGCACTCGTACGGTACATCAATAATGCATTGATAGTTAGGTATCCCGACCGGGTGAGCCTCTGGGCGGTGATAAATCACGGAATTCGAAAGCTTTCAAATTCTAAAACTATGACCCACCCTATGGCGTAATACAATACCTAACTTGCGAGATGATGCACGGGAAGTTATAAGCTTGCGTCCCCATCACTAACTTGCGTTCGGAAAAAGGCCACTTGCGTCTACCTGAAATTTTGGACGCTATTACGCCCATACTATTACGCCCATACTTTAGCCCTATCCACCCGCAACTGTTCTAGCTCTCCCTCTCGATTACGGGTCCTTTGCTTCTACCACGCTTCGCCGATTTGGACATGCTATATACAGAATAAGAGGATGAGGAAAACAGAAAGGAACACCTTGTACCTCCGCTATCTCTACAATGAATGCCTTTCATTCTTCGCGGTACGTCTTGCGCTGGTCGGACGAGAGAGAAACATAGTGTGACTTCACTTGTTCATACTCTCGACGCAGAGATATTTTATTGCCCTTGAAAGGCTTTAGAGCTAATTTCAGATATTAGTGGGATTTATAACAAGGATGGTAAACCCCTTTACATGAACGTCGAGTAGGTAGACAGGCCAGAATTTCGCGGGTGGTCTGGCCCTTTGAGTCGAAGATGAGATGGAGCGGAAGAACCTCTCTGTGAGAGATGATTCTGAAAGGTTCCAAAAGGATTAGCCTCACGAAAAACAATCAATGAAAAGCACTGGCTGTTGCTCTGTACATTTGCCACATACACGCGCTCGAAATGTAAAATCGACTATATGCACCGTAACTTTGACACAGAACTAAATCTAAGTCAGTCACTCGTTCAAAGGAGAGAGACGTTGGAAACATACATGACAGTTAGGTTCAAAGAGAAGGCTGACCCATGCCGGCTCGGAAACCATGGGCATCGGCTCTGGAAAGTCTGACGATAGTCGAGCGTTCTTCCAAATGGCGGATAAGGACCGGCTCATCAGTACTGAGTGCAAATGCTTGGTGGAACGAGCGAGATGCAGTAGGTCCAGTGGGTGTAGAACTTCAAAGATCCAGGACGCGTCGACGTGATTAGGGCGCGTTATTATCACGCGACATGCACGGGCGCACCTCAAGCAAGATGTATAGTGGCAGGTTAATTAGTACTTGTAGTTTACCGCGACGTCCTCTCGTTCTCTGGGGGCGTTTCTCCTTTGACTCTTCCGAGTCAGCATTCGACATTTTGAGGCGTTTCGGAGGCATGTTCTGTGGATGATTGGCTGGTGAGCGACACGGGAAACTAAGAAGCTGCCAACGTACAGACGCGTCGTTCGTTAATTGTTGCAGTGGATGATGATGGTTAGGTTCCAAGTCGTGAGAATCGATCGCGCGAACTATTTAAACCGTTGTCTCAAGTGGCACGAATAACAAAGGACCCACTCTACAAAACCGGAACGCCACAAAGACAAAGAACGAAATGGCATTATATGAACCCTGGATCTAGTGAATTGATTTCTTGGGTATTTCTATAATAATAAAAGGTCTAGTATCTGGCAGGTATCATCGATTAGCAGAGCCAAGTACTAAGTCGGTGTAGGTATAATCCTGACATATAGGAAGCCTAGACTCGTACTTGACTAGTCTAGCAGGAATCCTACGTCGTCACGAATGCTTCCGAAGCTTATGAAGCCGTACCCTCCCGTCCCTAAGCCACGGATAACTCTTCACGCCTTTCTTCGAAGCAAAATATAGCTTCTTCAGACGTGCCCCTTTCTGAAGATCAGGGTTCGTTCGAGAGGACACCATTCTGAGAGGCAAGTCCTCGTCGATTTCGCTAATCCTGCACGAGAGTAGTGGACAGGCCAAAGTTCTGCTCACGCATATAGGTAGTTTCCGACCTATCGTGTATCATTGGACACCTCGTGTGAATAGACAGTCGTGCGAGCGAGGGAAATGTCCGCGAGTGTGAAACAGGACAGCAACCTTGGGGAGACAAAGAAGGTTAGAAATAAAATATCCTTAGACAGCTTAGTGTACACACCCTCATAGGCACGTCGCGCCCCATTTGCACGCCTTATCCCCCATGTACTACTTATCCAAAAATTCACATTCTCATCTACTGCGCGAGTCTGAGCAAAGTTGAGAAAAGGCTTATTTATCAAGAATTTGGACACGCACCTATACCTCGTTTACGAAAATACCGCCGTACTTGAATTTCCCTTCCATACACGTACACGTCGACGATCTTTCTCGCTTTGGAGCCTTGCAACTACTGTCAAGTCAGCATTTCAGCTAACCAATGGCGAAGTAAAAACGGGCAGCGAGCTCACCGTTTTCCTCGGTGCTCGTACATCGAAATCGGCGCTTAGCGATCCTTGTCTGTCCTTGTCGATGGCACGCCATCTTATTCGACGGCATTAGCAATGACTAAGGCTATGGAGATAAATACCGTACCTCTCCATCTCGCGTGAATGGGAGGTCACTCGATACCTTGCACTCTGGAGGGTCAATCGTATTGACGACCTCTGGTGATTACCGCTGGCGTAGCCTGTCATCTGAACAGTCTCCGTAAGTAATGAATGATGGGATAGGGAAAATGGCATACCTTTAAGCACGTCACGTAAACAGGACGCGTTCAAGGACAACGTATTGTATTGTATTATGAGCTTCATGGGCAAACATAAGACATGCTGGAAATTACAGAGGATACAAATACGCGCACGTTGGACGACCTCTGTCCATTGTTGTAGCACGCGGCTCGCCGACATCCCTCCCTCTACGCCTCGGTCCACATGTTCTGGAAATGTGGTCCGAGGAATGATCAAGCCGCTGGACATCCTAGGCAGGTTAGAGATAGACAAAGCAAAAAAAGATTAAATATAGCAGACGCACCTATATCCCACTATGTGTACACCTCCCAATCAAACCCAATAGTTCTCGAGCTGCTCAGTGCTTGCATCAGCAACGCTTTTAGAGTAGGACAAGGCTATATGCAGGAAGACTCTTCGGCGCAAGCCAGTGATCAAGGGCACGAGGCTGTTCAAGGAAGCGCCGCTTAACCTCGTTCTTTGGGAACGTGTCGATGTGACATGGCGTCAAAGAGTGCGATCAGCGCTGTCCTCAAACATACGGTTAAATACCGTCATATGGGGAAGGCGGACACCATGACATTCGGTTCGAACTGGGCAGATTTTGGAATGAAGAGATGGTACTCAAGTCTTACCTGTAATACCCTCGACTCGGTCGCAACTCACGAGAAATGAAAAGAACGTTGACACAAAGCCAGTTACTTGGGGCATCATAGAAAACTTCTGAAATTTGCGTTCTTGATATTGTAAGTCTGGGGCAAGGAGGTTGATAGAAATAGAAAATCACTTGCTTGCTGAAAATTGAGCAATACATCGCGGTTCCGGAGCAAGGATCATTGGATACTCTCCTTGGCATGCACATTCACTTGGTTTGATGAATGAGCCATGCATAGTGATATCTGCAGGAAGTATCCTTCGCGCCGTTTTGAGGAGCTGCATGAGATTACACAGATCATTGCATCTAAACGTGTGGAAGAGACTGTCCAGAATCCAATTCAATGTATCATCCAAAAGCATCATGAACAAGCCTTACTGAGTCGCCATACCTGTTCCATGAGTAGCTTGAACGTTCCCAAAATGCGACGATTTCTGATCGAAGTGGTGTAACGATCCAAAGTCCTAAAAAATCTTGTGAGCAGAATTTTGTTCATACGTTTCTCCAGCCTGAATGATTCAAGTCATGTATACCGGGAATCATCAGGTTGTTAGCAGACTAAACTGTCTCCCTTTGCGAACTGGGTGCAAAGAGGCCGTCGATGCGCTGGTTAATGTCAGAAAGGGCCTGGTCTGAGGCACAAAGATAGATGATATTGTCGGTGCAAGAAATCGCATGGGTGAGCTAACGAATCGAACGAAAAGTTTGGAACGCACATTCATAATATCGTGTACCTTGCGGAGGATGGTCCCACAAACATTAGTTGTTTTACACAAAAAACAACAAAGATTAGTGCGAGGTACTTCGCTAAAAAGAGAATGCAGAAGTAAATCTGGGCAAGCGAGCGGACCATCATATTGCTCCAGCCATCGCGTGTTTGAGGCGGAGCATGCTTCAGAATTATATGACGGTGAATACGGGCCCTACCGTATAGAGATTCTGAAAGGAGGCAAAATTCTGGGTTCAGGACAGGTCCGCCAATATCGGTATTTTCGCCTGCAACGTGTTAGTATGTTCTGACCGATACTAACCTTATTTGTCCATTAGAGTTATTCTTGTCAAAAGACTCTAGGGATGAGCGCTAGCGCTCGAGCGGCATTGCTAAATATACGGTCGACAGGGACGGTTGCGACCCATGCCGTAGAAAGTTTCAATTCACACGGTGATGGTATGGGTTGAGTCGGTTGACCCGTAAAAACTGACGGTCACATCCGTATATAAATGTACTGCGGATCCCTGACTTAGTCTGGTTGTGAGGCGATTATCATTTCGGCACAGCAACGCGAACGCGAATGCAAATGCGAATGCGATATGAAATTGATGATGGCGGTTGAATGGATGGACGGTAGGTTGATATCTTGAGCGAGACGAACATTACAACAATCGAAGTGCGATCCAAGTCTGAATTGCAAAGCTTACCGGCCTTGCACTTACGACAGCCGTGATCTGGTACAAGTATCTTCCATCATTTGACGGCTCAAACTTCGTCGGTCTCGGAGAGTGACACCAGCTACTCAATGACGAAGGCCCGAAAAAGATAACCGGCAGATGAAACGATCTCCCAGTGACAACGCTGAAGAGTGCTTTTCGGACCATCACACGGCACGAAAATCACCGACACGGAGTTTGCAAAGAATCCATTGAGCACAACATAGACCTATAGTAAGGAATATGGGAAAGATAGACATAGTTAACCCAACCGCAAATGGTGTACCTGAAGTCCTAGAAGCCTAGGTATCCGGTCAAGTAGGTGGGATGAAAAGCCCGATGATCATCCCGTCTGAGTAAGATAGATACCACAGGAGTAGACTCACCACATTCACGACCACGGGCTTTCCTGAGAGCGGAAACGCGCTTGCGTAGATAGTAATGACGTATACCACGGTGCTTAGATGAAATCAACAAAACTGGGTAAATATGTTAGTGAATGAGCGAGACATGCTTCCACATAATATGATTCTACCTTGGACGATTGGCGGTTGTCATTCAAACCTAGGCCAGCATTCTAGGGCTTTGCAATCGCGTTCTCGATAAAAGTCAGGTCGCACATCATGAACACCAGCATAAAGTTAAACCCAAGTAAAATAAAGGAAAACAGAGATCTTGACGAGAAAATGGCCGCATCAAGCTATCGTAGTGTTTAGAGGTCTAGGGATCATATTGTCAGCTTCGTCGGAAAACAATGAGAACAGGAGAGAAACTCCAGGAAGAGAAAGAAATATGGATACAGTACTTTGCGCATCCAGTCCAACGGGACCGTCGAATGCAAGGGGATTGCGTTTTGTCAGACGTTACAATAAAGAAGGAAACTCACTTCAACATCACAACTCTACGCAAGGAGAAGCTGAGCGAAAAAGCTCGGTCTCGACGGATCGAAGAAAGAGCATCATTCCATGAACGCCGTTCTCGAGTGTAGGCAACACGATCAAATGGCGATGCTTTGAGAGTCATTCTGAGCTTGAAGCTGTACAACTCTGGATTCAGCGGAGTCTGACTCTTTGAGCAAGCAGAGATAGCTTACCACCGTGTCGTAACAGCGTCTCATGCTGCATTCAGCGGCGATATGGAAGGTAGAAACCAGGTGAAACTGAGCAGTGTGATGAAAAACATTGCATAGATAACCAGGCAACGACGCGTATATGCTGATAAAACAAGATCAAAAGCAACTCTTTCGAAGACGGAACTACGGGCACTCACGATATCATCCTTCGAAGGCCGTCGCCACGTATCAAAGCCTCAGAAAGTGCAATACCTTTATCGGTTGTTCATGGCTGGACCCAGATATCAGGACAGTCTCACGACCGAGCGTACCAGGGGCGGCGTGTAATCGAGAACGTCGGAGTAAGGAAGAAAGAAGGAACCGATAAAGAATGAAATTCAAACAGGAACAATTAAAACGCTACACGTGACCGACGCGTCGCGTTCTCCCTGGAGCTTGATTTGCAATTCTGCCTGTTCATGGCGGTAAACGTCGATACGCCGGGATTCACGAGCTGAGCGTCTTTTTACTATATTTAATTACTAACCAACGTCTGCAATCGTAGAATCGTATTACGACACGAGGAAACTTCGTATAGATAACCGTAACCATCTATTTCATAAGTCAGACGCAGTCGCCGCTTTGACTGTAAAACGAGTATAAAACTTGTCCAAGTGAGCGTCATGGAGATAAAGCTAGGGAAAGGCTTCCATCATCTCTGTGACTCGAATGAAGAGATGGCCAGAACTGATTTCAGGTTCCGTTTTATGTTTATTGATGTGTGAGCTGTTCATTGGACTCAGAAATGTGGCGGTAATGTCCACAATGCCGTATCCTCGCCCTTGACCCATCTCTAGCTGTCTCTATCTTATGGCGTCAGTGCCAGGGCCCAGTACCTCTAGTTCTCCAGGAATTTCGGAGAGAATCACCATTTACAGGGAGCTGCTTCGGCAGAGGTAAACATCAGCTCTGCCATCAGTGCCAAGCTCTTCATTCTGCAGGCTATGATCTCCGACGTCCGAGGCCCTAGGCCCACAGTACCGAAGTCAACATGGCAGAAACCTAGGGTAAGGAGGGAATTGAAGGAGCTTGGTTTCAACTACCTAGTACGGAGCCATTTTGCGCCCATATTGAATGTTCTTTAGAAGAACACGACCAGGACGCGAGTATTTGATTATTCCATCCTTATTTCCCCCTTCCTTTTCTTTTTTCTGGTCAGCAGTTTCTCCATCCTTTCACGATGCACGGTCGCTGAGTAAACCGATATCTACCCTGTCCAGGAGAACGTTGCGGATATGAAACTTGGGACCCAGTCTCTAAATCGAACAAAGAGGATGGCTGGTCCTCGATTTTCAGCCTTCTCTCAACGGCCATGGATGTGCAATTCGTGATACTCGGAGTGGTTTGCTTGTTCTCGGGTTTATTCATTCAGTAAAAACATTCAATGTTTCCTCCCAGCCATGTGCCATGCTGCTAAGATACTATTGTTACATTCACAGTTACTCGTCGCATACGAAAAAACACAAGGAAGTTTTATATTTGTCAAGTACATAGTACGCGGTCACTCCCTTCGTCTAAGCTTGAAACACGCTCGCAGATCTACGGTCGCGTGAGGTTGGAAAGTTATCACCACAAAAAGGGATTGCTCACGGTAAAGTTACGGTGCCGCCATTGTCGCGCTTGATAAGAACCAATTGGGCGCCCTGGAGTGAATGAGCTGACTTAGATGGTCTGTGAGAGAACGATACGCACATCTGAGGTGCGAGTTATGGACTGTATGGTACCATTTACGAGTCGACCGGTCGAGTCGTAAAAGGAGACGCGTGAACCAGCCTAGATGGTAGGAAATGGGAACACGGTATTAAATCGATGTGGTATAAAGGATACCCAGAAAACGTACGTTAAACACGTTCATAAGCCAAATAGTCTGTGGGGTTATTGTTAACTGACTTTTCTTTGCTCGATACACTGGCTTAAATACCTGAAGTTTCCTTGTAATCCATGGAATATTGCGGAAACGGTGATTGAGTCATAAAATTGGAGGAAATACACACGGAGGCATATATTTCATCCGAAAAAGGTACGCATCATTCTCACAATTGGGCTGGATAGACACCCGTCGTATGTTTTACATTTGTAGTATCGAAGGAGAAGAGCCCGTCTTGGAGATGAGGTATCCAGTTGTGGGACGCGGCATTCTTGCACTGAACGACAGCGGCCATCCGTCGCACAACGCGACATCAAACACACGTCAGGGAAGTGAGTACAAAAGAAGTGAGCAGTACAATGCTCGTCTTAATAGCCACAGAGCTCTGCAAAGCACTTCTGACCCCGAGCTAATTTCTTATGATATGTCAAATCCCCTGTACCGATCATGAAGTTAGAAACCTTAGCTCAGAGACTTAGCCATGGTCCATCCGACAGCGTTCATCGACATCGGTACTGGGCGCAAGGACAGCTGGTAGCGATTAAGTAGTGTAATATACCCACGTGGATCCTGCAATGATCACACACTGAAAAAATGTCAGAAAAGGATGTAACAACGGAGAACGATTTATCCGTTTTACCCAACAAATCCTCATTTTACTGCCTGTATCGCTCATTAACTCTGAGTTATGGACCGTATGGTTACAGGACTTGCATTTCAGGGATGACGACGGGAATGGGCTCTCAATAGACACGGTAACAAAAAGTATGCGATGTAGCGCACGTACAGTGCGCTCAGGTGACGGGGTTGAACACAATAGTTACGAACATGCGCAGTCATTTTCTCTACTCGAAAAGCGACTTTATCTATTGAATTACTTAGTCTACGGGTTCACACACGACAAGTGGAATACTGGCCTACTGGATACCAGCCCGATCAAACCTTTTTTCCTTAATAAAGACGGGGATCAGTAAAACGCAGGGAGCCCGGAGTGTGGCAGTGTATAAGTGATAGGGATGACACTTGGTCGTAGGCCACGTGGAGATGAATCTTGATGTACCCTGGACTACCCAGGACTGGAACCTTCAAGGAGCAATAAGTCACAGAACGGAAAGCATAACAAGGTGCTATCTCCATGATTTTGACTGCAAAGAGTATCACTCCAGGGAGCGCTCACCTATGATACAGCGGGGGTGGAAACGATAATAGTTTCCGAGTCCGATATAGGAGGGAATGCTGAAGCTAATATACAGAGTTCGCCCTGGGTAGCAATGTAGCATCACGAGGGGTTGGCTTGGGTTTTTTTGAGTTGGGTAAATTATAATGCCTAAGCCATGATCAATGATCATTGTAAGCAGGTTCGCTATCTTCGAGACTCAAAGCTTGCGATGCTCGAAGCTTAGCGCTCAAAACACAAGCCCGTGCCAAGAGCGAGGCATCATATGGAGTCCAGCCTTTCAGGGCCAGACTCTGGCTAATCCTTGTGTTTCTAATCGCCCACAATAGCCAACGGACTTTTTGTGGAATTTTCGGGGCCTTTCATTCATTGTTCCAGTCGCATTCTTGATGGGAACGAGTCAGGATTAGGAACCCCAAATTGTGAGTTATGGGTAGTGGGCACACGCGTTAGTTTTTCATGCTCCAAGGACCGGTTGTGCGATGGGTACGGGCGGGAGGCTGGACTCGTTATGGAGGAACAGGCATCAAGGAAGTGGGAATGATGTTGGAATGATGAGAACGCGTTGCGCGACACGTGTTTGTCAGCCGGACGCGCAAGTCACGTGTGTGATCGATTGGACCGGAAACCAAATTAGGTGACCCTTCAAGTTCCTTCCTTTCTCTCATTGACGATCGCAGCGCTCCTCAGCTCTATGCCTCCAGGCAAGCAGTGTCCTATCCAAATGCTCTATTCTCTTCTTCGCGATGATAGTATGACTGGTACGTAGGAAGTCGTTCATCCTTGGTGAAGATGGCTCTGATAGCGTGCGGCACAGACGAACGGCTCGGGATGAAGATAAATTACGGTTCCACGGGTAGCTGTGGTGTATCTCGACTTGCTGTAGGCGGCGATAAGTGCGTCAATGCTCTTGTCCTCTATAGTTGCCGGTCCCAATGGATCGCTTTTATCCGCCTTGGCTCATCCCATACTGCGGAGGAAGGACTCAGAGCACTGGCCGACGTCGCTACTGGTGGTGCGCTTTTCGGAGCTGCAGAGCGTGGATTTCAGCGTTGGCGTCTATTCATCCTTCAATATCATCTTCATTGGATGCTGTGCTACCATGACCCTCCCAACTGCCGCCGTTATGACTAACCCTATGTTGGTCGCTGCTCTGTCCAGTATCATCAGTTTTCCGCTAAACTGATTCAGCAGATACAAAGTATTGAGGCTTGCCGTGTGTTACACAATGCGGTTCATGAGAGTAGATAAACTGCACGGACAGGTTCGAGCTTGGTGACCTGAGACCTTGTGTCACCAGGATACGTGCATTGATAATGTGAAAAGTTTGCGGATATGCCCACGCTGAGGTTTTCTGATGTGTATCTGGGCTTACCAGAACGAGAAGCTTAGAAAATCTCGCCCGCACATACCACTCTCGTCGCTAGGACGGCATCCAGGTTTTGAGAATTGTTTATTATAGTCGTATAGTGGGTGTCTCGCTGTCGCCGCGTTTCCCTTCTTCTAATCGATTGTTAGGGCATTTTGAGCCTGTAGGAGAGCATAATCCGACATCGTGAGTTCCCTTCTTCAACATTTTTCGTATTGCAAGTCGCCTATGCTCGACGGGACTTTGGACGATATACGCGATGCTGTTCCTTCTAATGTTTTCCCCCATTCCCAGTTCGCCATCGTTTCCAGCGATTATCTGACGGTGCTCTGTATTAGATTTATTCTTCCAAAGTTCTAGGTAAGTAGCCGAATCTTGGCCCTCGTTGCTTTCCCTTACTATCTTCTACATTTGCTACTTTGGAGGGTGTACGCCCGATGAGAACATTTTCCACCAAGATCTCTGATCTTTTCTTGCAGTTGGAATGAAACTTTCATTAATATTCTTATTACAGGATGCCGTTCCTGTCAAAATGGGAGTATGTCTTATCGGAGACGCAAGGGTGAGCATATTCAGCCTCCAGTTACGTTTCATTAGGTCACTAACGTCCCTTCCAGCACTGACGAGTCTGCGTGAAGTAAGCGTGAGAGTCGCTGTTCGGCACGCTTCTTTGCATTTCCTGTGATTGAAACACCATCTGGCAAGAATACAAAGCTACTCTTAGTTTCAGGTTGAATGTAGGCTTTGTGCGTTTACCATGATGTATCCGCTATTAATCGCTTCACATTTAGCTTTGCCTACATGTGCTTGGAGCCGATGGAATTAATGATTGTTAGTCGTCTTGAGCTTTTTGCATCGACCTTATGTGTCTTGTTGTTATGAGATTGTTTCTCGGCCCGCTGATATTAGGTATGGCCATCATCCATGTCCTTGTCGTCATATTCACCCATGTTAATCCCATCTGTACTGGTAGGCAATACTACGAGCAAATCATGCCGCCTCCCTGGAACATCCTTTCTCGACTTGCAATGCGAAATAGATACTTTCGAGCAAGATCTGTCATTCAATTGCCATCGAATAAGCCGCTCCTAACGGTCCGTTGAGTCACATTTTGGGTCCGACCATCGGAGGATCTGCATGCTGTCACTTCTGCGGAATCTATTTATATTTTTTCATGACCTTCTTGTGAAGAGCTGTGGTAATCTTCATATCCCGGAGGAGATACTCCATCGATGTGGCGTTGTATTATCTCAGTGAGCTTTGGATCGGCAGCGCGGCAGTCGGCCAAAGGCATATCAAGCCTTTCGCGTAGGGTAATAAATGCTTTCTGCGGTCATGAGGTTACACGAGATGATCCCAGTTGGTCTCCCTATCGCCAAGTGCTAACCGTGAAAGACGCTTGCGGATCTATGGTCAAACAGTCACTTGAGGTCAGCCTTTCTTCGTATTTACAAAGAAACAATGTTATTTACGGTAGGATTGCGGTCCTTCCCTTGTCGCTCTTGACAACAACCATTTGCGTACCCTATAGCAGATAAGAATACAGTCGAAAGATGCTCTCTTCGAGAGAACGATACTCACATCTGCCGCCCGACTGGTGGACTCAACGACACCTCTCACAAGTTGTCCGGTCGAGTCATAAAAGAAGACGTGTATACCCTAAATGGTAAAGATCAAAATGGCATAGTATATCTGGATGCACCGTGAAGTATATGAGGAGAACACACCGGTACCATGTTCATAGACAAGATAGTTGATGGAGGTAATGTTGAGCTTACTTGAAAATACACGATGCACTTATTTAAGTGCCTCAAAACCATTTTGTCGCAGTTGAATTGATGTTTAGGGAAGGCATGAATCATATATGTAACGAACCCCAAATGATCTGGGGTATGTCGAACTTGCAGTACTTCAGAACAGGACCCTAGATCCGGGCCGAATCAGCCATGAGTAATGATTCGCGAAGAGGGCACATATGCGACTACGTCGACAAGCACGAGATAGACCATACTTCTTGTAATTACAGTAGATTGCACATAATTGATGGATTCATTGTATAGATAGATGTCCGGTTGCGAAGGGAAGCCTGAGAGTAGCATTCAGAAGCAAATTGAGGGTGGTACCGCCTCAAGGCCGTTTTGAAGCTGCTTTTCTGTGCATGCCGTACAGGGCAGATGCGTGCCTAATTCAGGTATGGAATTGAACGCTCGCGTCTCATACTTGACATCCGATAAGCGTAAAGCTGGTAGCCACATTTGAATCAAACTTTCTCGACCAGCTAGGTTAGTGGGGCCGCAGCTTGGAAGTATCATAGACTGCGTGAACATCCGTTAGGATACCGACAAATATACTACGCGACTTAACTTATTCTTTCGAGGTCATACAAGTCATTCAACTTGACCCGCTGCAGAAACTTGATCCAAGAAAATGTCCGAAAATGAAAGTAGTACATCTTCTCACTGAACAACGAACACAACGATGAGTCCCAAGCAAGTTTTATGCTTGATTCATCAAGCATATCATATGCCTCGCCGTTTCCATCAAGATATGAAGGCTACCTGGAAATACAGAGTGAGGCGACCTTACCGAAGAGGATAGGAACGACGGTCTAGTTGTAGACCAGCACGTGTTGAAGTAACGAGATTCGTAGCATATGAACTTACATGAACCACAATGAAGATCTGATTATGTCTCACCAGCACGAGGTCGAAGCATGAGATAAATCAGTCTCAGCTATGACGAGCTACGAACGTCAATGTTGTCGTAAAAATCTCAGATGTATGAACGAAGTGCTGAGAAAGGCGCTGTTTTGACCTGAGGGAACACGGGGATTTCTGGCCTCCCTCAAAATGAAATGACCTATATGCAGAAGCTCAATTCCGGGGTAGTGAGGAAGCGCCCAAGGTTGAGGGGTATGATGGGAGTTTTAGAAGGGTCCGTATGAACCGGCAACGTAATGCGGCGGGCAGCGAAGTACGACCACCTTCCTGTTTTCGGAGACGAGAACCTGAAAACAGACGATGCGTCTCATGAATAAAAGAGAGCAACATGCAAGAATGGAAGTGGCTTCACAATCACTAACAGCGGCGTGAAGGCGAGATAATATAGACGAGTTTGGAGCCTTGAGTACACAGGAAGCCATGTTTTGATGGAAGAAAAGATTACACTGTTGCGCTGTGACCTGTCGAGGAATAGAATCGTGTCTTGACCTAGCGGTCATCCTTATGACTATACAAGCGGTGTCTTGGCGACCAGTGGCAGACAATGTGGAGGAACATCGACAATCGACCGAGGTTGAAGAACTTCTAGGAAAATAGGAGAAAACAAGATAAGTACTCTTGCCCTTCGGCTTGATACAACCGGCGACGCTGACTCAGGTATAGGGGTCTTCAAAGAATGATGAACTGCGCAGAGAAAGAACATAGTACGGGTGCTGTCTCCATGACATTAACGACAGCTGCAGAGTAGACGGTAAACTCAGTACCACGTTACCGCTGCCCTCGATTACGAGAACCAGGCGGCGACCTAGCAAGTATAGCTGCAAAGAGGATCGAGACATATCCCGTTTGGGAAGAACAGCAAATGATGCAAGATATCGGCGATGGTGGGCACCCTGTAACGCTATGGTATTGGGGTCCCCTCCATTGCCGAGGGATTTTTTTCCTGGTCGTCTTTCAGCTGTGGGCGTCTAGGTATCAGCATGGACGCCCCGCGCCATGGAACACTCCTTTCAGCGTAGTCCTGACGGTGGAAGAGGGCCATCGTCCACGCTTGAGAATGTGCTTTTTTCATGGGAAATCAACTGCCAAAGGACACCTTACCAGAGACGTAAGTGCGCACAGCATTCCGGTTCTGAATGTGTGCACTGTTCAGATTAGAAGGCCGTTGTGGCGGAAACCTGGGCCGGTAAATGTATGAAACCGCCCTGAACAACAAGCATCTGGTTGTCTTTAGAAGAGAGACTATAAATGGACCATCGAGTCAGCTCCATTTTGTGCTGTGACAAATTTCAGCGATGGCAAGGGCATTACTGGAAGTGAAAGACCAAAAAGGAACTTCACATTGTGAAACAAGAGAAGGAAATATATGAGTCGCAAAAATAGAGACTCACGTAAATATATGTGTGTGTCGTGGGCACCAGGCGTTGACTACTTGAAGTCTCTTTGCCCGGTAGTTGAAAGGGTACTGGTAACATATGGCCGTCAGACGAAGAAAGGTAAATCGAGAGACTTATTACAGGCGCTTGTTATGTCATGAACAGTGATTGAATGGAGGCCATTCATATGCCAGCTAAATAACAACAGTTTAAGTCCATGTGTCGTATTATTCTAAAGACTGTTCTCATGACAGAGCGCAACTTACATATGCAGAAAGTGTCCGTCTGCTGTTACTGACGACGCAGCAGACAGTAGTACTACGCAGGTGCAGTCAACACACAGTAAACTTGAACGCGCAGGACTGCTATGCACTACTTCTTCGACTGAGTACGAGCTTGCAGATCACGGATGACATCAGGTTCGGAGAAAAGTGAAAGTCACGTATGGGCGTAATAGCGTCCAAAAATTCGGGTAGACGCAGGTGGACATTTTCCGGACACAAGCTGAGTAACCAAGCGCGCAAGTTAAATCAGGCTCGCATCCTCCCGCAAGTTAAACTGATTTTCTAATAATTTCTATGAATACGAAATATGGACATCAGCGGATAATTGATATCATAGTCTCATAGACGTCCAGATAAGATCTGCAGGTCGCGAAAGGGATGAGGTGGTTGTACAGGCCAGCATGATTTCGGCGACTTCCATGAGCCTTGGCTTCATTGTTGGGGTGGACCGAACTCATTAAGCTTTGTATCCTTTGGCTTCACCTATTTCTTTGTCGCCTTGTCGTCGCCGTTTCACGCAATGAAGACTGATATTAGATTTCTTAGGTATTGTCAACGGCGGTTTGTTCCTCAGTAGCGGGTCCTGCTCGAGGGAATTAAAGATATGTATGTCTTTGTGCCATGATTTACTTCCAAACTGGCGGACCCTTTGATATCGATCAGACAGTTAATCATGCATTCAAATGCTCTTCGAACCGCCGACAAATTCAGGTCCAAGAAGGCTCAACGAGAACAATAAAGCCTGCTGAAAGGCGTGGGTACTAGGCTGTATCCTTTCTCAGAATGTTGGCATCGGTATCCTATACGGAATCAAGGATTAGATATCCAGGTGTCGGCCGTCGGTGCGGAGATTCGCCTAAGTCACGGATTTCTTATTCCGAAGTCATAGGCAACAGCATCCTTCAAGTTGTGTGAAATACCTCTTAACTTGAGGGAGGATGCAGGCGAACTTGCACACCGATGTTCAACTTATGCCCAAAGAAATACCACTTGCACCCGTCGGAATTTTTGGACGCTATTACGCCCATACGATTGCTCAAGCCTTCTACTATGCTACCAATGTTCGTTTTCTCTTGGGTCTTTGTCTGGTATGTTAACATATTTATTGCATCTGTAGAGCGGACCACCGCGTGCTGGTCATCACCACATTTCACGCCTTCCTGAGAAGATCCTTTTGGATCATCTCAGGCTGGTGTCCATCTACGCACCAGATAAAAACATATGGTTCCCCGAGTTGTTGTATTGCGCGCCGGAAAAAAAGGGTCGCAAGTAGATAGCTCTTATTCCCTACGTAGATGGCATCGTCTCCGTTCACCAATCATACCTGTCTTTAGCATATTATCACGTTAATAGAGTGCTTCGGGCTACACACAAAGGAAAGTATCGTATCTCATTTGAGTGCCCACTGAAACAGCACGAATGCATATTATAAGGCTGGTTAGAGTGCCGAAGACTCGAGACCATCGCGACCCAGATGAATTCTGAAGTCAGTCATGCACAACGGCCAGTCGCCCTTACGGCCCGTGCTCCGCGACATCAAGCTAGCTTTATAACAGAAATCCATACACTGGTTGCACTACGTATACAGCTCTTCTCGGCACTCCTTCTCCTGTCAAGGCGAGTACGGCGGGACGCTAAGCAATGATAGTCAACACTTGAACGTAGGCGCAGTCTGGGTACACACCCCCAATCCGAGATGTGTATTACATTGCGCCGTCTCTGTCCCGGTGGAACGACTGGAAGCGGCGACTCCCTCCGCCGCGGCACCACCAGAGGGCTAATTGGCACTGCCGTTCCCAGTGCTGGGTGCATTTTCTCTATGATAGCATTGAAAGCTGGCCATGCATAGGGAAACTGGCCGTCAACAAGTCGCTTGAACATCGTCTTGCGATTGTCCTGGACGACTGGATCTGTCTAGTGTTCCAACGTAAACTTGACCTCCATGTTCAGAACTTCAGGGTATCTGTCTGCGATATACGTCTGGTGCTAGATGGATTTGAGATCAAGAGTGTCTTACCATGAAGTAAACTCTGAGAAGAGTTCGGAACAGATGTTCTCTTTGGTTAGCTGTGTTTGAAGGTTGGCAAGAGCCAGTTTCTTGAGTGGTTCGTGATTAATCTGCTAAACGAGCATGGAGAAACTGCTTTTGCTTCGATGCGCACCATGTCTGCAAGGCGATACATGGATTTCGGAGAGCAGCCTGGCCCAAAGTTCGAGGGTGGCGAAGTCTTTGACTTGATAGATGTAAAGGTGACGTCTTCAGTGTACAGATACACCAGCAATGCTTTGAATCTAGAAAAGATTTCAGCGGTGACAGAAGACATGATGTATATCTTCTTCATGTCTTGTACGCAATGTCTTTCAGCACGCATACTCGACCCAGTCGTGGACGAGTCTTGATTGACGCGGAAGACTGAGACCTCCAGTTCGAGCTGATTCGTTCGATGTGTTAGCGGAACCTCCATTACTTAGAGATTGCCATACCTGCCGCACACGTCATCGTCGTAGCCATCATCCGACTCCAAGTCACTGTCCGCGTCATATGAATAGTCTCCGGCTTGGATGTCGACGGGTTCATCGATATCGACCTCTTTCGACTCGGCAAACGCACTCCCACCAAGCACTGAAACAGAGGTCAGCGATCACGGACAGGGAAGAGGGTAGCATGCTCACAAACATCGATGTAGTCACTCGCTCCCAATATCACACGGCTGCTGCTGAACAGAGCTTTAGGACAATACGCCTGACCTTCCCCCAGCCGACGACTGAACAAGTAAAACTTGGTGTCAATAAGTTCTCCTGTTTCTATCGTGTCTCTTAGGGCCCTCGAAGCCCTCGAAGAGAAAGCAGCCTTGGCATTGATCGGTGAGAAGATGGTCTCGTGGAAAGGGAAGGCGACCGTGAAGACTGCATCCGTCAACGGTAGATGACACGATCCAAGAGTACGTGTAACGATCTGTGGTGCCGACGAAGGACCCATTTTGATATCAACCGTGTCGCCAAGGGAGTGTGCTACCGACGGACCACCGATTGCACCCGATACCGTCAACGACGAGCCCGAAAAGTCTGTACCACCTGGAGCAGCGTAATCGAAATACGCCACTAACTTTGTGCAGTCCTGCGCAAAGATTTCGTTCCTATATTCAACAGAGAACATCCATCCCCATCCACACCGAGGCGAATAATGCGATCCCGGCCATAGATGGAATGTAAATATTGACCTGATGGACAAAGGGCCCATCGTAGACCATTGGTCTCGTCCTTTCTGCTGAAGGGAAGATACAGGCATGGCGGTAACGATGGGGGTACAGCAGGCTGATCGATGAAGGGGGACATGCGGTGATGAAGGGGCGTCTGTTTCCGTGGGAGTTGCGCGTTCTGTTGGAATTCGACTGTCGTTATACAGGTGCCTGCACCGGTGCATCATGAATTGTGTAAAAGAGATTAATTCCATTGTAGAATACAGAGAATGACTGCCATATGTAAAAGTCCTAATAGTAAAATGTCTCTTTGTGCACGTTGAGCAAGAAAAATGAACAAGAGAAAAAAACACTGACCTATCATAGCAATATAACGAATAATATAAGGTGCCAACATACGCCTTCATCACCAACACAATTTCGGCTATCAATGTTCCTTCCCATCACCAGGATGTGTCTGACGACCTGTGCTATCATCAGCTACCGTGCGTGAGGGGGATCTTAGTCGCACCTTTCTGTGGATTTACCCTCCCACACCACCATTCGTAGTGAAAATGCCAACCGGAACAAAACGGTAAAGAGTAGTAGTAGCCCTGCACGAGCGAACGGCAATGGAAGTGGCTGGTCGAACCGCGGATCTGACGGTACTGGTTGCTGGTGAACGAGTCTCGGTCTCTCCGTCTTCTTCATCACCATCGCCGAGCAGCGTCTGGTGGCTGTCGTCGTATGCGCCTTCCGTGAAAATGGCCATCTCTACCAACTCCCATGTGAGACCATGATTCTGCCTCGTTCTCTACTCTGTCCAACCCTCTTCCGCATCCCGACGCGCCTTCAGCGAAAATGGCCGTCTCTATAAACTCGCGCCTAAACCCCGTCGACCTCCCTTCATCCATCAACACGGCCTCAACGACGACGACCCTCCGACCATCCCTCACAGCCACAAGACCTCCCTCCGCCCATCCCTTCACCGACCACCCTCCTGTCCCTCCGTTGATGCTAATAATACCTCATGCCCGTTGCCGTCCCTCCGCGCAGTACCATCCGTCCCCCGTCGTGATGTCAGTCACGTCCTCCTCCGCGCATAGTCTATCCACCCGGCCTGCGTCCCGTGTGCACCCCGCATTGACTCTCCTTGGGACGTCTCCTCCTTGCTATTCCTCCTATCTCGCTGTCCCCCGCGCAAGATGTGTCAACACCCCGTGCGACATCATTCTCGTCCATGCACGCACGCACTCCCTCTCATGTACGTCCTCCCGCGTGTGTCCTCTTGCCGCACACTCGTCGATCTATCCACCCTCCCCCCGGCTCTGCACATGTGCGCAGTGCTTCTGTCTCGTAGCATCGGCCTTTGCTATCCAATTGTACCCTACAAAGGGTTAGAAAGAAGACATAATGCATAGTTCATCACATACTTGATCTAACGTTCTGTCCCCATCTTCGTGGACTAAATAAGGAATTCGTTAGCAAGGTCTGGGAGCTTGTAAGAGTAAATAAACGGCGTAGTGTACGCACCTCAAACAGTTCCCGAAACCCATAACCGAACCCAACCAAACCCCGCATCCATCCTCTCGAACAACTAGGGCCCGCAGGCGAACGGCTCACCGCCGTACAGTAGCATAAACTGCAAAACTTATTCATCAGCTAAAATCGAAAGGCAAGGAAAATGACACTTACCCTGGAACCGTATCGCGGGGTTCGCTAGGCAAATGGATGTGATAGTGCAAGGTAAGCTACGAACAACCGGAGAACTACGGATATGGTGCACGTGATCGCGGAGGAACCGGACCGTGCCTACGCTCCCAACCCCTCGTTACCGGACTTGATCAGCGCGTCATCGACGTAGGCGGGATGATAGAGCCTGAAAATAGAAATAAGACAAGACAAAAGAGACGAGATTGAGCTCACCAATGATCACGATTTCCTCTCGACGATGAGCCATCTACTAGGGCACCATGTCAGACAAAGTCAACAGGTCAACAAAACAAACGACTCACTCCGTAATCATCCTCACCGATGTTGCATCGAAACATCCGGCGCCATCACGATGCAGAGCAGTAAAAGGACGAGCAACTCAGCCCACGTCCTTTTGCAGATACATCTCTGGATTTTATCGCCGCCGCGTCGGTGAGGTCCTACATACTACAACGTGTTAGCACGAAGGAGAATAAGCTATCGAGTGCATACCTAGCGCAATACTATGCTGATGCCACTTGCTTGATACCTTACTGTGAGTGTTTGCGCAGAGTACAAAGATATCTCTATAACTCTTCGGCACCTCCATGAAAAGGACAAGGACTGTGCCGACGCTACGCCATACTACCCGTTAGCTGGCTCTGCCCAGTGGAAAAACGGACACGTACCTGGTGCTAGAAAGCGTCGAATTTTGGGTCATTGCAGCTGCCGCTGTTGTCTTGTAGACGATACCCGACGCTCCTAAGTACCATAAGCTCACAGCTAAGAAAATGCGAATAGCAAAAAGGCATGCATACCTGAGAGTATCAACATGTTGGTGCTGTCGCCGTGTTACACTGCCGATGGAATCTAACGAGGTAGGAAAGAAATGTGAGCTTGAGGCAAAGCAACATAGTGCAGAGTACGTACCTGGTTGCCATCTCTTGGGATGTCAGTTGCGGGTGAGCTCTGAATGACGACAACCTGAGCAGAACATTATGTCCACGGCCAGAGGGAGGGGGAAATGCAATAAATCTTACCATGCATCGAGAACAGAGCTGAAGGAAAAGGTATCAAGCCTGAGCAATTAAAAAAGAGTGTAGGAAAAACGGCTTACTTGCCCGTAACGAAAGTGTCCTTCCTTGTCAAATCGGCGCGTAGTTCACTGGAGAGAAGGGTTGCAACAAGTCAGAAAGAGACCAATCGATATCGTAATGAAACGAGCTCACCGTAATCGACGACGCGCTTGACGGCGCCATCGTGGTCAAGATCAAGGCGATAATCAAATCAACAAACGAAGCAGAAAAGGAAATTGATGGCGGTCACGAGACCATAACCGTCTGCCTCGACAGAGTCGACACCGAGGCGTACAACAATGGGAGACGCGTCGAAAATGTGCTCGGCGTCTGGAGCAAGTACCTCGAAGGATAGGAGGAAGAGGGGAAATGAAAGAAGAGAGCTGGGAAGGGAGAAATGTGGGGATGAGTAGGATGATGAGAACAGAGGGATAACATACCTCGCATTTAAACGTTTGGCGTAGGTCTAGAGTCGAGGGCAAGTCCGGATAATCCATAGCCGTTGCTGATACATCACGCTTTGATCGGGCATAAAAATCCGTAGCCACTGAAAACTGGAAGATTCAAAAGAACAGATCCCAAGGTTAACAACGGCTGAACGAGTTTCCTGCCGTTGTTTGGGGAATAGTGCATCCGATATTGCATGCGAAACAAAAGTGCTGGCATTCTGGAGCCATGAGTACTTGTCCCCGCTCTCCGCTTGAAGCTGGTGTGAAAGCATTAGCTCTCGAGCATTGTACAAATACACGGGAAGAGAAGATACGCTAGGTTTATTTTTCCGCAGGCACGGGCATTAATCCCGTTTAGGCGACGACCCTGATGGCGTAACAGGGACGCTTTGGGACCACATAAATTTTGGAACTTTGGAATGGGAGAATGAGTACTTACGTTCGATGTGCCTCTGGTTCAAAATTCAGCAGGCTAGGCTGCTCCCGCAATGTCCGGTCACCCTCGCAACATTTGTATCATGAAAATGTCATATGGATCCTGAAATATCCGTGATCATAAGTTCGGGTAGAAGTATACAGCGGTACGAATACGTACCAAGGAGGGTAAATTCGCTGATTCAGACCAAGGTACTGGACTCCTGCACACACATGACATTGTGGCGACGTGAATAAAACAGGGTTCTTCCACTACTAATGAAATTTAGATCAGCCGTGCCGTTCCAAAGGGCGACATAAGCGAAAACTTGCCTATCGACGTTGAGACTCCTGTCCGAGTTCAGGGATGACGCGCGACATCATGACCTGGGGCGTCGGGGACTCGGTCCGACCTTTCATTAAGAAAGAGACGCGTCGTTCAGGGTCCTAGACATCAGTGAGAATGTCGAACGTCGACAGAGGTCGCTGAGCCTATGAGAGTCGTAAAAACGCGTAATCACGTGGTGTTGTCATGATACAAACTGCAGAAAGAGGTATTTCAGATGCCAGTGGAAGCGAGTGAATAGAATAAATGAAGTAAACTGAGTTACAACGAAAGTCGAGCATTCGAGACAGTGGTAAGAGGAAGATCAAGTCAATTCCTCTTTGGGAGGAACTCGGGTCCGAGAAATGATCGCAACTTCCTCTTTTGCTCTCACCACTGCCACCGACGAGGTTCGATTCTCTCTTATAGGATGTCTGAGAGCCGAGTTCCAACCACCAAGAGGGATCCGATATGGGTGCTAAGAAGCGCTAGGCGTAACTGATGAGGTTTCCAACAAGCGCTAGGCGTAGTTGGCAAGCAAACGGGATGGCAAGCACTGGGCATAACCAATCAAAGATGCTTAGATCACACAGTAAAGTGGACTTCGAAGAGTAGTAAAATTAGATTTAGATTCAATAGTACAGACAGTGTTTATATACTAGAGGTTTCGAGTCATCATTATTCTACAATGTTCCGTTATATTCTAGTAGTTGGAAGAAGAAAGGAGAAGGTAAGAGAAAGTACAAGCGAGTCACTGCCAATGACAGAGAAGGCCGAGTACAGGCATATGTTGACTCATGGACCGAGTCAGCGGATACCCGATATCCATAACATCTACTCACCGTGCAATACTTCAGTCCAATGTTCATAGTGATGCCCGTGGAACCTGTAGATTTTCGTCGTCTCAAAGTTCTTACCAGCGTGCGTCTCTCACTCATTGGGTAGATCCCCATAGAATTCAAATAAATGTCAGCCTTTGCATTTTCTCGTTGTAATCCTCCATTCCCTATCATCCGACATCAGCCTCTAACACCTCTCAATGACTGCGGGTGGTCTTACAGTTAAGATTTCAGCTCGAACATCGATGTATTACACTGTACTGTCTGTACAGAGACTCTACCACGACAAGAGAAGTCAATTATGGTTGGTGTCGATGTCATGGTGCGTAGGAGCTTATACACAGTAAGTGTTACTTACAGTCTAGCTAATAAAATCATGTCGCAGGTGTTTTTAAATCGAAACGCACCACACACCAAAGAAACGCATCTCTGTCACGCTCCCGCAGGCGTGACAACGCATGCATAAAAAACACAAACGCACGCACGCAAGTGCAAACGCAGAATTCTACGTGCCCGGACGACATAGATCGTCATCCACACGTGACGAAGGAGTACTCTTCCACGAAGGTTATAATGTGGTTGTACATGATGCAAGTCCCGCAGGCAGCTGCAATCCAACTTTAGTGTCATTAACCACTCGGCACAGGCATAGCGTAAGCAGAAGACTCACCTGCGACCCACGAGACAGCCCAGGCCATCTCCTCGTCACTTTGTACCATTAGAGACTCGTTATAGAGGGATAGGAAAATCAAAGTCGCTTTACAGAGGGGTCTCCCCATCTCAGATCTGATTATAGACGGTCATGGCAGGCGGTAAGTCTCTTGGCAAATCCAGGGGACAGTGGCCGTGAAGACGTAAGTACAAATTTACAATTCGTCTTGATTACACTAGATATATAGCGGTCACTGGTCAGCGGTAATCGTGGCCGACTTTTGTTGATGGAAATGTGCAGAGATGGCACCTGTCGAAACCTTCACATGGGCATCAACGGAACGGAACGGACCTAAAAGAGGCGCAAATCCTTACACTGAAAGATGTTATCCAAAATCCGAGGGTATCTGGAAAGACGATTAGAATGGCGTGGAGCCAGAGTACCTTGGACTTACAGTACATGGGCCACGATTGGGCAGAGAAAACTTCGCCGCAAAGATCTACTTCACCATAATCTGTCAAATCTTCGTTAAACATTGGTACTAAAGCAGGGCCTTGGAATACTTACTCACATGGCATCTTCATTAGCTTCAGTAGAAACTCGTGAGCCAGATATTTCGCGCTCGGAAAGCCAGTTGTTCCTGGTGAGTGCACGATGAGTGCTGTTTGTGTCCATACTGGTTGCTTGAACGATGGCAGTGGCTCGTGGGATCTGAGGTCGCATAAATAAATATTGTTGAATGTCGGCATCAGAATGGTGGCAATATTGTCGCCATCTCGCCATCATGCTAGTGACAGACTAGATCAGCAGTCGTTTGCACTGATGGGTCCCCGCTCAGTGGACCGATCTCTCAGTATCCATTCCCTATGACTCACTACACACCTTCTCCGACGTCACAGGCTCCCTTCATCGTTTGAAGCGTCTTTCCATCGAGTTCATCGACGACGATATTCCAGAGTTACCCGATGCGTTGGCGAAGCCTATATTCGATGCCTTCGAGTATGCCCCGCTGCTTCGCAACGTCTCTAGTATAGAAGGAGCACCCGATGCCCCCAAACAGATAAACCTACCATGGTCTCAGCTTACCGACTATGTTGGGAACGATTGGATGACAAGCTATATTGATGTTTTGAAGCTTGCACCGGCTATGGAGAGGATTTCCCTACGATGTGACGAGGACCCGGGGTTGATGAGGCGGTCTCTTCTTCGTCTCACCAGCGTCTTTGTATCTTTTCTGTGCACGAAGTCGAAGAGATTCTCGATTCAAATATCGTTCCAGAAGGAGGTATTATCCATTTCCTTTCACACATGGAGTTTCCTGCTCTGGGGTCCTTGACCATAACATACCAGCATCCATTCGCTCGGGTTCCTACTTCTCAACGCGTCTCGACAGCTCGCAGCTTGCAAGTCCTCATTATCAACGCATCATTTCCTATCTCTGTCGAGGCGCAAGCCGATTTAGTTGCTCTTCTCAAAACAACGGCATCGCTATCCAGGCTTTCACTGTCCTTCCCGCCGGTACCTACCATCGATCAGAACCATGGGATATTCCTCGGGCTCAGCGCAAATACCAACCCCGATATCGTTCCCCAACTCACCACGCAGGCTTTCCGGTTCATAAATCAGGAACCGTATGTGTCGCCCTCTTTTGTTGACATGCAGTCTCGGAGGCCAAGGCAGGCTGCGTCCACACGTGTAGTACTGCAGACGCCTCAACTGTGGGTACCGGCTGTCATACCGCCGGTCGATCCTGATGTGGCTACGCGTTGGAAGGATTTGTGCAATGAAGGCTTTGTCATGTACAAGATGCTGCAATAGCGGTCAGACGTACAATTTGAAGGTATCTATAGCAAAGAAAGAGTGTAATTGTAGTAAGTTATTGAAAGTATGCAACGAGAACCAGTATAAGAAAACCAGGACTGTAATATTTATGACCCTAGATCATCGCTTTTAGTATCATCTATAGTGACGCCTAATACTGGATAGTCATCTAAATGGACTAGTCTGCACTGGAGTACGCGCTGAACGCAAGTGAACTGAAGATCCTCGTGTCACTGCTCCTCTGGACGCCCTGCCCCAAGGTAACTCTAGCCTACAATGAGCGTTGGAGCGGCTCCATGTGAGTGCATCAACCTGAGGCAGAAAAAAAGGAGAAGGAACGCACGTTGACAGATGAAAGTATCACTTGTGGATACGACGCCATCAGATCGTCGCGTACGGCATACGAGATAGACGACGAGGAGAATGAGCGAGACAAACTAGAGCGAAGAAGACTCGATGAGTATCGCTATGACTCCGTGGTATGTGTATAAGTTGGGCCCGCCGGGAGCCTCATCCGTGAGCGCCACTGAGCATGGGATAGAGGATTAGAGCGGTGCAGATAATCGTCGTGATAAGGTCCATGGAGTAACTAGTATGCGATCGCCCAGTCGGTACTGCCTATAACATCCTGGGATAGATGTGTCCCGAGAGCGTTGAGGTTCTGTACGATGTAGAAGATATATTGAACGTTGAAGGAGGATGCCAGTGGGACAGGGAAAATTGAAGAGCTGGGAAAAATAGGCTGGTGCCGCCGAGGGTACAAAGAACGGGCACAGTTATCATTCTCCGATCGTAATTCCTGAAGGTCCAAGATCATTAGATCTGATCTTTGAGCTCTGTGCCGGTTTTAGACAGTTACTGATGTCGCACCATGGATACAGTCCGCTATCAGGATGTTAATGCTCGATGTTACGGAGTCTGCAGCTCGAACTGAGAGCATATTGCGGGACGCGATGGCCATGTACACTTGGAGTTTGTCTGGCCCGTGGACAGCGAATGATGAATGTACTAGTTTCCAGCGGAAGGCGAGATGGACCGTTGATAGCGTATATATGACGAAGAGCACCACGAAGAGGACGTTACGGTGGATATATTTCTGGGTGCTGTGTTCGGAAGCTAAAGTAATGATGGCGAGTTTAAGGATGAACAAAGAACAAACGGATAGACTCACAGATTTTGGTCAAGGCGACGATGAAAATGAAGGTATACATCCCTACGGCTTATGGGTAAGGCCGGAGTCGTCAAAAAATAAATATGGCTTACCATGAGTGAAAGACTTGACAAACGTCGCGTTGAGATATTCATCGCAGACCCCTGCGTAAGACTTCTGGAGACAGTCCTTCAGTAGTATCCGACATGGGCGATGGTCGATGACATTGGGGGGGAGGGGGTGGGAAGCGAGAATAGATATCTTTTGTTGACTTGAGAATGCCGTACGAGAAATGGTGAGTATCTCGGGAAAATACTGGCTCCTCGGTAACGTGCGGCGAGAGCTGGATGATAAATCCCTCTTCAGAGAATTCGGGGCACTTGATATCATAAATTCGATCCGTACTCTGTAGAGAGACGCAAGACAAGCGCCAGTGTTCCACAGTAGCCTGATTAGATTTGCGTACGGAGGAACTGCGTTGCCTAAAGGGCACGCACGCGGAGGATTTGTAGCAGTCAATCACACTTTTTGGAGGTGAAATGGGAGAAGGGCCGGTTGATGCCGACAATGACATCAGAGTCCGAATGAGGATCGGCCTCTCGGCACGAACAGTTGAGTTTCATTACCACTATCACATGTCTGGTTTCGCTCTGCTGGAAACATACTGCAACTTCAAGCTACTAGTACGTCAATACCACTAATTTGTTGGAGAATGCTCTTTTACAGTCCATTTTCGGGACATGTAGGCATGGCAGCAACGGGCGATGGTGCAATATGGAGGGCCAGACGCTCGTACACATCCTAATACAGCATACCGGTGTGGTGACCGGAGCTGAACGAATCATTCAACTAATAATCAAGGAAACCGATGCTCTGTGAGAAAATATTCGCTCAGCGCGTCAACAATCTCTTATCATTCATTTTGTACCGCTAGCTCAAAGTCATCTAGCACTCTTGCAAGTCGCGACTCGATGTAGGCGGGAATTTCGTACTGGCTCATGCTAGTGCCTGAGGAATGTGACAGGACTACGACCGCTACGGTAATTAACATCAGTACACTTCCCGCCAACTTGTATCAATCTGACGGACATTCTAGTGTAAGACGAGGAGCCCAATGTCGTCGCTGGGGACGCAGTATTGACATGGAAGAGATAATGATGGAAAGAGGAATGTCAGGCGAAAACAGCAACCGGTACGTAACTCTTCAAGGCTGTATGGCGAAGTCAGTGCTCATTCATCTGTCCAACGTACCAGTGTCGTACCATATACTACGCTTTTCCCGACCAACTGGGCCCCGCTTATTTTCCCTGTGACTAACACGGTATCACTCCCGGAAACGACGTTGTCTTCCCGTGGCTCTTCAATGCCCTGACTCTACTATACATCCGCACCTTTTCACTTCCGTCGCTTATGTTCGTTTCAAGTAACCCCGCCAATCCCCACCAACGCACCCTGGCACCCAGCCTAGACCGAGATAGCGACGACGTGCAATCACAGGGCACTTCATGCAGTGATGGCTCAAGGCACATTGGGAAGGACCGACGCCTACATGGGCGAGCGATTCGCAAAAACGTTTTGCTTGCCTCGACCCTCGACGGGGTGGATCATCGCAGCACCAAAAAAGGTTTCATCGGTGACTGGAACATGTCTGGGTATGCCAGCAATGTCACCGACAACTGAACAGTGCTCTCGACGTCGACAAACAATACCCTTTCATGCCCTGGTATTTACACATGAAACTGAAGACAGCTCATCCAAGGTAGTCCGCTGTCTTTGTCTGTTGAGCGTAGCTGATACGTGCTTGTAGTGGTGGCCGAGTCCACAGCTACATCAAATAAAGATCCCAATGCGCGGTTTGTGGGCCCTACACAACAAGAGTTCCCAGGTGTCACCGTCCATGGCGCGGAGCCCCATAAACCGTGTCTTTCCCGGGTCCCCTCAAATAAGTACGCAAGTCTAGACCGCGGAACCACTTCTCGTTCTTCGCAGCCCCACATCCTTCGATGGCTGTCAAAGGGCGCATCGTCCTCGAGGAGCAATAACGATGACAACTGCCGCCATGGGACGACTATGCGTAGAGCCTACCATAGCGTCTCCACAACATCAGCAACCGTGACCCACTCTCGATCGCCCGACCTCTGAATGACCCTGGCCACGGAAGCTTTGGGTGGACGATAGCCAGTGACAGACGAGACGGGCTGGTCGCTGTCTTGTTCACGCAGTCTTCATGGTCAAGAACGCGTACGCCCAACAGTCTGCGAGCAAAATCTAGCTCCATTATCTTCTCTCCTTAGTTTGGCCGTAACAGTGGATATACTACTGTCGGTGTATTGCTTTCTGTTGCGATGGTAGCAGAATGTATTGATGGCGTGATTTACCAAGGGCGGGCGCCGAGGATGACGCGATATTTGTGCGTACTGATCCTGCATATGACGCGTCGGGTCTGGATGCACAATGGCAGCGACCAGGGACCGTTGTGGTCAGCTGCGCGTCGCCATCGATAGGAATGACGAGAGACGCCTCGACGGTGTGTATAGCGCCGTCGCTGGTGATGAATACAGTTCTGCGACTCTCGTGGCGCCGCCGTTCAAATTTCATGGAACATAAAGCAGAACACAGGCTTACAGATGATTCATGAATAGAGAGGTTTTGGTCTGCTTGTGTGAGTGCGAACGTAGGAGGAGGGCTGAGTCATGGAAGGGTGAGAGCGCGCGACGGTGTGAGGATCTGGGGAAGGATGAGACTGCGTTATATATGGTTTGTCCTCCCTCTAGACATGGAATGAAGCCCTGAATTTACTTTTCTCAAGGTTAAGGTTCCGTGTACACTAAATTTGGCCGGAAGTGTGTACATACCATTTTTATACTTATCAAGGTGCTTTTGCTTGAAATACCGACGTCTTCTTAGGAAAAGAGCCTCTCCTTCAGCTTTAGCTTCCTTCTCGCCGCTTGCCAGCTCATGAACCATGACTGCGACGCGTGCAGGGTACGAAACCACCATTGTCGTATGAAAATCAGTACTCTTCTTCCTTATTACGTGAGATCAAAATGTTGCGCATACATTCGGTTGGTTGAACAATCGCTCCTCAAAAAATCATAGGATTCAAAGGGTCACATTAGACCAGACTTGCGACCGGTTCGTGGCTCAAGCGCTCAGAAGGGATACTTCCTTCGAAGTTCTTTGTGGTACTGACAAAGAAACGACTATTCGCAATTGGGCATTGCCTATCTCTCTGCGTCTTTGTTCTCGCATATGTATGTCATGCGAACTCTTGCTCTCAGTTTTCTGTGTTTAATATTGTCTGTTCCTCTGTAAGAAATCTACCTCACGAGGGTCTTCAACCCGAACACAGAGCACGATCCGTGCTATGGATACTTACTAATCACTATATTTAGTCTTCACTTTCCTTACCTTTCTTTCTCTTTCTACGCACTTACAGAAATTTCTCGACGTTTCTTCTCTAAATTT
Source organism: Armillaria ostoyae (assembly GCA_902506015.1). Lineage (NCBI taxonomy): Eukaryota > Fungi > Basidiomycota > Agaricomycetes > Agaricales > Physalacriaceae > Armillaria > Armillaria ostoyae. The sequence goes on along the minus strand of LR732084.1, from coordinate 4,392,033 downwards.
CCTACTAGTACATTCTAGAACAAATGCCTTTATATAAATCGTATGGAAATGCCCCAGAGGGCATCTGAATTCTATTTGCTTAAACTCCACTATTTCGTGTGAACCTGAGTGATTGAGTTCGACTACGCCTAGCACTTGCTAGACCTACTCGGGTTCCTTCGTAGGTAATAGAACTCACTATTCATCTCACTACACTTCGTAATTTAAATCATATTCGAGTCGTACTTAGCTCGTACATTGTCTAGATTACGCCTACTCTCAACATTGGTGGACACATTGATCTTACCTGTCTGAAGGACTCCGTTATCACCGCATTTCAGACTCATTCAAGACTTCATCGTTCGTCTGACCGACAACCATGTCAACACCTGCTTCGGAAGACCACCTTCCCAACTCACCGGATAACCCTCCAACACACAACTCCTCCAACGGCTCTTTCACCTTTGCTGACACGCTCGTACCACTAGTTTCGCCTATCCAACCTGAGGACGCCGAGAACGATGAGAGTAAGGACGTTGAAAGAGCATGGCCTACCTCGGTACCACTTCATACCTTCGCTCGACACTCCAACCTCAAGGATCGGAAGGACCGTGCGCTGCAGATCCTTAAGCTGGGTACCAAGATCAGTAAAGGATTACGCACCGCGGAATTTCTTAGTTTCAACCAGTATTCTAAAACCTTCGTTGAGGAAACCGTAAAAATGGACATGTTGCTTCGACATCCGGTAGCCGCCCCTACAGATGACGAGGAACACGTTTACAGACTCCATCCGTCTTTGTATCGAGACTTCCGTGCTCTCCTTGCCACGAAGCGTTCCATGGCTGCGAAGTCTCTTCAGCACTTCGGTTACTGGGATCTGGTTGAACCCGTCTGGGGCTTGGACGTTCGACTTTATTTGACAGCGAATGACTTCGAAATATATGCCTTGCAGTATCGAATTCGTGTGGAACAATTTCTCTACATGCTTGACGCTGTTCATGACTGGGAGAAACTTCGCACCCGAGTTTTTCTGCATGAGGAGTTATTAGCAGCTCAACACGATGCCGATAAAGCTCACGTCAAGAAGGAAGACGACGCGTCTATTTCTCATGCACCTGCACCTTCCAAACCATCTCCCAAATCGAAGACACCTCATTCTGCGACTGCAGACATTGCCTCCGATTGGAACCTGGGGGGGGTAAGACGTGCAACTACTGGAGAAGAAGAGCAGAGACCGAGTAATAGACATGCCTCCCAATATTCCACTAGAGCAGCTGAGATTTTAGGCTATTCTCATCATCAAGCGGACTCAAGGATAAATCGATCACATGGATTCAGTCAGCGAGAGCACAAGAGTCTACGAGCATCCTCCTATCAGCCCCGTACTCAGGCAGAATCCGAAGACAACCAATCAGTCGAAGGCGACGATCCTCCTAGCGATCCCGATTCTGAACCCAGTGACGACAATGGAGATAGGCGCCCTTCTCGAAGACCGTCGACGAATCCCAAGTCATTCAGCCAACCTGTGGAGAGTTCTCGTATTCATTTCGATACCAAGCTCAAAATGGGTGACGTACCAACTTGGAACGGCGACCCGGACACTATTGTCTCTTGGATCTTGAAGGTTAATGACCTAGCTGCTATGAGTGACTCGGTCTTCCAGGATTTGGGACGTATTGTTCCCAAACGATTGTCTGGAGACGCAGACAAATGGTATTACTCCTTGCCGCTGCAGTACAGATTGGACCTGGAAAGAAATTGGGCTACGCTCAGAGAAGGAATCACGGATTACTACATGAATAGGCGTTGGTGGGAGCATCAGAAGAACAGAGCACAAAGCGCAACGTACCGGCAGCCTGGACAAGCTAGGGAGACTCCTAGTGAATACTACATTCGTAAATCCGAACTGTTGAACACTGCGTTCAGTCTAACTGACTCGGAAATGATCAGTCAAGTGATGGACGGTGCTCCTTTGAATTGGAATACTGTATTAACTACGCAGCTTTACAGGACAGCTGTCAAATTCCAAGCCAGCATTCGCTATCACGAAGATCAGCTCTTACGACTAGACCCCAGTTATAGAGGATGAACCTTGAACACGTACGAGTTGCGAGCATCCCAGGATAAATACAGCCAGCTGTATCGACAATCTCACACTCGTCTAGTTGGTTCGTCCAACCGATTTCCTTCTCCTCCCTTTCCGAAGGATGACTCTAATATCACCCGAAGAAAGAAGGCACCTAAGGATGTAGGAGCTCGTCCATGCCGCAACTGTGGCAGCGGTGAGCATTGGGATCCGAAGTGCAAGTACCACGAGGAAGGAATGCGCACGGCTAGAACTCGTCTGGCGGAGACTGACATTTCCGAACTGCAAGCCCAGGATGAGTATAACGAGCTATACTATGGCCTCACAGCCGAATCAGACTCTGACCTCGTTTCGCGTCCTGCCGATTGTTCGTGCCGACATGTTACTTCAGGTGGTGATTACGAGCAAGCATCGAGCCTCGGGAACATTGCTAAGGACAACCAGGATGAATCAGTACAATATCAAGGCATAACGAATGCCTTCACTCACAAGGCAACCACTGACGCACCTCATTCAACACCCTCGCATTCTCAATTTCCATTCTCCCTCAGGCGAAAGGATCAACGTCGCCTAGATAAACTGCAACGAAGATTTCGACGAGTCTTCCATATCCAAATGCCCTCTTCCTCCGGAGAAACTCTTTTGGAGTTGAAGAAACATATGTCGAGACCGTCGGGTTGCACATTTCTAGGGAGTAAAGCGACCACCACATGCGCAGGAATCAACGGAGTGGGACTCGACGTAACGCCAGTGATCGTTGATTCCGGTTCGGATATCACCCTCATCTCGCAGACGGCGCTTCAAGCATTGACTTCTCATCCTAAAGTTCGCATGGGTCAGAAGATTAATCTCATACAAGTCACCGGAAACTCTGCCATATCAGGATATGTCAACCTGGACTTGTTCTTCGAAACTCGTGAAGGCCCCGTAAAAATGAACGTCGACGCATACATCGTTAATGGGATGACGGCCCCATTCATTCTGGGCAATGACTTTGCGGACCAATATTCCATCTCCATTCTCCGACGAGAAGGTTCGAGTTTCCTTTCCTTTGGAGATACTGGAAGAGAACTGGAGGTTGAGAGTTCCACAACTCCCTCTACGGTGGATGCGTTCAAGATACGAGTTATTCCCGAAGCGCGTACTCGTCTCGCTAAACAACGCATGCATCGCTGGTCGCAGAAGACTCGAAAACGACAACGGTTGCTTCAAAACCGGGGAGACGTCAGAGCTGCTACACGGGTGGTAATTCCTCCTGAAACAAGCGTTCGAGTTCCTGTGGAAGCTGTATTTGAATCCAGGGGCAAGGACCTATTTGTGGAACGCAACATAGGGCAGGATGTAAACCAACGACACTTTTACGGCTCACCTGATTCACTCGTATCCAAGGACGACCCTTTTGTACACATATCCAACTTTTCAGATGCGCCCATCGTTATCAGTAAGGGACAGAGCGTAGGACGAGCTCACAATCCTAGGAATTGGTTGGATAGTCGCACAGGAAACAAGGAAGTGAGCCAAGCAAAGGAGTTACGTGCGCGCTTAGTGAAAGAATTAATTAAGGCACAAGCGCCTAATGCCACCGGACAAATGATCCGAAGCCTCTCCGATGTCACGTCCAAAGCGCAACGTAACACGTCTGAAGTTGATGATCCTGCGGCCACGGAACCAGTGGAAGGAGGACCTAAGACTGCTGATCCTCCTCCTGATTCGTTACCTTCATCAGATATTCTTAAAGCCTTGGATATATCCCCTAATCTCACGAAGGATCAGCGGCACCGTTTGCAAGATGTTATTCTCAAGAATGAAGACGCGTTTGGTCTAGATGGCAGATTGGGTACCCACGACGCCCGAGTAGAAATCAAACTCAAGGCCGAGGCTCAACCAGTCTCCCTGCCTCCATTTCCGGTATCTCCTGCAAATCGGGAAGTCATGGACAAGCAGATCGACGCGTGGATTCAGCTAGGAGTTATTGAGCCTTCGGAAAGTCCATGGGCAGCACCCGCATTCATCGTTTACAGGAATGGTAAGCCGCGTATGGTTATAGACTATCGAAAACTGAACGCTTTAGTCGTACCTGATGAATTTCCGTTGCCCAAGCAGGATGATATCATTGTAAGGGCTCGTCGTAGAGCCGGAGTCTTATATCACACGATAGAACACGACAACTGTTAGATTGAAGTATACTATGTATGATGGTGAAAAGACTAAAGTAAAACTAGATGATCGCGCTATAATATAGTAACGGAAGAGGCCGTAGCCACACAAACGGATACCGCAGGCCAACATGTCCAAGAATAGTGCTACCCGTTACACCCTCCCCCACCAGATCGTTGTACGATCTCGAAAACAACTTTTGAATCGATGGGAATCCTACAGGCCCTTGTCGTCAGACGGTAAGGGAACAGAGGCAGCCAGTTGAAGGTCAGGATCAACCATGATTGTATCACCGCCGTCATCCACTTGGCGGTTGCCATTGTCGACATTGCCAACCGTGCCAGAACTAGAGTCGGGGACTGGGGTATCGCGCGACGCGGCCTCAGACGACGGGGCACCACTATCGGGCGGTGCATCCGTAGCATGAGGTGCGATGGGGATGACTTTAGATTCAGTAGGAGGTCCACTGTTGGACGGACCAGCTGCTGAAGTCGTTCCCGTATTGAGGGCGACGGATAGGTCACCTCCAACACCACTAAGTCCTGCGGATGCGACATCTGGGGGAACCACGGCGGCGGGTGGCAGGTCTGGGATAGCGTTGGTTGCAGGAGCATCTGAGCGATGCTCGTGCACCCACTTATCCATGCGCCCTTGTCGGTACTTGGCGATCCAGGCTAGGTCCCAACCTTCGTTGAGAGGGGGGGACCAGGATGGGGTGTCGTACCACGAAGGTTCCACATATCCGGACGCCTTGATCCAGTCATGACTCGCGTCTAGCTGTTGTTGCCAATAACTGGATTGATTCGGGCGTAGCGAGAGCATGCACGTAGCCCAGGTCTTGCCAAATAGGAGATAGGAATTCATACTTTCTCGACTGACTCCTCGTTCCGCGAGGAAACGCGAAAGAGCAGCCAGATCCAAGTTCTGAATCCAGTTCCCAGGGAAACGCGTATAGGGATCGTATTCCGAGGCGACAGAGATGGTATGGTGGTCCAAAAACTGCCCATACCATCCCGGGCGCAGGGCGAGCATCACGAAGATTTCTGTGAAGCGCGTGCGGAGACGAGGGTTGGCTACTTGGGCAGGAGTAAGATCCCGGCTAAGTCTCCAAGCCTCGACGGTTGAGCATATGATGGGGCCATCGCGCATGATGAATACACCTGGACAGTCGACGGGCCGGTGATTCCACAGACACCAGGAGAACCAGTCGGCAGCAGGCGCTGCCTTCAGTGGCATCTGGATTCTGGCGGGGCCGAAAGGTATATCATTTCCCTTTTTGTCGGTGCCCACTCCCGATGGCCAATGGGCGAGTAGCCAGTAAGTCCCAGGAGAAAGTACAGATCCTCTAGTCCAGCTATTGGCGCCCAGCCGGGCTCGTGTCTGAAGGTCAGAAACAATATGTTTCCACCTGAACGCGAGGAACGTGTCTGGGGATGCTTTGACTAGGGTGATAATCCGTTCAGCTTCATCGGCTGTAGTCGGGAGATGGGGTTCAACGCGACGGAGTTTTCCAGTGGGAGGAGGTAAATCCTTCTTGTTGGGGTTGAGCGTGCGGAACGCCGATTTGGACACGGGCTGGTACTTCTGGTAGTAGTCCCAACCACTGGTGAGTGATTTGGGGCCACTCCTATTGGCGTGGGGAAACTTTTGGAGGGATTTCTTGATGTCCTCGTCGCGCTGCTCGCCGTCTGAGTCGTCGTCGCTATCTGATTCGTTGTAGCTAGGAGGCGTAGCTTGGTGTGAGCCAAACAATCCTCCTTTCGACTTGTTCAGAGGGCTTTCGTACGGAATGAAAGCATGAGGCCCTGCCAGAGTACAGGAGGTGGATGGTGCTGGTTGGGAGCCAACATCATCCACTTCCATGGCGTCGTTACTCCCCCGATGCGCCGGCGGCGGCGGAGCATGAGGAGGGGGTCGATTACCCCACGGACTATCAGTTCGAGAGGAGTTGGAGGGGCTGGGACGGTACCCCCGCTCAGTACGAATCCTCTGTGGTGGAGGAGAGTCTCCTCGCTCACGAGCTCGTTTGAAGCGGTTTGGGGGCGGTCCACGAGACTGAAGTTCGTCACGAAGGTGGCGAATCTCGATCTCACATTCCTGTACGGATTCGGCCCAGCGCCTATTTTTGGCGGTACTTGCATCGCGTTCCTCTCGTAGTCGTGCATTTTCAGATCGCAACCTGGCGATCTCGTCTTCTAGCTCTTGCTCACGATTTCCTCCTTTGTTTGGGGGAGAAACCTGAGCACGCGCCTCCATAAACGACGGTACCTGGTCGTATTCAGCGTCCGAAATGTGGTGCCGATATGTTCGGCATAGATCACATTCCGAGTGACTCCATGACAGTGTTAACGGGTCGTATCGCCACACGCCGTGAGCGACGTCTCCTACATGAACCACGCGATGGTTGAGCTGGGGGGTGTTTTGTGGAAAAGGGGGCCCCATGTTGTACATGGTGGGTCCCTGTCCCTGGGCGAATGGACCCTGCATTTGATGCGGAGTAATTGGACTAATATTTTGATTGACAGCGGGGTCGATGGCGTCAGCGTTGTTAGCAGCGCTCCCTCCCCCACCAAAAATCAAGCCCGGATTAACGGCACCATGGGTGGCCCCCATGATACTGCCAACAGGGCCGAATGAGCCAAACTCGAAACTCTCTGAGTGGCGAGACATGGCGGTTGAAAGTAAAGAGGTAAGAAAAAAAAATTTCGATCAAGAACGCGGCAATTAAGTAACCAGCACGTGCCACACGTGCACCCACGGACCCATACCATGTCATCAACTACGGCGAGGTCGGCCCGGACCGCGCCTAGGGGCAGTCACAGGCGCGATTGGCTCGCCCAGTGCGAACGCAGAGGGCGGTGCAATCCTCGGGAGCTCCTTCCAATGGCGCACATTCATTAATTCAAGGTAGTCGTCTAGGAACTTAACGTCCTGAACCGTTCGTATGGGTTCAGCCGTGGTATCGCCAAGAGCCCATCGGACTATAATGAATAACTTGTCATTCAGCCAGTAATGACCCTCGATTCCTTGGACGACTTCCTCCCTGTCCGGAGGCGCTCCCAAATCGTACGGCTCGGGGGACGTCCTGTCGGGGAAGAGCAAGATGTCACTCTCAATGTACGGTCGTAGCAAGGAGACGTGGAAGACATCATGTATACGGCGCTTCCGCAACTCCTCGGGCAGGTTGAGTTTATAATTTGAAGATTCAGGGCGTGCTTCCAATACGACGTAAGGGCCCATGAACTTAGGTAGGAGTTTAGATGCCTGATCTTTAGGCAGGTTCAGGTTTTTCGTTGATAGAAAAACACGATCCCCAACCGCAATGTGAGGCTCCTTTCCACGCCTTTTGTTGGCGTGATGGGCCTGAAATACACGGCTTGCAATAATGGCATCATGAGCTTCAGCCAGAGACTGACGAGCCATGGCGGCGAATGCCCTAATCCCCGGGGTAAAGCCCAGTGGGTCAGGCGCCTTCCACATCATGCAAGGCATGTGCCCACTAGTGAGTTCAAAGGGCGCGAAACCAGTCGTCGAACTCATACTAGAATTGAGTGCGAACTCGATCATGGGCACCTTGAATAGCCAGTCCCTTTGATCGGAACGGATAGAAGCATGAAAGATCTGGCCAATGGAGCAGTTGAGTCGTTCCGTGGCACCATCCGTTTGAGGATGAAACGAGGTTGACATCAACAGCTTCGTTCCCATGAGACGGTGTAGTTCCTTCCACCATACGGAGGTGAACTTTGAGTCACGATCAGACACTATGGATTCTGGGAGTCCATGGTGCCTAACAATCTCCTTGAGGTATACAAACGACAGTTCAGTAGCTGTGGTCTTAGTGTTTACTGGGACCAGGTGAGCGTGGCCCGTAAGACAGCATACAACTACCCATAAGTAGTTGAACCCATCAGTTTCAGGGAACGGGCCAAGAAAGTCCATGGCGATTGATTGCCATGGTCGTGAGGGAATCGGTAGAGAATGCAATTTCCCGGAAGGAGGGGCGTATGAGCCTTTCGAGCGCATACACACCTCACAAGTCTGACAAAATTTATCCACCATCGTAAAAATTCTGGGCCACCAAAACCAGCGACGTACATAGTCAGCTGTGCGTTGGGGGCCGTAATGACCGACGACTGAATGAGCTTGTTCTACTATTTCGCCACGTAATGACCTAGACGCAGCGATATCTTTAGGCACACACAGTACTCGTTCCTTGCCCATGTTCTGGGTCCATACTAGACCATCTTCGACGGTGAATCGAGGGTGATCAGCAGGTTTATCCAGGATCTTACTGAGCAGAGGGTCATTAGCGCCTGCAGCTCTTAAGTCGGGGAAGAAGGAGGGATCCGCCTCGTACGTGGGGATAGGTACACTGCCTCTTGCCCTAGATTGAAACACCGTAGGGTTCAGTTGAGGTGGGGGAGGAAGCACAGGTACCGTTATTGGGTCCTTGGCCGCCTTCATTGTGGCTGCCTCAATGTCTCGAGGCTCCACACACTCTTGAACTTGAGCATTACGAGTTCTCATAGCCTTAATCTGCTCAGCCCGACGCGCCATTTCGGCACCAATGGCTTGTTCGACTTCGGCCCGTCGATGCGGAGGCAAATCTTCGCACGCCGGGTCGATTCGAACGTCTGCAGAGACATACTCGTGCGGTTCATAGTGATCTTGTGGGGTATCATATTCATGATACCTAGACAACGCGTCAGCGACTTTGTTTGTCACTCCCTTGATGTAGGTGATATCGAAGTCAAAGCGGGATAGATATTCCATCCAATGCATTTGACGACTGGAAAGGTTCCTCTGCGTCATGAAAAACTCGAGGGCACGATGATCAGTGACCACATGTACCCTGTATCCCACTAGCTTGTCTTCCCACTTTAGTAGGGCCTCGAGGATAGCCAGCGTCTCTTGCTCGAATACTCGGTAATGGCGCTGTGCATCGCTGAACTTCTTAGACATGAACCCAGCTGGCCGACAAGTCTGCCAGGTGGTTCCTTGTCCATACATAGCGCCCACACCTCGTGTGCTAGCGTTGCAGACCACCCAGATGGGGTCCGGTGATCGTGCATCCACTGGTTTGAGGATGGGCGTTTTGCAGCACAAATTCTTGATGTTCTGCATGCACACATCGTGAACAGGCCGCCAGAAGAACGGCTGGTCATTACGCGACATATCAGAAATAGGAGTCGTCCATGAGGAGATGTCCGGGAGGAAGTGGGAAAGGTAGTTGACCAAACCCAAAAACTTCTGGACGTCGTGATAATTACGAGGAACCCTCCAGTTACGGATGATCCCCAGCTTATCTGTATCAGCGTGTAATCCACGATCATCGATTTTGTGGCCCAAGCAATCAATCTCTTCGGCGTAAAGCTCGCACTTTGTCGCCTTGAGGTAGAGCTCATTGTCTCGTAGTCGCTGGAACACCAGTTCTAAATGCTTCTCGTGGTTGTCGATAGTGTCACTGAAGATAAACAAGTCATCCAGGTATACATGGAGGAAATCTCCAATGTAATCCTGGAATATGGAATTCATGAGCCGCTGAAATGTGGAAGGGGCATTGCAATCCCCCTGCTGCATTACATGGCTGACGAATGTGCCGTAGATAGATGAAAATGCGGTCTTCCAAACGTCCTCAGGTACGATACGAACTTGTTCGTACGCGTCTGAGAGGTCGATCTTCGATCGCACGAGTGCACGGGCCACACTAAGATGTATGTAGTCTTGGTCTGGTAGCGGCGTCACATCTTTGATGGTGTTCTCATTGCGCTTGCGACAGTCTACCGTGGTACGTAGTTTGGTATCCTTCTTGGGTACACAAAGCATTGGGGCGGCTTGGTTAGTCCGAGTAGACTCCCACCATCCATTCTTGGTGTACTGTTGAATCTTGTCGCGTAGCTGGCCTTTCATCGATTTGGGGCATCTTGGCAGGTAATATGCATACCTGGCCTCATCATCCTTGAGCGGTATAGAGTGGTTTACACCTCTCAAAGGCGGAAGCTTGTCAGGTACTCCTCCAAGAATATCCTTACAAGATTCCAACCACTGAGCACGCAGTCGCGGTATATCCTTCTTTTTAAGGCGTCCCATCTCCGACGTCCGTTCCTTGAAACGCGAAGATGCGAGGTGCATAGCCTCATCCACAGCCATCCTACCCAGTTTCTCCTCAGTAGGGTGGCCTTGGGGGTAGTATTCTTTGGTGAACTCTTGTACGAATTCATGCACTTCCTGTAAATCGGGCTGGTAGTTATTACTATCCAACTCCAATTCTGCAGCTCCATTTGCCATATCTTCAATATCCTTGATGGTCACTGACTCATTCATTCCTATCAACACGCTAGGGAATAGTCGAGGTAGGGTAGGTTTATTCCCTACTTCCTCAGCATCGACAACCTCCTCTACCGTGGGCACTTTTCTTCGTGACCATGGAGGCTCAGGCCTATCTGAGCGAGCGAGGTTCTTGTCACTCCCATGCAGTCAATCCCTATGTTTGGGGTACATGACGCGTTTTGAGTAGTGTCATGCAAGCTCTTGAGCTTCCTCCCCCTCCGAAAGGGTAGGCATCGATGTACCTTGCCAGTGTATTGAATCCGATGAAAAATTGAGGGATATTCCATGCTTGCGCATGAAGACCGTTCCGACTATCAGGACATAGCGATCCACATTCACAATATCGAAATAGTCGCGTCCGGCTAACTCATGTCCTGGCGATCCGAAACGGAAGTTCACCATTGAACCATGGTTTATGGTGGAACGGCTACCTTTCGTACCGAGTTGGAGTATGACCGGGTTGGTCAGTTCGAAGCAGCGAACATTCGCTACCGGGACAAAGTCGGGACTAATGGCATCTGACGTGCTACCACTGTCGAATAATGTGAAGGCTTTCACACCATTAATCTCGACCCAGGCTGACAGACACCTGTTGTCCCCCGTGCGATGAATGGGTCTTGTTCCCCAGCGCTGCGCGCGTTTCACTATTGGCTCCAGTGTGGGAGTGAACTCACCATGAGCTTCCTGGATTGCGCCAAGGAACTCAGGGTAGTCCAACGACCATTCATCATGCGATTCACATTCGCTGATGACGGACTCGGCATCTTCCTCATCGTCGGTATCGATACTAGGGGCATCTTCACTTTCCCGAATTCCTCGCAGGAATTCGGACGCTTGTGGGTCATGATCCCTCATGGCGCGATTCCACTCATCATCATTGCCATAGTCATTTGGGTCCTCCACTATTTCGGCCTCATACTCATCAGATGAGTACTGAGAACCACCATAGGGCTCCTCCGCCACGACTTCCGGCTCAGCTGGTCCGGGATCAGTGGGGGCTTCCACGTCCTCCGTTCCATCGACACTCCTAGCTGCCGCCATACGATTCGAGGAGTTATTCGCTCGTCGCTGATCGTACATGGGGCAAGCAGGGTCAGTGGATATATGGCCCGGTTTCCCACATCGATAACAAGTGCGCACAGAAGAATCGGGCTCTTTACGAGCCCAATTCATCCCACTTCTAGCGTCGACCTTTCGTTTGATGACGACCATATCCTGACGCGTGGGAGGACTGAACTTCCTACGCGTCGGGCTAGGTGGCTTGTGTCGTTTATCGCTAACCACTCTCAACTTCAAGGCCCGACCTCGAAATCTGTCCTCGGGTGAGGCGCGATGCCTCATCCTCTTTGCGCGCTGACCTCGTTCTATAACCAGGGCACGACGCATGATATCCGGACAGGAGGACAACTCAGCAGATACTCCCTCGTCGTACAGTAGATCGCTGATAGACTCGGGCATCTTGTCCATTATGTTGCGGCGGACATTATATACGTCAGGCTGGGACGGCATGTACTGGATATGGTAGACCATGTCAGCATACAACTGCCGTAGTCCACCATCCCAGGAATATTTGACAGCATGGTACACGTCGGACGCTGAATGCAGGGCAGTTTCATAAACAAAGTTATGAAATAAAGCCTTCGCTACCCTCAAAAACGTCCACTTGTAAGCACCACGACCTCTATCAATGAAGGTTGAATACCAGCATTCCACAGCTCCAGATAGGAAACCACGAAGCGCAAGTTTTCGCTGCCTATCACTGGATGAAGGGACAGGGAGGCCTTCCTCGTTGTTAGAGATAGGTCCCCCACAATGCCCTACGAGCCTCATCCAACCAATAACGCCACGGAACCAACGATCAAACTCGGGTAGGTCGGCCTTGCCGTCGTATTTACCAGGTTTAATCGCCCCGCTCGCCATAAGTCGAAGCATAGCTGGGTCTATATCCAAAGGTGGGTACAACTCTTGAGTGACGAGGAGAGTATACTCGTTGAAAACTTGGTTCAGTTGATTATTACCATCAACCACAATAGGTTGGTAGTTATAATCTTCATCCTCAAATTCATCATAGGCGTGCAGTACTGTTGCCTCACGTACGAATTCACGCGGGTGAGCGGACGATCGCGAGCGAAACTCATCGTCGTCCGAAGGGGGCGGCGAGGGCAGATTACCACCACCACCACCACCACCACCTCCTCCTCCTCCTCCTCCTCCTCCTCCGCCAGGTGGGCCTCTATCAGGAGGGCCACCGGCGCGTGAAGGATGCGGCGAGGGGGTGAATCGTGATCCGAACCCATGGGAATGGCTATCATCGTGATTAGATGGTGGGCCTCCCCGATTCGAAGGAGGGCCTCCTCCACCAGGTGGCCCAGCTGGGGGTACGCCAGGTGCGCGCGGAAAGCCATGGGCAGGCGGTTCCCTGGGTCGGTTTCCCTGGTTAGGAGAAATACCCTCAGAATGATGAGAACCAGAAGGAGAAGGGTCTGGGGGTCGGTCGGGGTTACCCAGTCCTCGAGAAGGACCAGCACCGCTAGCCTTGTCTGGAGATCGGTCCGGGTCTCCCAGTCCTTGAGAAGGTTCAGGTTTAACTTCGTTCGAGGGCGGGGGCACTGGAGGAGCAGCAGACTGCAATCCCACGTTGAACTTTGGTAGCACGTCGATAAATGGTGTGGCTACGGGGGGAACATACGGGGGAATGTACTCCCGCTCCTTGCCTTTAGCCGGTGTTGACTCGAAGGGTAGGTCGCTTGAATGATCACCCTCTAATCCTAATTCAATCCGTTCACGGAGAGCAGTAGTTGTGGGTCTCAGGCGACGGCATTCTTCCGAGTCTACATGTGGCAGTTGAACGCCTATATTGGGATTGTCGGGGTGGGATACAACGCGATTGACGTCTATAACCAACCCGTAATCGGGGAGCGAAGTGCATTTGCGAAGAAACAGATCTTGTTGGCGTAATAACTGTATACACCCACAGACGTGTAAATTGCGAACATACTCTTCATAATTGGCACGAGTGATATGTAACCGCTCTCGTAGTTCCTCACGAGCATCACCAGATACTCCGGGGACTTTGCCATCCTTGGCGTTTCGAGAGGATTCCTCGACCGCAGCTCCCAATTGCAAGAAACCGTCACTGCTGTGGTGGAACTGTCCGACTTTACTTAGTACTGGTACAGGTTCCATAGCAATCATACCAGGTCCTATGCAATTCTCGTTAATGAAAAGATTAATCATATCGCTTTTGAATTCGTAAACGATACGACTACCCTTCTCAGATCGACGAAATGCATGACCTTTTAGACCCTTAGCGAGTCGCCCTGCGAAGTCGTTTCGTGCCTCCGAATATACTTTAAGTCCACCGGGGGCCAAAAGTACATCCTTAGGGTCGACGGACGGCTGAGACGAAGGTCTATTCACCACAGGACTAGGGACCGTTTCGGGTGGTACCTTAGGCGCTGGGGGAATGGCTGGTTTTGCGTCCCGAGGTTTTAAATCAGGGTGCAACGTATACGCAAAGGGTATGTACCCATCACTGAAGACATCCTCTGGTCGTACTGGGTCGGGTTTAAGTATGCCCAGTGGAGGAAGAGGGATATCAACGGGCTTGAGTTCGCCAGTCAACTTCCCTTTCATCCCCGTCGGATGAGACCGACACATTCTCACCTCTCTCCCTCGCCTGTTGTTTGGCCGCGGCTCTCAGTAACTCGTTGCTAGTCATTGAAGCGATTATCTCTTTAATTCGAGACTTGGTAGACGCTCCGGTCTTAACGGATCGGTCCGATCCAGGGGACTTGACGTTCCCTGGGACCGACTGATACGACATGGCCATCCCGCTACCCTCACGAGAGCTACCGCCGTTAGGCGATGAACTCGCGCGAACATAGTCGTTGCTGGCAAGGGGCGAATTCTCATGATGATTCGAAGATTCGTTCTGAGGCTTCTGATCTTCTGGCGGGGCAACAGCCGTGTCTGGGGCCGGATTAGGAACGGCTCCTGGCGAAGCCATCACAGAAGGCTGGTTTGTCTCGGTTACCTCAGTTAACGCGGACAAGTCGGGAGCACCAACAGCGACAGGGGTCACAGTGGGCGCAGCCGGAAATTTTTCTTGAGGGGTGTCCAAGGGAATATCTTCCCCTGGCTCCCCACGAAGTCGAGCAGAAGACCGACTTCCAGGGCGTCGCTCGGCAGAAGCGTTGTGAGCCATATGTTCAGATGCAGGGTTGAAGTGATGCTTGATATTGATTACGTTGGTACGTCTTCTTTTTCCAGAAAGCCTGTTCTGGTACACAGCAATCTAAACTTTTGATGTTCAAAAAAGTGTAAGGGCTCGTCGTAGAGCCAGAGTCTTATATCACACGATAGAACACGACAACTGTTAGATTGAAGTATACTATGTATGATGGTGAAAAGACTAAAGTAAAACTAGATGATCGCACTATAATATAGTAACGGAAGAGGCCGTAGCCACACAAACGGATACCGCAGGCCAACATGTCCAAGAATAGTGCTACCCGTTACAATCATGCAGGCTTTGAGCGGATCTCAATGGTTAACCACACTTGACGCACTTTCAGGTTTCACACAACTGATTGTACACGAAGACTCTCGTCAAAAATTGGCTTTTCGTTGCCATCGAGGACTCTGGCAGTTTACCCGAATGCCGTTTGGATATCGTAACAGACCCAGTGTATTTCAACGTGTAATGCAGAACGTTCTCGCCCCGTTCTTATGGGTCTTCGCACTCGTCTATATTGATGATATCGTGATTTTCTCGTTGAACTTCGATGATCATCTCTCTCATATTGACCGAGTTCTACAAGCTATTACGGCGTCAGGAATCACACTTTTGCTACCTAAATGCCACTTTGCTTATCAATCCCTACTTCTTCTAGGTCAAAAGGTATCAAGGCTTGGAATGTCGACCCATCAGGAGAAGGTTGAGTCAATCCTTATGCTGGAAACTCCGAAGAACGTTAGCGAATTGCAAACTTTTCTAGGAATGATGGTTTACTTTTCTTCGTACGTTCCCTTCTATGCCTGGATTGCGCATCCATTATTCAAGCTCTTGAAAAAGGGGAATGCATGGGAATGCATGGACTTACACGACGAAGCATTTACCTTATGCAAACAGGTCTTATCTAATGCACCGGTACGTGGATATGCTACTTGAGGACTCCCTTACAGGGTCTATACTGACGCTTGTGATTATGGTCTAGCCGGAATTTTGCAGCAAGTTCAACCCATTAAGGTGCACGACCTTAAGGGAACTCAAATATTCGACTGAATCAAGACTGCTTTTGACAAAGGAGAACCCGTACCACAGTTAGTTCCCCGTATGTTGAAGGAATTCAACGATGTTCCAGCTCCTACTAATTGGGCTCTCGAATTCGAGGACACTATTGTGCATGTAGAACGTGTCGTCTGCTACTGGTCCCGCATGCTAAAGTCTGCTGAGAGAAATTATTCTCCTACGGAGAGGGAAGCTCTTGCCTTAAAGGAAGCATTGATAAAATTCCAACCATACATTGAGGGAGAGAAAATCCTCGCTATAACTAATCATGCAGCTCTGACTTGGAGTCGTACTTTTCAGAACGTTAACCGCAGGCTACTAACTTGGGGAACTGTTTTTGCTGCCTATCCAAATCTACGCATCATTCATCGCACGGGAAGAGTGCATTCCAACGTTGATCCTATATCCCGACTTTGACGGCGCCTTCCTCCTCAAGAAGGACCTATTTCTGATGTGACCACTTCAGTGGACCTTACGAAGTCAAGAACAGGGGAGGATCCATTACGGAACATGTTTGAGGAACTAGGGGAACATTTTGAGGAACGACTACTCACTGTTGGAGCCAAATTCATTGCGTCTGAAATACCGCAACCAAACGAGTTTACGGTTGACTTGGGAGACCTTCCTATTATTCACGGAGAAAATATTGTCGCATCTACTCGCATGCTTTCAGCCCAAACCTACTCGTTATTAGTAGGACTATCTCCTGAAGAATTAGCTTCATGGAGGGCAGGCTATCGCGCTGATTCACATTATGCAGAGGTCCTTGAATCCCTGCAAGATCCCAAGTCCAATATTACTCCGGCATTCCCACAATACTTCTATTCGGACGAAGGACTATTATACTTCAAAGACAGCACGGGGAACGGCAGACTATGCATTCCTAAATCAATACAGCTCCAAGTTATGGATCAAGTCCATAATTCTCTGACCGAATCGGCACACAGCAGATATCACAAATGTTATAATCGCCTCGCCGCTACTCACTACTGGCCTGGTATGTCTAGGGACCTCAAGAAATATATTGCTACCTGCGATATCTGCCAGAAATCGAAACCTAGACGGCACGGACCTATTGGACTTCTGCAACCTATACTAATACCTATGCGACCCTTCGAAGTCGTTTCAATGGACTTCATTCCGGAATTACCGAACTCTTCGGGGTACGACAATGTAATGGTAATCGTGGATAAACTCACGAAGTATGGCATCTTTGTTCCTTGCACCACGGCCATCTCTGACGATGCCACCGCTCGATTATTCTTCCAGCATGTTATCTCAAAATTCGGAATCCCGGTCCAGGTTATAACAGACCGAGATTCGAGGTGGAGACACAGTTTTTGGAAGGAATTATGCAAACTCATGGGTATGAAGCGAGCACTTACTACAGCACACCATCCCCAAGCGGACGGGCAAACGGAGATTCTCAATCAAGGATTGGAAATTGCTTTACACGCTTATGTGGGCCCTGAAAGGGACGATTGGCATAAGTACCTGGATGGTCTCGCTTTGTCATACAATTCTACGCCACACAGCAGCACTGGATATGCACCAGCCTATCTGCTATTTGGATTCACACCCACAACGGAATCTACCTTGCTAGCTACACCAGAGTACATCCCTCGAGACGTGGGAGATACAGTAGGCAATGGAGGAGCAGTAGATGGTGTACATCTTAGTCATGAAAATGACAAAGCAGTAGACATGGTGGAACAATTTGAAGCCGAGCGAACACGCGCAAAAGAAGCTTTGAAGCTGAGTCAAGCGTATCAACAGAAATACTATAATCAAGGACGACTACTCTCGGAATTCAATGAGGGAGATCAAGTGGTCTTGAATCCTCATTCCCTAGAACTTTTGAAGGAAGTAAAGGGAAGGGGAAAGAAATTGTTGATGCGGTATGACGGTCCTTTTGAAATCATCCAGAAGATCAGTCCGATCACCTATCAGCTCAGACTACCGGCTTCCTACGGAATTCATCCGATCCTGAACATCGCACATTTGGAAAATACTCCGCATCTCCTCCAGAATTTGGAATTCGACCCATCAAGAATATGATTCGCGCAGACTTTGAGAAGCTACCAGAAGTGGAGGTCGAAAAAATAGTGGGAGAAAAGATGTTCAAGATTTCAGGCAAGCACCGACGTGTCAAGAAATACCGTATCAGATGCGTTGGATTACCGGAGAACGAGGACGAATGGAAGACAAAGGAGGAGTTAAGGAATGCGCCACATATTCTAGATGCGTGGTTCAAGTCACAAATCACCACCGGTAACGAGGGGTAATTACCTCACGACGCATCCTCTATTGTACTGATTCAAATAATTCGCGCCCTCAGCCCCAAAATGTCCACGTGTTGTCCGAGAATCTTCTACTACCTGTTAAGGACGAACAAAGCAAGGATAC
Source organism: Armillaria ostoyae (assembly GCA_902506015.1). Taxonomy (NCBI): domain Eukaryota; kingdom Fungi; phylum Basidiomycota; class Agaricomycetes; order Agaricales; family Physalacriaceae; genus Armillaria; species Armillaria ostoyae. The sequence goes on along the minus strand of LR732084.1, from coordinate 4,373,782 downwards.
CGTTATATATATCGCGTTCCCAATAGCCTTAAGCTCCAGCTTCATGCACTACTTCTTTCCATTCCATCCTCTCTTCTAAAGCCTAAATCTACTTCCATTCCAAAAGTCAATTCATTGCCAGGCAAGCTCGCAATATTCACGTGTTGTAACACCTAATAATCACTATTAGCAGAATGTCTATCATAATCACGTCTTCAGCCGTCACCACCTTTGACCCTGACCATTACTTGCACCCTTTGCGCCAGGTCGTTCATCACCCAGCCGTGCTTCTGTTCTTCGAGAGTATTCTCAAGAATGATACCGTCTTTCAAAACATCGTCTCTGGCAACGTAGGCGGGAAGCACGTCTTCAAGCCTTCTTATCCTCTCGCAGGCGTGAGCTGGGCTGTTGTCCAAACACTTTCCGACATCATGCTCGCAGCGGTACACAACGTTACCCCCTACCCAGGCAAAAGACAGCGCTCCATGGTCATTCCGGAGTCTGCCTTTGAGGAGCTTGGAATCAGCTCTCCACATGACTTAGACCTCGCTCGCTTCCATTGCCTCCCGAATTTCCTCCTCAATCTCTATTGCAACACTCCTGACGAGGTTCGTTGCGCTTTCAAAAAATTCCAACAGTTCCTATGCCGCTGTATCATTTGGCTTGCATTGAGAATCAGCCATAGCATCTCCAAGGGCTTCAACGCTCGGCTCAATTGGGGTGCTTTCATTGGTTTACAGTGGGATGAGTTTCTCTTCTGAGTCTCCCCTTCCACTATCATTGCTGAAGCCCGCCGACGAGATAACCAAGCACTATTATACTGATGATGGTGGTGCTCTGACGCGCTATATCTCACCTTCAGTCAGGTATTTCCCTGACATCACTGCCTGGTTACATTTCCCTTACGACCCTCGCTACTCGAGCATGGACTTCCTCAACAGCCTGCCGAGCTTGATCACCGACATCTCCCAGGATGATGACATTTCATTCACAGTCGCGTCTGCCCCTTCGTCTCCTGCGACTTTAATAGACGACGACGATTTTGACAATAATGTGAAGGACAAGGACATGGAGGACATTACTTACCTGATGGGCAATCTATCTCTTACTAGTAACTAGACATTTGGACTTCATCTTTACTTTCTCTTAGCTACAAAATACTTACAATATTCCATTCTCTCCAGGCAAGTACAGACTGGGGGGGCTCTGTTATGGATACTTACTAATCACTATACTGTATAATTACGATCACAGCGAATGACCTGTGACCTGTGACACCCCTGGACCTTATCGAATGAACGAATGCGGGTGTTGGGACTGTGACATTCGTGAAAAGTCCAAATAAATTTCTTATCCGAATAGAATATATACCCAATATGCAACCGAAAATCGGCATACATTGAGCATTTAGTGGGCACCGGCAACTCCCGGTTCTGGACCGTGAGCTGAGTAAGCGTCTTTTTAGGCCTTCCAGCGGCAAATCCCTTCCATATTCGTCTCTGACCCTCCGAAGGATCTTCGAAGGACCTGTAAAGTGTATATCCCATGGTTATATGTTAAATGGTGTTTTATAGAACAGTAATCATTGTAATAATCATCTACCATGGTTAATATACATGGCTTGCTTGTAGCTACTGTCTCTCTCAGCCAAAGCCAAGAGAACAGGGCTACTGTATATTTTGTCATGTCTCTTTGTCCGGACTGTCCCAAAGTGACTGTATAGCAATTTACATTATTTTCCACCTAAAATGGTGTATTTGGGAACAATCAATCACCGTAAGCTGTGACAAAATTGGTGCGATGTGACTATTTGTACTTATTTATAGTGTAAACTTGTTCATCCAAATGCACCTGGTACAGGCTTCCACAGACCTCGTATCACTTCGAAAAAATTACAGAATATCATTTAAAAATAAACTACATGTTTTCTTGAAAGCACTTTTAAAAAAAAAGCATTTTAAATGCTATAAATGCGATGAAACTATGGTAAACCGGGGTCTAAAAAATAAATTGCCTTCAAGAAAACATGTAAAATTATGTCCTGAGTAAAATGTTCCTGCAAAAGTACTCGTGAATCTTCTTCCTTCGACCTGCAGAAGGTGCATCCATGAAACTCACATATTTTGGGCCCTGATCAAGATCGCTCGGAGCATGAATTTTGGCGGGAGTTGCTGGTACCCATAAATCATTTAGTGACACAAAAAGAGTAAAATAGGGCAAAAATACAGAATCTTCACACTTTTTGCATAAATAAGGTACTTTTTGGGACTTGTGACCCCCAAACCTATCTGAATGAGGCCTTTGGACATGTGACAGGTGGTTATTTTATGAATACGAATGAGGCCTCTGGACATGTGACATTCGTAGTGAATGTAATTATACAGTATTTAGTCTTCACTTTCCTTACCTTTCTTTCTCTTTCTATACACTTACAGAAATTTCTCGACGTTTCTTCTCTAAATTTCCTACTAGTACATTCTAGAACAAATGCCTTTGTATATAACTCATATGGAAATGCCCCAGAGGGCATCTGAATTCTATTTGCTTAAACTCTACTACTTTGTGTGAACCTGAGTGATTGAGTTCGACTATGTCTAGCACTTGTTGGACATTTCTAGCTATGCCTAGTGCTTGCTAGACCTGCTCAGGTTCCTTTGTAGGTAATAGAACTCACTATTCATCTCACTACACTTAGTAATTTAGATCATATTCGAGTCGTACTTAGCTCGTACATTGTCTAGATTATGCCTACTCTCAACAATCCATGTATATTAGCCAGAGTACGAGTAGGTCAAAGACACAACATAGAGGTAAAATCAAAGGTTAAGAGAGAGAAGAGCCGAAAACAGTGCATACAACTCAGCTTGGTGCAAGGGATATGTAAGCAAAAGAAAATCAATGACGTAGGCTGAGGTAGCTACTGGTCCGAAGGAAATCCATATCCCTTACATCCTCAGAGCATACCTATCAGCGCCAAGAAACACTTACATATGGAGGATTGGTCTTCAGTTACGACCAGCACTGGGCCCCGATGTCATTCTACTTTTGGACAGCCGAAGATTCAAAGTGTGACTTACCCCTATAGCTATAGGGACCTTTTCCATTTTCATCAGAAACCACCTCAAGGGTAAACTTTCTGAGCTGGTATCAACAATCTATCCCATCAATGTTCCAGATGCAAGGCTCAAATACCTGCCCGCAGTGCGGCTACAATTTACAAGACTCACATGGGCATCCCATCAGGTTCTACCCTATCGAACTGGCAAGTTCGCATATGAATCGAATAACCCGCCTCTACATACCGAACATCTTCAGCTGGAGGGATTCATTGGTGAAAACCTTGAATTTGTAGCCAGTCTGCAGGAACAGGTGAGCAAAGCATGGGCAGTATTAACTGACCTTTTGAAAGAGCAGAGGGGCGTCAAAGACATGGTTGAATCGTGCAAGACTATCATTTGTCCCATTCGCAAGATTCCAGAGGACATTGTCAGGGAATTTTCTCTCGTGTCGTGGGACACCGAAGAGGAGGGAAAAGATTCATTGAACAAGCGGTTTACACCATTGGTTGTTTTGCAAGTCTGCAGGGACTGGAGGAACATTGTGTTATCGATGTCTCAGCTCTGGTCCACCATCACACTGGACTTTGGTCAACATCCCAATGAGCTTCGATGTCAGTACCTGCCGCAGACGTATATTGTGCGGTCTGCGAATCACGATATTATTCTCTCTGTACGCAGCAAGAGGGATATTTCAAAAAGTCCTGTCATACCTGCTCTTCTCTTAAGCGTGCCACGGTGGACCAACATTTCAATGATCATTCCTTATAAATCACAACATGCATTCTCTGCTGCCAGAGGCTTCCTTCACCAGTTTAATCATCTTTCTGTGGAGTTAACAGAAGAAGATTATTACCCTCAATCGACCAAACATTCATTTGACGTCTTCAAGTACGCTCTGCTGCTTCGCAGCCTCTCTCTCAAACGAATAAGGAGAAGCATCGGATGGACAAGTCTACCATGGTCCCAGCTCACCGAGTACACTGGGAACAATATGATGGCCAGCTATATAGGTATTTTGAAGCGTGCGCCAGATATGGAGCATGCTTCCCTGCAATGCTTTGAGGATGAGACACACCAGACTTCATCTCATCAGCGCCTTCATATCCTTCATGTGCATACAGTTCAAAAATCTCCATATGGGACAAATTCGGCAGGAGGGATTGTCCAGTTTCTTTCATGTGTAGAGTTTCCTGTTCTGGAGTCTCTGCGTATGATGACATGCATGCATACGCACAAAGTCCTTGTTCCCAAGTTCCTACTGGGCTTGACAGCGGGCAGTTTGAAGTCCCTTTCCATTGATCCACAATCCGACCTTTCTTCCACAGCGCAAGTCGATTTACCTAGCCTTCTCAAAACAACAGAATCACTTGCGAGCCTATTGCTGTCCTGTAGTTTTGAGCCCAATGATAACAAGGAGCTACTTACCAGGCTCAATGCGAATATCAACCCCGATGTCGTTCCCAGACCTACTTCATTGACTATCTGGGTCACAAATGAGAAACTATTTCTCCAACCATCTTTTGTTGAGATGGTTCAGTCTTGAAGGTATCCTGCACTCGCTCATGTGGAACTGCAAAGTCTTCAGCTGTCTGTACCTTTTGTCCTAATGCCAGCCAATAAGGATGTGTGTGTACAGTGGAAGGATATACACGATGGAGACCTTGTCACATATGGGATGGAGTAATAGCGGTCTTGTGTACGATTTGAGGGCATATATAGTAAAAGAAGAAAGAATCAGGAATGTAATTGTAGTGACTTATTCAGAGTATCCAGCAGCAATCATCAAAAAACAGGAGTGTAATGGCCTACTACAACAATGTATCACTGCTTATTGTCCATAGTGATGTCTGCTTAATGGATTAGTCCACATTGGAGTACGGGCCATAGTATACAAATGAACTGAAGATCCCCGTATCATCATTGACCTTCGCAGACTCTCTGGGCACATTATCCTGAACCCCAGCCCACGATGAGCGGTGGAACGAATCCCCTTAGATGCGTCAACCGCTGGAAACAAAAGAAAGAAGAAATAAACATACGGTGACAGATGCAAGTATCACTCAGCGATACTATAGCACCCTTGGATCATTGCGCACAATACGATGGGCGAGAAAGCATAGATGCAGATTACAGGACTCGGCAGTATTAGGTGTTATAAATTAGCATTCGCCATTTGTGGTCCCACTGGAAGGTCCCACATTGCCAGATCTGATCTGTAATTATAGAACCAGTAATAGACAACTGTTGAAGTGGCATCGCACCATGATACCGTGGCTAATGCTCGACATTACAGAGTATGTAATTCGAGCAGAGAGCGTATCGTGGTAAACAAGAGCTTTGTACATGTACAAACATTATGGCCTGTGGATAATGAATGCTGACAGCAGTCCAACCGAAGGCGATTGCTAGGGCAGACATGGCAAAATGCTGAAGAGACTCTGTGCACGCAAGCTAGAAATGCAACAGCGTCGAAGACATTGATCACACCCACACCCAACACTACACACACAAAAACCCTCAAGTTCGTGGGGGATTCTGATGCGATAGAAGTAGATAGAATTAGCACAACCAAACTCTCAGAATATATGATACGTCGTATAGCGATCACGCTCATATGGTATCTAGATTTCTCTAAGTCCAAAGGCTTTTAAAACAAGAGGAGCGACAGTTGTCGCTGGGCCTCAAGGCAAAGGTGTAGTAACAATACACGCAACGTCAAGAGACGCACACAAAACCCTCAATAAGTCTCGAGCGACACACAAAATGACCTCAAGCAACTTAAAACACACAATACACGACTCAAAGCTTCGCGCTCTAAGCAGAAACCCTTCACAAAACCATCCACTAAAGCCACAGGATTCAAACCTATGCGCTCTTGCTTCCAAACCAATCGTAGATCCACAGGGTTCTAACCTATGCGATCCAGAGACACAAATAACCTTATAAAACCCCGTCCGCAAGCCACAGGGTTTGAACCTATGCCACTTGGGAAATATATACCCTCAAGCGAGTACTAATCAAGCCAAAGGGTTTGAACCTCTGCCACCTGTAGTACCTCGCGTCACAAGAAACCCTTAAAATACAAGAGCGTGTCCACGATGACACCAAACTCTTATTCTCAGGTTAGAGTGCAAGTCAACTAATCAATCAGACAGTAGCACAAGTGCCGTGTTAGCTTTCTATGCCTCGCACGGTACTCAAGTCACTCGAAATGCTATCAATCTAGGTATATTCTCTCGCTCGAAGTTACAAACTACTCCTGAAGCTAGAGCGTCAAGCTGAGGGCTTGCACGCGACTACAACGGGGGTCCGGAACTTGTACACTACAATTTACACTGCGCTATTTATCTAGTCTACGTCCTACAAATTAGTACAACCATATATAGTATTATTTGGGTTGCGGAACTCTGTTTCCTGGGTCCCGCACGTGTCGTTGTCATCACACCATAGCTTAGCGGCTACTCAGAGCTCCAACCTGGTTCCAGACTCTTGTTTCTCCGTGACTTGAAGTCAGTTAGCAGTGCTCGGCATGCGTATGGATGTTACTTGGTATATCCTCAGAGTTGCAGCATACCGCGCAGCTCACGTATCTCGGAATAATGTCTTCTAGTAATTTCTATGGTAGCTAGACCAACCAGCTCCTTGTCTAGGTCTCGCGCGCTTCGGCCGAAGCCAGAAACCTCGGATTTAATCGCATTCTGACATTCTAAAGTCTAGAGCGGCATCTGCCAGTACGGCAGTGCCTTGTGCATCATAGATCAATGTTGCACGAAGTATTAATTATCTCATAAGCGTCTTCTGTTCTATTCTTAGCACGCATATTGTGTGCACTGTCAGCGCACTCAGTGTCGAGTACTAGGACTTTAGATGTAGTGTGACCTATATAGTATCACTCTCAAGTTAAGCCATGCGCTCCACCCAGCGTCACTCAAGGCATCTTATTGCCTGCACCTTACATACTGCGCTCTAGCCATTGCTCCTCTGCATTGGTAACTTATTCTTATAAAATGTAGGTATTAATACATTTCGCAAAATTACACACGTGAACGCTTTCAGAGCGTGTCAACGCACCACAAAAGAGGGTGGTATGGTGAGCGCCTTTCTGTGTGCTGTTTTTGGAGACTATAAAGATGGTGATGAGTTCAAGAATAAACAAAGATTTGACTGGTAGACTCACAATGCTTGGTCAAGGCCACGACGAAATCGAAGGTATATATCCCTACGTTGGGTCTAAGGGTGAGGTGAGCGTTGTCACAAAAAATTGATAGAGGCAACCGTGATTAAGAGATTGGTGCAATATCGCATTAAGATAAGTATTATTCATAAGCCCTACTATGAAATATGAAGACAGACAGTTAGTATCCAATAGAGCGCATACGAGAAATGGAAAGCCTCTTGGAAAAATTCTGGTTCCTCGGTACTAGCAACAGACAAATACTCCTCTGGAAGGAAAGGAAGGCATTGGACAGCTCCCTTCAAGACTTAACACAAAGTGAAAGCCGGCAGCTTTTATCAGAATGTCTGTCATATTCCATTAGAAACCATGAGTTTCTACTGTCCAGTGAGGAGTCCTTAGCAGTTGACAGTGCTAAGCTGAATTATAGTATGGTCAGGATCACATTTCATAGAAGCACTTAGAGGATGGAAAGCACGAGAACATAATTCTTTTTGGAGGAGCAAGTGCGGAAGTGGAAGCAAGCAAGGATTATCGCTGGCAATGCTGGTGTCAGATTTCAGAGCCCACACTCGGATCGGCCCGTCCAGCACTAACATTTCATCTTTTACTACCACCATCACTGCGGTGAGTTGATGCCTATGATTCTCTTCTATAGCTTCTCATTAAAGCACTTGCACAGGAACCACACAGTACTCGTTCAACAACAAGCAAACATCATTTATCTTGCTACATAATGACATTGAGCTAGATGATTGATTGAACCAATAACAAAGGTGGCTGGTGTCCTGTGAGTAATCTATTCTCATTTCGGTGCATTTTCAATCTCATTATTTGGGTACAGCTAGCCGCCCAGTGCCGTCAAAATATTCATCCTATGTGACTCGACGTGAGTGGAACTATATTCTTCACCAACCAAGACCAAGGTCTGGGATAATTGATAAGATGCGATCAAGTCAAGTAGTCAACTTGAGAATCAAGGTCGGTACAGTTTTCTCGAACTTATATATATATATCTCACAGATATTCTAGTGAGAGACGAAGCTTCCAACGGTGATCTTTGACATACAACATTGATGGCGAAGGAGTAAGACTCAGAGGAACATGCAATGAAAGGGAGACGTTGATGGAAAGCACTAGCAGGTACGGAAATTTACTGGCTATACAACGGAGTCAGCGCTCATATACCTGTCTGGCATAACAGTGGTGTAGCCTGTTGTACACTTTCCCCGACAACAAGTTTCTTTCTTCAACCGAACCCCTCTCCCACCAACACGGTATCATCCACCGGAATGATGTTCCCTGCCTGTGTCTCCCTAGCAAGTGCTGTCCCTGCCACATCACTCGATAGTTCCTTCTTTTTGGCTTCATGCTCGGTTCCGTCGCTTGGTGTTCCAAGCAACACATCACAGTCATCCCCCACCGATTTGCAGTGCCCTAGCCCTCATTTGTTGAACCTTCAGTGCCAAAAAGGCGATGACGACAAGCATGGCAATAGCCAAACATGCCACCATCATAGCAAGTTCATGTTCAGGATGACTCAGTGCCGTTGGTAGACAAGGGCCGCTTTTCCTGTCAGCGACAAAAGTGGTCGTGACAGCCGTAGCAACCACAGTGACAGAGGAGATGCTACGAGGAGATGCTGTACTCATGTCTCAGTGTAGAGTGAGTGTTCTGTACTGTTATGAAGTACTCGAGTGCTCATGGTGGCTGTTTTGTAGTCTGCTCAATCCGGCGCTTTGAGATGCCCATTTGTACAGTGTATCTGATGGTGCCTTCTAGGTGGGAAAGCGTTACGTGGAACCAGTGTTGATACAATTCAGTCCTTTGTTGTCAGGGTATTCAACCCGAATCCTCCACATCGCCTTTTTGTCCCAGCACCAGTCCCACTCAATTCTACAACTTAGCAGATTGGGTCTTTTCTGCATCAACTCGAATGAGAGTTAGTCTCATTGGCATCAAATGAAGCCTTACTCTCATTCTCTCCTGCTCTCGACCTTGTAACCCCGCCCTGCTCAAAACGTCGTCAAATACATATCGCTTGCGATGCATGTCTAAAGTATCAGGTCCTTTCAACACCTTGACCATGTCTCTTCAACATCGAGCAGCAGATCAACTTTCTGCTCTCCCTCTCTCAAGCCCGTCACTGCCTTTCTCCAACCGCTTCATCAGCATCCCATCATTTTTGTTCATTCATCCTCGAATCTTCAATTCGAGAATTTTAGCTTGCGGCTGCTGCTCTGATTGCCTGTGGCTCAAGAAGAGAGCTATGGCAAAACCTTTGTATACATTCATTTTGCACTGCGCAAAGTCGAGCCTTGAATGTTGTCAACTTGGGAAATCAGCTTTCTCTGTGACGTAGGCTGTTTACAACGGCAGGCGGAGCTCTTGTATCATATTCTGTGTAAGTAAATTGCCATCTTTCATTCTTAACAAGCTGACAACTTTCTGCAGCTGAGGAAACATCTTCAGCACAGTATTTTGATTGAGCCTAGTATTCCGTCAAGCTTGGTTCTAACTCCATTCATGACTCGGACGACATTGTGACTGAGATTCCGAGTTGTTGACTCCCAAGAACCATGTATTATGGTCTTCATGCCCCCTCGCCAGGATAGCAGTGATGTGTATTTTCAGGACGATTCATGGAGCGCCTTCAGTGACCGGAGCATGTGTCCCAGGAGTGTCGGGGCTGGTCGACTGTGTACGGTTGGAATTGTAACCCTAACCCTATCTTTCCTAGGGTAACAGCTGTCGCTCCCGATGCTGAAGACCATTGCTCTTTCATGCACTTCCACTCATACACAACACCACATCAATGTTGGCTATTCCAGAGGTAGTCCTTTGCCATTGTCTGTTGATCGTAGCTGATACATAGTTGCAGTGCATATGTTCTAGTCCGCAGCTACACTGAATAAATGTCCCGACAGTCACATAGGAGCGACCTGCGCATCCTATGCAACGAGTAGTTCCCAGCTGTTGCCTTCTATAGTGCATAGTCTCATAAACCATGTCTTGCCTCAAATATGCCAATCTAGGCTGGTGAACAACCCCTCGCTTTACCCTGTCTGACATGCTGTGACTTGTTAAACACATGTCCTTCTGATTTTCGAGGAATGATGACAATGACATGGATATCACGGGGTCGCATATGCATAGAGCGTGCCACAGTGTCTCGACAATGTCAGCGACAGCAACCCACTCTCAATCACCCGACCTCTGAATGACCACTGGCCATGGAAGCTTTGGGTGGGTTATAGCCAGTGACAGAAGAGGCAGGTTAGTTGCTGCCTCATTCATGCTGCCCTCATGACCAAGAATGTGTACGCTCGACAGACTGCGAGTAAAGTCGAGCTCCATCATCATCTCTCCGTGACTTGGCTGTAACAGTGGATGTACAACTGTCAGATTATTGCTCTCTATTTGGGATGGGAGCGGGATGTGACGATGGCTCGGTTTCTCAGGGATGAGCGGCAAGGACGATGCAATGTATTCCCATACATATTCCATATATGACGCATTGGAACTGGATACATAGCCATGGCAAATGGGGACTGTCGTGGTTGCTTGCGCTTTTCTATAGATAGGAATAGTGAGAGACATCCTCGACGGGATGTAGAACACTGTTGCTGGTGATAGGTGCAGTTCTGTTAGCTCCCTATCCCGCCGTGTTGTCATCATCGTCACTTTTCTTGTCAGACATGCATTGTCTGCATGGCTCCGCCCTTATTCATGGAACAAATAGCACATACAGATGAATAGAGAGGCCTTGCTTTGCCTGAATGAGTGCGAACGTCAGAGGAAGAAGGTGTGGAACGGTTGGAGTGGGCGATGGTGGTGGTTTGAGGGAGAGATGTGGGGGCCTGGGGAAGGATGGGGCTGCTTTATATATGGTATGTCCCCCCTCCAGATATTGAACGTAAACCTAACCTTACTTTCCTTAAGGTTAAAGCTGTTCCGGGTATATCAAATTTGGCAAGTGTACATATTGTCATGGTACCTTTTGGGATGTCCTCCTTGGCTTTTGCTCTCACCGCCCCAGCCTTTTGCCACCTTCCCATGCCCTCTTCCGAATGGAATGCCACCCGCCCAGAAGAAAAGGTCCTTCATGCTAGACTATAAACTCGATGCGGCGCATTTTTGAGTACCGAGTGATGCATAACTTTGAGGAACCTTCCACCGCCTGAGTCGCCTTTTGATAGAGGTCATCAGCCCCATTCCGAGGGCGCATGCGAATTTGGCCAAGTGCACATTCAATGCATTCGAGTATGCCCCGGAGCTCCGTAGCTTCACCCTACAACACATGTGCGCAGCCGTTGAAGAGATAAGCCTGCTGTGGTCTCAGCTCAATGAGTATACTGGAGATGACTGGATGAGCTCGTATATTGCTATATTCAAATGCGAGCCAGATATGGAACATGCCTCGTTGCAATGCGACAGTGAATCGGAGTATGATGACAAAGACCATCTGTCAATGTCCCATCAGGCCCTTCATGTTCTTCATGTGCATGAAGCCAAAGACTCCATGAATTCATGCATCCTTTCAGAAGGAGGGATAGTTCGTCTTCTTTCATTAGGGAGGATGGACAAGTGTAGATTGTTCCCTACGCCAGATGTGTTTGAACCTAAATATTAAATGATTAATTCTTACTTGATACACTTATTCTGCAGAGAACGTTGACAGAGGTGGATAGGAAATTGGCATTCGTTGCGAATGACTTGTCGCTGCCATCCTATTGGTTTGTCATTTCTGGCCAACCCTGCATCAACTCTCTCTCTGTCTTTCATGCTCAGATTATCAAAAGGTGGGTAGGGTTGTTGTGGGTGTGGGTGGGTGCTGATAGTTTGCAGGTGTTTCATGCCCTATATGCGTCTGTTCGTTTGCGACAGTCACTGAGCTGCCTGTTAGGAGATACGGAGGGCTCAAGGACCGGGATAGGATCTTCACAAATGTGTAATGCATGCATGACCATGGCTTGAAGGGTGCCCAGGTGTGTTCTACTTTGAATTCTTGTGTGGTTTGGGGCTGATGGTGGGGGTGTAGTCAAGAGGCGACTGACACTGCATGAAGGATATCATCCTCAAAGGCGATTCATGGATCATCCAGACTATCAAAGACTTGGGTTTGCGTGGTTGTGGCAGCGCTGGCTTTCCCAGCGGTCTCAAGTGGACACCCGATGATACGCCGTCTACGCGTTCACACCTAGATTTTGCGAATTTGTAACAATACAATTGCATATCTATCCTGTACTAGTGATAATAAAAGGACTATAGCTGAGGCTTCGAGCTGATAGTTACAGCAGTATGCAACTAGTGAAGCCAGGACTTAGATGCGATACCACTAGTGGGTTAAATCTACCAGCCGGCCATACTAGTGACTTGAATACTAGCCGGACTAATTAATATAAGGCCACTAGTAGACAAGTAATGCGACTAGCGCACCAAACAAGAAGCAGAATACACAGATCTCGTGAAGTCCGGTCACTAGCAGGCCGATCAGGGCATAAACGCCTAAGTCAGGTTAACTAGTTGCGCAGCAATCTCGAAGCAGGACTTAGAAATGAATTAGCAACGGATTAACCTCGCATCTAGATCTGACTAGTGCGATCAGATCTGTTACGATCAGACACGAGGCTAGCCAGACTGCGCTTTCGATCACGGCGAACTGCGTTACGGATGCGGGAGCGTGGCTAGTCGTTTATCCTCGGCACTAGTGGCGCGTTGCTGGGTCAAGAACGCGACCTAAAACCGCTAGCGTAGCTCCGTGGCTTACTAGTCGTCCAGCAGCAGTTTCTAGACCGACTATTGCGTGCTTTTTCGCAGTATTTCGTGACTAGCCAAGAAATCAGTACCGAAAATACCCCACTAGTGTAGCTGTTTGTGTCGCTTTGTACCTTTCTTTACAGTATATAAGTAGTAGAATAGCCACTCGCAACAACAGGTGACGCCATCCCTGCGATTGCGAGTGACTAGTAGTATCTAGTGCCCCCAATTAAAGGCTTTTGTGCTTAACCTCAGAGGAAGAAGCCACCCCTGTGATTGCGAGTGACTAGCAAGAGTCTAGTGCTCCCAATTAAGGGCTTGTGTGCTTAACCTCACAGGCAAGCCATCCCTGCGATTGCGAGTGACTAACAAGAGTTTAGTGCCCCAATTAAAGGCTTTTGTGCTTAACCTCGACGAAGCGGCTACTAGTCGCTAAGTTACCTATAGAATTGAGTGAATTGAAGTCCCTTTTGAGCAATACTATTGTGTCCTGCAAAGACCAAGAGTGTTTCGAAGTAATTCTTGCAATTTCTCAAAGTTAAAGTATTATTCTTAGGCCAAGAGTGCCACTAGTAAGCTAGAGTGCGAACTAGTCAAGTGTTATCACTTGTAAGGAGCAGTTTCTAGGCCAAGAGTGCCACTAGTAAGCCAAGAGTGCGAACTAGTCAAGTGAAGATCACTTGTAGGAAGTAGTACAGGGCCAAGAGAGCCATTATTTCGAAGCAGTCATAGTCCCAACGAGCGCAGTAGCTCAAAACCAAGTCACATTCAGTCAATTGTGTCTTACCCACCCCACTAGTGCGAGTAGTACGCTTGTAAAACTCACTAGTAACGAATAAAGTGTCTTTTGAACAACATCCCTTGATTATTGAGTCTGCAGAGTGCTTCTATCGTACTCGAAACACCCGAATTCAATCAATTGGTGATAGTGTAGAGTTGTGAGAGGTTTAGTGTCGGTTGGAGATCATTTCCGCCCACTAGTCTTTTGTCACTCGCCGTTACCGAGCACATCATCTGGAGCCCACCGCGAGGGAGTTTCAGATTTGATAATCTCGTTGAATTAAGACCTTTTATTTGACACTAGTCTTGTTAAAGAAGCATATTATTCGAACTAGCCTGCGTACTATCGTCTTTCTGACCCTTGCCATAGTATCACTATGTGCAGGGGAGGATTCTCAGACTTTATGCGCACTTGGGCTTCGGAACGGCTACTTGGTGGCTCGTTTCCGATGTCCCCTCAAAGAATGATTGTAGTCTTTCCTTCGAAGGAAACAACTGTCCTGTCCAGTACTGGTATAATTCTACCAACGCAATGCATGACTGTACTTTCTGCTAGTCCTTCGGACAGAGCAGAACAGGAAGCGGTGCAAGCTACTGTAGATGTGCTGGATAGTTGGAAGAGTTCTTCAGTGGAAATGCCTACGTCTTCTTCCGCTGTTGGAAGTGATGCTCCAATAGTATACCCTGGACTTTCGAACTCACAGTCCTATCAAACCGTTAGCAGACCGATCATGTCCGCTAGCACCCAAAAGACGGCTAGTCAAGGAGCGAGAAATGTTGTGAAGTGCCCTAGTAATAACTCTGTCAATGCAGACGATGCTACGGTGCGAGACAGGCGCTTGTTCTTTGGCTATAGCGTTAAAGACGATGATATTATAAAGTATCCATTGGATACAAGTTCTATATCGCTGTCTTGAGCTTCCAGCTCGATTGTAACATTAAATTATGCGATAATATGGCAACTAGCATACACTCATAAGCTTAATCTTTTAATTGTACACTATGAATGAGAGAAAAGCACGGTTTTCACAACCTAAGTGCGAGTTGTATGGACTATTGCAAGCATTGAAAGCTTGTCAGTATTGGCTCATTGGAATTCGCAACTTAGTGGTTGAAACCAACGTGAAGTAGCTGGAATGGGACCGAATGTGACTACCATGATGGATAGAAGACATTCCGATGTTTCATTTCACTCTTCGTCATGTGAAAGGAAGTACTTTCCCTGCAGACAGACTATCAAGGCGAGATCCGCAACCTGGAGATGAAGTCCATCCTGACTTGGAGGATTACGAGCTTGAGGACCACGGCCCCTTGAAATTTGAAGTCGCAGAAGGAACTAGTACACTGCCGAAGGAACTTGAAGAATTTAAGAATGAAATTGACAGTCGAGGCGGCTATATGTACACACTAGCCATTAGTATCGATGATTTCACTATAGAATTGAATGATGCACGCTCTCATGAACTAGAATTAAGAGATCTATACTTAGCACAGGAGAAAACCGATGAAACTGCATGCGAATTCTTGAAAGCGACTCCACTCATCCCAGGTCTCGAGTATAAGTTCAATCCCGACAAAAGGGAGGACTATCCAGAGAAACAACGGACTAGTAGTGGACTAGCGCAGGATGAACGACTACCGCATGTCCGGACTTGGTTGAGAAACGTTAGGTATCGTCCAGAAGGACTTAACGACAAGCAGTACTTGACTTTCAAGCAGTACTGTCGTAACTTCTTCTTGGATAAAGAAGGACGATTATATAGACGCAGTACCGAAGGAGATCATCGACTAGTAGTGGATAAAGAGCATCGAATGTATATGATGAGATCGGCACACGACTCGTTAGGGCATCGAGGCTTTTACGCGACTAAGTCACTATTGGATCAACGGTTCTGGTGGCCAGAGCTGGAAAGAGATGTCAGTTGGTATGTCAAGTCTTGTCATTTATGCCAAGTCTGACAGAAGACCATGCTCCATATTCCACCCACTGTCACTCAGACGCCATCGCTATTCCAGAAGGTACATTGCGACACTATGATCATGTCCCCGGCATCTAATAAGTGCAAGTATATAGTTCACGCGCGCGACTCGTTATCGTCTTGGCCAGAAGCCAGGGCATTACAGAATGAAAACGCTAAAGCAATCGCGATTTGGTTCTTTGAGGATGTGATATGCAGGTGGAGCTGTCCCTACAAAATAGTAACTGATAACGGAGGACCTTGGGTCGCTGTTATACAGTGGCTAAAGGATAAGTACGGCATTACTGGCATAAGGATCACGCCTTACAACTCGCAAGCAAATGGAAAGATTGAAAGGGGTCATTGGGACCTTCGTCAGGCGCTATTCAAAGCGACTAGTGGCAACTCAAGGAAGTGGTTTTACTTCCTACCGCATGTATTATGGGCTGACCGCATCACTATCAAGCGTGGTACCGGTTGTTCACCATATTTCATGGCACTAGGAGCGCATCCAATAGTACCGCTTGATGTAGTAGAAGCAACTTGGCTAGTCAAGCCTCCGAGTGGAATCTTGAGTACTGCAGACCTTATAGGCCTACGAGCGAAAGCACTAGCCAAGCATGCGCAACATGTAATGGAAATGCAACAGAAAGTAAGCAAGAATAAACTCGATACAGTACTACGCTACCAACGCGAGCACAAGGCCACTATAGTGGACTACG
Organism: Armillaria ostoyae; assembly: GCA_902506015.1. Classification (NCBI taxonomy): domain Eukaryota; kingdom Fungi; phylum Basidiomycota; class Agaricomycetes; order Agaricales; family Physalacriaceae; genus Armillaria; species Armillaria ostoyae. The sequence continues at coordinate 4,357,350 of LR732084.1, read as the reverse complement.
ACTTCAAACCAGGTCGACTAGTACTCATGCGAAACACGCGAGTCGAGGATAGTCTCGATAGCAAGATGGAGCCAAGGTACTTGGGACCACTAGTCGTCATAAGAAGGACGAAAGGTGGTTCCTATGTCTTAGCAGAGTTGGATGGTTCAATAGTGGGCGGCACAGTCGCTCAGTTTAGAGTAATCCCATACCATGCGAGGCATAGTGTCGAGTTACCCAAGAAAATTCATGATTTAATCGATGTAAGTCCCCAAACTCTTAAAGAGTTGGTGGATAGTGATGAGTCTGTCCCAACAGAATACCACTATCGGACCTTAGGCAAGAAATTGTATGGTGTAGACCGAGTTAGACTGCAGCAGAGTGACACTAGTGGGTCTGACAGCGACGATTCAGCTTCAGAAGCAGAGGGATACCCTCAGCTTAATGATAATGATAGCAATAGTGATGAAGACGACGAAGTCCCCATCACTAGTCGACTCAGAAGCTCGAAAACTGCGATCGGAGACGGTTAAAAACACTGTATATTACTAAGTAACGACGGTGTAAGCTAGATACTGTATCTAGGCAGTTGGAAATCACGAAAAACGACAGACTAGTAATAGAAAATTGACATATGCGGCGACTAGTAAGGTTCCAGAGCGACTAGTACTAGTTAATCTTGGAGCCAGAAGCAACTGGAGCAGAGGAATCGGCCTCCATAGCCACAGGAAGGCGGCTCTCGAGCTGCTTGACGACTTGGCCATGGTGAGCAACCACAAACTCCCTGTATTTCAACAGGTACTCGATTTTGTGGGTGGTGGCGATAACATCGTTGCGAAGATCAGCCTCCCTAGAGCGCAAGACACTTTCGGAAGGGTTGATATGATCCCCAGCAACGACTAGTGAAGCCGCAGCGTCGATAGTACTCTGACTAGCCTCGTTGTTGATAGCTAAGTCAGCCGCTAGTGAAAGAAAGAAGGTGAATAGTGCGTCGCATAACTCACTAGTAAGCACATACCAGCAATAGTGTAAGGGGAATCCTTGAAAGCATGGTCAGCAGAAGCGCAAGGATGCTTCCTAGCTTGGTTAGCAGCCTCGATGGCCTTCCCTTTGGCAATAGTCGCCTCGGCGGCCTGGTAAATGTGTAAAGATGAGTGAAGCTCGAAGACTAGCGACTAGGTAATCACCTGGATCGCCTCTGCGCATCGCTCCGCCTTCTCCTTTTCCCTCTGAAAGAAAACCTTTTAGACTAGTAAAGAATAAAACCGACTAGTAAACGAACCTGAGCAGCCTGAGCAGCTTTCTTGGTCTTGAGGAACTTGGGAAGCGGAACCTTATGGCCTTTGACGATGTTACCGGCAGTAGGATCGCGATTGACAATGACATCGACATCCTCGTTGATATTCATCTGTTCAAAGTGCGAAATGACGGTATCAGCCTTGCGACGAATGGCAGCTGAAGGAATCAATACCGGGTCAGTTTCCGGTGGCGCACTGGAAGCATCAGGGTTACCCATGATCGTGTCCTCCTCAGTGGCTGCGACGATGCTAGCTTCTTCATCGGACAAGTCCTCGATGATGGCTCTCGACTTAGTGAGGCGGCGACTCCATTTGGCAGGCTAGAAAGCAAAATAGTCGGTTAAGAATAGAAAGAAACAATGACTAGTGAAGTGCTCACCGCTTTGGAAGCCTTAGGCTTGCCACTAGTAACCGTAGTTTTGGTGGGAGTCGACTCAGCAGGAGTAGTAACGACTGCAATAGCAGCCGCAACAGCCGCTGCCCGCTTGTCGCGCTCACTATGGATGGTTCCGGTGAAAGTACGAATGGTATGGTAATCCTTGAATGTTGGAACGGTGGAGTGGTCTGACTGAATTCGCTCGAAGACCTGCTTAATACGAAAAACCACGTCTTCGTTCTTGGCATTGCCAATGACCGAAGCACGATGCTTCTCCACTAGCTCTGCCTGGATCACTAGTCAGTCGAAGATTGAAAATTGAATCACTAGTCCACATACCCCGATAGCGCAAACAGCTTTACACTGTTTGACAAGCGTCTCCAGCTCAACTTTGTGCTCATACAAAGTGTCGGCGGCTTGAATAGCCTCATTGGTGCGAGCAACAAGGACAGCGACGTCGGTAGGATTAGACATGGCTAGTGATGATTTTATGAAAATATTTTGGAAGAATAGTTTGAAGAGTTTTGGAGTGATGAGGCTAGTCACGAAAAGAAGTCTACTAGTGAGACGATGAAACGACTAGTCAACGGGGACGTTGAATTTATAGTGTGGGGGAGGACCGTGCTCTTGGACTTAGTAAAAGCTCAACGAAAATTTCGCGAAATTTCCCAAGAAATTTCAATGATAAATTACTAAAGTTCAGACCACAAGTAACACCGCTCACGCAAAGTTCACCTGTCAAAAAGAATAACCAAGTCAAAGTAAAATGACTAGTGATGGAGAAATTGAGTTTAAGATCTAATTGATCGGCAATAGTACATCGCAATTGGACACTAGTGGAAATCCTAAGTCACTAGAGGACTTACATGTTAAAGAAAGCTTGCTAGTTACACTTAAAAATTCACTAGTGTACCGCAAACTGGTGGAAACCTGCATGGCTAACTCGGAAACCTCGCTAGCATTAGAGGGACTTGGACCCAATCTGGAAGGAAGAATGATTGCATCATCAATTTCTAGCCGAATGCGGATGACATGCATCTGAACGGCACTCTGAGTGCTCCCTACCCCACATCGTGCAGATATGGATACAACGAGATAAAAAGAGTTGCAGTGGATGTAGAAAGGACTACTTTAGGACTAGAAAATTGTCCATTTAGCCCTCCGGACATTTTGAGAGAAGATAGATGCAAAAGAAGGGAAGCAACGTGTCTTCTTCAACCGTGATGAACTAGAAAGAATATCTTAGTAGGCAGAAGGGTCAAAAAGGAAGTCAGTATGTACCCTGGACCGTTTGCTCATCCGGAGCTCCCACCTGTCAAAGCTAGAAAGCTGCAAGTTGGCAGGTAGCTCTGTGACAATAGTATCACAAGTGTACAGAAGATCGCGAGCGAAAGAAGCAGCGGAATGGGCCTTAGCCTGACAAGAAAGCTTCAGGATTTGGGTCTTAGAGTAACCAGAAAATCATTAGCAAGAAGCGACGGCACTAGTAGAGAGCTCACCCACCAGGAAGGGAGTGCTATCCTTGAGTTGTCACGCAATCTCCTTGGGCCTGTACCGGCTACGCTTGTCAGGATTCAAAAGGGGACAGAGTTGATTGACTCTGGCAGTGAAGTCGTCGAGCTACTAGTAAATGCAACAGCAGAATAGTTGATGAGAAGGATGAAAGCAAGGAAAGTTTTATGAGAGTCGGACTTAGGTTTGATTCATTACAATTTTCCAAGCTGAGCTTGAAATGGCTGTACCAGCCATGCAGCTAGTGCCTTCCTTGATCACACTAGCAGCTCATGCATGCGATAAGTATGAATGAATAGAAATAAGAAACAGTCCTAGTGAAGCAAGATTTGCACGGTCGCACATGAACCTGAAGATCATTAAGTGAATTTGATGATCATTGATGGCTAAGTGCCGAACGGACTTAGTGACTAAAGACGTGATCGAGACCTGTGACTTCGAAAGAATAGCAACGGGCCACTAGTGGGACGCACTGCTAAGTACAAAAATGGACTTAGGTGACTGAGGACAGTCACTATTTCAGTGTGGGGGAGATGATACGCCGTCTACGCGTTCACACCTAGATTTTGCGAATTTGTAACAATACAATTGCATATCTATCCTGTACTAGTGATAATAAAAGGACTATAGCTGAGGCTTCGAGCTGATAGTTACAGCAGTATGCAACTAGTGAAGCCAGGACTTAGATGCGATACCACTAGTGGGTTAAATCTACCAGCCGGCCATACTAGTGACTTGAATACTAGCCGGACTAATTAATATAAGGCCACTAGTAGACAAGTAATGCGACTAGCGCACCAAACAAGAAGCAGAATACACAGATCTCGTGAAGTCCGGTCACTAGCAGGCCGATCAGGGCATAAACGCCTAAGTCAGGTTAACTAGTTGCGCAGCAATCTCGAAGCAGGACTTAGAAATGAATTAGCAACGGATTAACCTCGCATCTAGATCTGACTAGTGCGATCAGATCTGTTACGATCAGACACGAGGCTAGCCAGACTGCACTTTCGATCACGGCGAACTGCGTTACGGATGCGGGAGCGTGGCTAGTCGTTTATCCTCGGCACTAGTGGCGCGATTGCTGGGTCAAGAACGCGACCTAAAACCGCTAGCGTAGCTCCGTGGCTTACTAGTCGTCCAGCAGCAGTTTCTAGACCGACTATTGCGTGCTTTTTCGCAGTATTTCGTGACTAGCCAAGAAATCAGTACCGAAAATACCCCACTAGTGTAGCTGTTTGTGTCGCTTTGTACCTTTCTTTACAGTATATAAGTAGTAGAATAGCCACTCGCAACAACAGGTGACGCCATCCCTGCAATTGCGAGTGACTAGTAGTATCTAGTGCCCCCAATTAAAGGCTTTTGTGCTTAACCTCGAACGAAGCGGCTACTAGTCGCTAAGTTACCTATAGTATTGAGTGAATTGAAGTCCCTTTGAGTCTACCATTGTGTCCTGCAAAGGCCAAGAGTGTTTCGAAGTAATTCTTGCAATTTCTCGAAGTTAAAGTATTATTCTTAGGCCAAGAGTGCCACTAGTAAGCTAGAGTGCGAACTAGTCAAGTGTTATCACTTGTAAGGAGCAGTTTCTAGGCCAAGAGTGCCACTAGTAAGCCAAGAGTGCGAACTAGTCAAGTGAAGATCACTTGTAGGAAGTAGTACAGGGCCAAGAGAGCCATTATTTCGAAGCAGTCATAGTCCCAACGAGCGCAGTAGCTCAAAACCAAGTCACATTCAGTCAATTGTGTCTTACCCACCCCACTAGTGCGAGTAGTACGCTTGTAAAACTCACTAGTAACGAATAAAGTGTCTTTTGAACAACATCCCTTGATTATTGAGTCTGCAGAGTGCTTCTATCGTACTCGAAACACCCGAATTCAATCAATTGGTGATAGTGTAGAGTGTAGAGAGGTTTAGTGTTGGTTGGAGCTCATTTCCGCCCACTAGTCTTTTGCCACTCGCCGTTACCGAGCACATCACCGTGTGCAGTTGTGCCGCCCTGAAAGAACCACGTAAGTCTCCGTCGGAATCTGTAACCAATGTCTGCTCACCGAAATTGCAGCGGCCCCTACCGTCCTCTCTAGCTGAGGGACGGAGTTCCATGCTTGGAGATTACTAGGTAGACCACGAATTAGGATGTATTTTCCGCTTGGTTAGACTCTGAAAATCTAAAATACGGTACTGTCGCAGCAGTTTTAGGGCTCGTCGGAATGAAAGGATGGTAAAAACACGAACCAAGGTGTTGCCACAGCCAGTGGCCACTCTACTCTGAACCGCTCAATGCTTCGTGGACCGAGAATACTCTCATCAAAACATCCATAGTTCAAGTAGAGAGTGAACGGGGGATTCCCGGACAGCCCGAAGTATTTCCGAGCATGAATCTGACTCCCGCAAGTCAGTAGCAGCACAGATGGTTGTTGTAGACTAGATATAAATGATATTAGAAGGAATATACGGAAGGAATCAATGAATACATACCGTTAGAGGTAGATCGGACATAAATTATGCGATGAGTGATGGGACAGCCTCTTGAAAGGATTATGACAGATAGCGTTGCATCCCTCCCATGTCAGAAACCACACGGGAATTTACCTACAGTACACAGAAATGTCAATATGTAAGTTATTCTGATAAGGAAATGAGAAATCCATGTGACTAAATACCCTTGTATTCCAACAACTTGCGAGACAATGATTCAGACCTTGATTCAAGGGTGCAAATTTTGGTTCTTCGTAAGTGTCTTGCAGTGCCGAGAGGGAGTCGAACGCGTACCTTGGTGGTGGTACGATTGAAAGAAGCAACTTTGATCGGATAACGGGTGCAGTCAGTCCGAAACTGGCAGCAACCTACCTTGCCTACTTACCATTTCCTCGATCCTCGCAATCTTGTGTCAAGCATCTCAAAATTCAACGTACCATCTCCTCTGTCTCATAATTCCATTTTACATCTACTTTACTTGATCAAATACACAACTTGACGCGCTTTTTACGACCCCAAATTGCTTCAAACCATCTGTAATCAATGCTCGATGCTGCTGGACCCTGGAAGACATGTCTTTTCATTAATGAAAATGTTCGGACCGAGCCACCGACGCGTCGAGATCATGATGTCAGATGATAGCCCTGAGTTTGGATAGGAGCGCAATCATTAACTGGTGAGCTCTCATTTTTTGGGGGATTTCATGCGAGTAGAACATGACTGAAGTCTTCATTTAGAATACATGTATCGATTATAGGTCTCTTTGATTGCTTAGTGATCGGTGTGCCTTGGCTTTCCCTACCCAAACCCGAAATTTGTCTTCTTTGGTACGCATCTTCGTTGGTTTCCACACAATAATGGCAGCTCACGAATATTGGCATGGTAGGATATTCACCGATGGATACCTGTCATATGTTTCAGCGACCCTCTCAACCGGAAAGGTGGCGGCCGAATGTGCAGAAGGGAGATAGGATTCGAGAATCTGTTTCTCGTAAGTATTCAACATCTTCCAAGTTTCAACTTGGCTAAAATCTGTGCCCGGATGTCCCTTCAGGGTCGTATCACATACATCCCTGAGCTCCATGTGTCTGCCAGCGGCTATCTAAATTTTGGAAGTCTCGAGAGTCTTCCACTCTCTCCTACTCCTCTGCACATCTTTCGCGTTAATCTCGACTTCACGACTTGGAATGAAGACGGGCTGGTCCAAGGGAGGAAGGAACATATTCAGTTCATGCTCGGGTCCCTGTTCGCATGCAATATCGGAAGCTGTAAGTGTGCTATTCAACGGGGATCTCGTCGAGACCTTCTGAACGTATTCCCAAATTTCCGATTTTCAGACGGCTAGAAATTTTAGGGCCGATCAACGGGTGGTTACCTCTGGATCCTAACATCATGTTCCATGATTCTTGGGATCTAGACTCACCTTGAATGTATTTATACGAGGGGGAAATGATTCAATGTTCTCCATCCCCTTCCTTCCCACTTTTCTCTCTTCTCTCCTCTACCTCGTTCTCTCGTTCTCGTATTCCTTCAAGCACCTTCTGTCCATCGTCGAGTATGCTTTCAATGAGCTTGTCTCGTTGTTTTACGCGTCCTCGACGATGCAGAGGTCGATGGCTGTGATCTCGTGATCGCCATCACCTGCCATTTTGGACTTGGATTTTCTGACTTTAACGACGACCACGATGATGCCGTCGAGGTCTCACGATAAGCTTGTTCCTTCTCTTGATGATCTCGTCTTTTTCTAACGGTTCTTAGGTTCCTTTACTTAACTCGGCGACATCCAGCAATGAGCTCAACAGCTCATCGGCAAGCTAACGGTAAGTGAATCGTTTACTTTTCGTAGCAACTACCAACCAGAACTTTCTCTAGGTATATCTCGTGCACGCTTGAAGGCTGGTGTTTAACGGGTAATATCTAAGGTAAGTTTTCCGCTTTCTATTTGGTTCAGACTAATTTTCTCTTTCTTTTCTATCAGTATTCATTAACATAACCTGAAGAAACGGCCAACGGAAGGGCTTTGGATAGCGAAGGAAAGTCCCTTGGTAATGAAAGGTTCAATTCCAGGTATGTACATTTGCTCCTTACTCTGTTCGCAAAGTTCTAACTCAACTGCCCTCTTAGGATTTAACTTCTCACCATCGTCGACCACCGCGCCGTGAGGAGAATTGATACCGCCGCCTCGTCAATACGAACGTCGAGCGAGCTTGGCGCGCTGGAAACGGGTGTCTCTCGGGTTGGAAGGATGTGTAGCAGTGACCGCGACGATGACGACGATCAGTGGCAATGGTGAGCTTGCCCTATTCCCCTCAACCATATCTTCTGATTCTCATGTTTTTTCGTTCAGCTTTTGAAGCTTACACGGCGTTAAGGATCATGCTACTTGTGCTCGAATATGGCGAACCAAGGGTAGTAAGTAAATGAATCCCTTGACTGTTATCATTGGCGAGTAACTAACCAGTTCTTACTTTAGATCTAAGGCCCGGCACCAAGTCCTGCCATCAACGACCGCCGCTGGGCATCAAGATCCAATGCCAGGACTGAAGAAACCGTCGTTAGGGTATATGTAGGTTGCAAAAATGGTAGTATAATCGAGGTACGTGGTTGATCGTGTTGTTTCCCATTGGTTTCGCTGACGAGAAGCATAGAGGTCACGACTCCCTTTGTGTATTAGGTACATGGCTCAGTCTTTTAATCCTGACTCTGATACTGACCTATTGCTCTAGTTACAGGAATGAAATATGTCTGCCTCGTTCACTCGAAGGTAAGCTTCCATTTTCACTGCTATAACATGGAAGTTAACAATGTTAATAGATATTCGTACCCTTTCTTTTGTCCATCGGCCAAGTATCCGTTGTGCGCCCGGTAACTCTTTTCACGGACTAACCTTTGTAGAGCTCAAACGAATCTTGATGGGCCCACAACCTACCCAATGAGAGCTGAACGAGCCTTCGTGTAAGTGTTAGGTATTCTAAATATCATTTATCTGGCTGACTTGGCTCAAGGCCGTGTATGTGCCCTGTATAAGTTCCGCACGCTTACCCTCTCGTTCAATCGAATGGTAAGCTTTTGTGTTCGCTACGGCTAATGGGAAGCCAACATAGTTAACAGATACGGGTAACGACTTGCATGCGAGGCAAGAATCGTTCATGAGTAGAGGCGTCGGGCGCGTCCCGCTCGTGCAAAAGAAGGTCCCATAAGCCATTTCTTGTTCGCCAACTCTAGGACTGAAGGCCGTGCTCGCTCGAGGTAAGTACCTCGTTTCTGGTGATTCTGAACGACAGACTGATAATTCACTCGTAGGCAGCACCGGTAGTTGGACAAGAATATATTGATATTGGGTAGACTAGGATTTACAGAAGTAGAGTAGTGTCACTAGTGTGCGGAGAGATAGGGGACACGCGCGCGCGAGGCCAAAACGTGAGGGTCTGCGCTCTGAAACCTGCTCGATCAAAATCAAGCTCTGCGCTCCGCACACGAAGACGCTGACTGCATACACTCACCCTACGCGACCCCTTCAGCTCGTCACCATAGTCCCCTCGCGCCTTCATCTCGACACCGAATTTCTGAACGATTGACTGAAAGATCCCAACTCGAAGTCGACTTCGTTTGGACATGACTGGAAGGCGAATTCCCATACAGCAAGGCTACGCTGACTCCAAGCGGCAGAGAGAGAGGGATGAGGGACAGGTCACAGCAGAAGGGATGGATGTCGGCCTTGCAGACGAGGAGGGATGGCGGAAGGAGGTTGTCGGTGGCTGTGGAGGGTCGTCTTTGAGGGTGGACATCGTCTGTGGCTGTGGAGGAGGGAAGGGTCATTATTGAGGGTTGCGGTCGTGTTGAGGTCGTCGACGGAAGGCAAAATCAGGATCCGGATGTGTGTTGAAGAGGAAGGGATGGTCGTCTTTCAGGGTCGTCGCTGTCCTGAAATGGTCGCCAGAAGGGAAAATCGGGATTCGGAATGGTCCTGACGAGCTTTGAAGAGGCGGATACCAAGGGGACGCTAGGAGTGGACGGGCAGTGCAGACATCGAGTATATGCGCAATACACAGGTCTTTGCACGAACCTTGATTGAATCTAGTCATCGCCAACTAGTGATGTACCGTTCGTGCGTTCGTGCATGGCTGAAGTGCATGGACAACATACAGGCGCGGCTCTGCAGTGAATGATGTAGTCATTGACAGAACCCCTAATGGAGGAAAAGAAGCCGGCTCGGTAGCCATTTCAAAGTCCGTGGCTATCATCTGAACAACTTTCGACTACATACTAGCGCTGTGAAATCATTTGGCGGCTAATGGCTCTGTCTTCTGATGCACTTTTAAGTTCACCTCGATGTCCATTCAGTGCAACGAACTTATTTTTTGCTATCTGGGCGTCTATCCAAACTCTAACTTCAAGCCTCCTGTCGCATTTAAAGGCCTCTTTCTTGTCCACCCCAACTCACTCACAGCTACGATGAATCGTCGATCCAGAGGACGTTCGCTTTATGGTACATCTGCATTCTCACACACTGCCTCGCACACATCTCCGAATTCATCTGGCAGGGCTCCTTCTTCACCGCTTCCCTCAGATAAGAATATATTCGAAGGTTTAGACACCAAATGTATCCAGATGTTGACTGTACCATCTCTCGACACAGCCGATGCCGCAGTTGATATAAAGGACGTCGAATACATTGGCTCCTACAACTGGATCAAGGATCCTAACTCTGCATCTGACGTCCTGGACCCATCGCCAACAATACTCGTACCTGGTAAGATCGGCTCAACGATCACACAAGATGTCACTTACGATCTCATTCATAGGCTCCCCACCAGAGTGGCAGAACAAGGCTGTTCCTTACAGTGTCCCTGCTGACAATGGCACCTTCTTTTCCGACCAAAATGGCTTTCAGATGCCTTCTGCTATCCTTCTTCCGCTCATGGTTGCTGTCGAAACTGTAGCTGCAGATAAACAAGAACCGGCTTTCGATTGGTCTTCCGTCGACTTTGTTACCGATCGTAACTGCCTCCGCAAACTCCTTCGATGGATTGGAGGAGGAAATAACGAGAAGAGTTTGAAAGAATTCAGGATTGACATGCAGCTCTCTGGCAAAAAAACTGTGCTTCTGAACAGGTGGGACAAGAGGTATCGGGAACAAGCTTCCGGATACACGTATGGATACAGCTTCGAAAATCATACTACTAAGCCTGCGAATGGATGTGAATCTAGCACCGGCCACCATCGCATCATAACTTATGTATGGATCATCTAGTATCCCTTCAGCGCATATGCTAATTGTTGATTCAAAGGACCTCGGGAGTTTCAAAATGGTAGTCCGATTCGAAGTCGATGCCTGTATGCCCACAAAACCTAGCCGTACCACCAAACGTGTTCCTGTCGCCTCAAGTTCGAGTTCGCCAACGACCGTCGATGTCCTCTCAGACTTGCTTTCGGGAGTTAAAATAGGACCTCCCACGACTTCTGTCATAGCAGTCACCCCGTCGCGTTCACTGACAGTCAAATCGTGCGGTTCCTACGTCCCACAAAGTGCTATCCTCGAACTCACCACCGTCTCGGAACGCAGACGCCCCCAGTTCGACTGGTACGAGCAGTATCCCCAACTCTTCCTCTCGCAAACGCCTCGTCACTTCCTTGGCATCCACAATCTGGGACGGTTCCGTGCCGTCGAGAAGAATGAACTCAGTGCTCTGACTAACCAGGCGAAGATGGTACAGCCCAGTTTGAAGAAGCTGGTGAAGGTCTTGAGGACCATTCAGGGACTGGTTGTGAAGAAGGGAAATACAGGTAGGTTGACGCTGATTCGTGAAGGAGAATGGTTGAGAGTCTATGAAAGACGAAGTCAGGAGGGTTGTCTTCCGGAGGAGTATCTAGCAAAGTTTGAGCCTAAGGAGTGAGTGATTGAGGTCTGTTATAGCAGCTGTGTATCTGTATCTGTATCTGTAAAATTAGGGAGCCCCCAACAAATCAGTGGCTGTCAAGCTAGTTCGGTGTACTCGGGAATGAGCTCTGCAACCCTGAATCGGCATGAAAAGCATCCTGGAAAGGAAAGGCTCCTTCCTTGTAAGGGAATTCGTGCCGAAAAAATGACATGAAATCTGCTAGGTGCTCATTTTCTGTCACGTGATGCTTAAATTTTGGGCGAGACTACTCTACTTTTACATGAAATGCTACTCGAGAAAAAAAGAGGGACCCCATCCCAGCTAATTCCATTGATTCCGAACGAAAAAAATCCTCCCTCCAACGGTGGCGCAGCGGATACTGTCAAAGGGGCCGAAATGATGGAGCCTCCACCGAATTGTTCACTTTGAACGCGACGACAACACTGCAAAGAGAGATGTCAGCTGGGTCTTCAAATCAAAAAGAAATACTCACCATCGCGCACCACGCCGTCTTGAGTCCAGGGAGATGGTGGAAGCAAAAAGCTAGCTACGCGATAATCAGTACTTCATCACCGAGGAAATCGAGAGAACACTTACTGCGCAGAACGTGCCATTCCATCCAGTTCGCTGCAAAACAACACGCCGCGTCCCCCAACCAAAATCGTCGCGCCATACCTGGCCTGGTCTTGGATATTGATGAACTGCGGTGACAAAGAATGGAGGTCCTATGAAAATGGTTAGCACTTGGATGCGGATCAAATTCATATCAAACACTTACAGAAACCCCTACCTCTCCAAATGAGGTCCATTGCGGCGCCGTCATCAGCCACAATTCGAGTGCTTGACCCCGTCTCGCTGGCGACGAGCGATAAGGCCTAAGGAAAGAGGTTAGCACTTTGCCGTCATTGCATCGTTATCAAAAACTTACCGAAAAATTCTGCTCCCCCTGAGCAGGTGTTAGCTCATCGTTGGGATTATCGATGGGCTGGAGGAGGTGGTGACGGCGAGGGATATAGGTGCTATGAAAGTGGTTAGCACTTCGACACGGATCAAATCAATGTCAAAGACTTACAAAAAGCCCTCCTGCACCGAAGCAAGTGCCAGACCATCCTACGTCGTCGTCCTCGGCCATAGTATAGGTGTTGCGCATGCCTCCCCGTCCCCGTCCACCATGTCCTGTGTTCAGGAACAACACTTCACTCGCCGGACGTCCATACGTCGTTTTGCCGCAAAACTTGTATTTCCATAGAATGGAACGGCAGGGATGGTCGGGAGAGGGTGCGACGTCCTCAAGACATCGCGGTGGTGCTCGCAATCGAGATCGATCAGAGGTCCGCAGACGCGCGCCCGCGCTCAGTCTTATGCATCCGCCCCAAGTCTAAATCACCTCCCTCGGCCATGACAATCATCCCCTCGTCCTCGCAATCGCCCTCGCTCCCCGGAAATCGATACGTCGTCTCAGGCCAAAAATCGGTGCTCCGTGTGACCAGAGCGACGGCCATGCGACGTGGCTCATTCTAATCGCAGTCAGCGGGGCGAGGAACAGAGGATCCAGCGTGTGGAGGTCGGCTACAGGAGATGTGACGTCGGGGATGGAAGTCATCGAAGGAGGAGTTTTGGATGGGGAGTTTGAGACATAGGGGAAGTGCGCGCTGTCCTCGCCGACCTGTCCGCCTCCGCACCTTCCATACATACCCAAGGTCTCCCTCCCTCCCACATAACCCTCCCTCATGCAGACCCATCTCGCCGGAAATCGATACGTTGCGTCAGCGCAAAATCCGGTATACCGTACATCCCAAGGAATCCGTGGGCCTATGCTGCAGAGCAGAGCATTGCATGGAGGTAGAGACTGGCTAACAAGCTTTAAAGGATGCCGGCTGCTACAGGGCATCTGAACTGAGAAACAAAAATTCAGATGAGAAAGAGTATTCGATACGAGAAATAAATGCACTTACATCGCACATCACACCACGCCTACTTCATACCCTCATTCCACCGCGAATGTCGAGATCCACAGGTACAGCAACATGCCGCTCACCGCGGGGCATCGACCACGCAAAACTATGGCTTCGTAGTGTTCAAATTTGACGCGCCGAGTAGTCTGTAAAATCTTAGAAAAGATGAGTAAGATAAAAAAAGGAATCTTCAGAGAAGAAACCCCTACCAAACGAAAGGACACGCTAACATGGCGTACTGGAAGTAGCAAAGCGAGTGAGGAAGGGCCGCATTGGTGTTCACAAGGGAAGGACGGGGAGAGAGAGAAAACGAGCCAGCCAAACAACGCGCTGCTGCCAAATATTCCTTTTACGGAATTCACCTCCTACCATGCCTATGGCAGCCTATCGACGCACTCCTCAGAGCACACGACGCGACACAGACACGAGTAAGGGTATAGGTGATGTTGCGCAGCGACAAAGTTGGCTTGGGGAACAAGCATAATGCAAGCAACGAGGTGATAACGAGGGATACGCACTTCTTCAATTCTTGAAGCTTATATATTCCCTCAGCTCCATCTTCGGCCTGAATAAATTCAGCAATCACGCAATCCCGCATATTCCAATCACCCACAATCACACACTGCACTATTCCCTAGCGATCGGCTCCTCCTCGCTCCCGTAAATCCCGTAACAAGCTTCCATTTTATTATCCTTGTCAGTCCCTGGATAGTTTCCAATGACAAAGGAACACTTGCGCAAGTCTTCCTCTATCATTGGACATTATCTAGGGATTGAATTCTGAATACTGTTCCTTTCTTGCAGTGAGTTATTCCCATCTGGAATCAAGACTTCAAAGTCCAACTTTTCTGTGATCTTCAATTCAAATCACCACTCACAGAAATCATGTTTTGCCTCAAGCTGATGTCCCTGTCAAGGTCCCATCGCATCTTCTCAACCTTATTGCACCCGAGGGAAGACTTGAACGTAATTTCTGAATTCTTGCTAGATTTCGCAAATAGTTTTCATCTCTCAGCAACGCATAGCACAGTGAACACTCAGGAACTCAGACAGACTCAAAATGCAAAAGAAACTTAGTGAGATATGTATATCATGAGGCAGCGCCACCACACAGTCAGGGTAAGGAACCACAACTCGCTAACCTTCAATCAAACTGAGCTGTGCTCAGTGGGTAAATCTTTTTGCGCTTGAATGTTCCTGGATTGTAATGTTCCAGATTTGAATGGTGTGTTATCTTCTGCTTCGACCTGAAAATTTTGTTGAATACTTTTGAGTACAATTCCGAGAACACCAGCCTAAGATGTGCTTCCCCTGGAAACCTACCTTGCCAACAAATTCAAATCTGGATGGACACGTACTAACTGTTTTCCCAAGACTAGGCTAGACCAAGGAAAGGCTAGTAAATCTGAGCCGGAATAGCATAATTCAAAGGGTCAATATCGAGCGAAAACTGTATCAGATATCTTACAATGCCATTAGCTAACAAATTCTTACCATCGGCCCTGATCAGGGAAAAGATTGCTCCCTATCATACGTGCATGAGCAGATATTCATCTCTTTGACATGTAGTGGCGCTCATCGCATATGGAGATGTCCCTTTCAGTGATTGAATCGAGTTGACTTGCCGAACAAGCCATGTAAGTTTCTCTCAGTATCTGTAAAGAACGTTGGCTGATTAACTTAGCACGCAGCATTATGATGGACATGGGTGACTCTACGGGGAGGTGAACAGCAAAGTGGGATATATTTTGACATAGTTCGCTCCCAGAATACAAAATATAGCAATGTAGAATTATTAGGGCTCGTCGAAATGAAAGGAGCACGAGAGCACTCACCGCAGCACTCAATACATCTCAATATATTATGGTGTGAAGTCAGATCCTAAGGGTCGAGACCGAACAGCGAAAACTGCTCAATACCATGCCAGGAATCTTCCAATATAATTATGAGTTAAATTTTTCTGACCACATGCCGCACCATCGGGGACGAGCAGGGGAATTCATGCAGAATTTCATCTCGTGAATATGTAATACCGCCCGTTGCATATGGAGACGACACTACCAAGAGAGCGCTTGATCGAACGAACCGTTGATACGCCATCTACGCGTTCACACCTAGATTTTGCGAATTTGTAACAATACAATTGCATATCTATCCTGTACTAGTGATAATAAAAGGACTATAGCTGAGGCTTCGAGCTGATAGTTACAGCAGTATGCAACTAGTGAAGCCAGGACTTAGATGCGATACCACTAGTGGGTTAAATCTACCAGCCGGCCATACTAGTGACTTGAATACTAGCCGGACTAATTAATATAAGGCCACTAGTAGACAAGTAATGCGACTAGCGCACCAAACAAGAAGCAGAATACACAGATCTCGTGAAGTCCGGTCACTAGCAGGCCGATCAGGGCATAAACGCCTAAGTCAGGTTAACTAGTTGCGCAGCAATCTCGAAGCAGGACTTAGAAATGAATTAGCAACGGATTAACCTCGCATCTAGATCTGACTAGTGCGATCAGATCTGTTACGATCAGACACGAGGCTAGCCAGACTGCGCTTTCGATCACGGCGAACTGCGTTACGGATGCGGGAGCGTGGCTAGTCGTTTATCCTCGGCACTAGTGGCGCATTGCTGGGTCAAGAACGCGACCTAAAACCGCTAGCGTAGCTCCGTGGCTTACTAGTCGTCCAGCAGCAGTTTCTAGACCGACTATTGCGTGCTTTTTCGCAGTATTTCGTGACTAGCCAAGAAATCAGTACCGAAAATACCCCACTAGTGTAGCTGTTTGTGTCGCTTTGTACCTTTCTTTACAGTATATAAGTAGTAGAATAGCCACTCGCAACAACAGGTGACGCCATCCCTGCAATTGCGAGTGACTAGTAGTATCTAGTGCCCCCAATTAAAGGCTTTTGTGCTTAACCTCGAACGAAGCGGCTACTAGTCGCTAAGTTACCTATAGTATTGAGTGAATTGAAGTCCCTTTGAGTCTACCATTGTGTCCTGCAAAGGCCAAGAGTGTTTCGAAGTAATTCTTGCAATTTCTCGAAGTTAAAGTATTATTCTTAGGCCAAGAGTGCCACTAGTAAGCTAGAGTGCGAACTAGTCAAGTGTTATCACTTGTAAGGAGCAGTTTCTAGGCCAAGAGTGCCACTAGTAAGCCAAGAGTGCGAACTAGTCAAGTGAAGATCACTTGTAGGAAGTAGTACAGGGCCAAGAGAGCCATTATTTCGAAGCAGTCATAGTCCCAACGAGCGCAGTAGCTCAAAACCAAGTCACATTCAGTCAATTGTGTCTTACCCACCCCACTAGTGCGAGTAGTACGCTTGTAAAACTCACTAGTAACGAATAAAGTGTCTTTTGAACAACATCCCTTGATTATTGAGTCTGCAGAGTGCTTCTATCGTACTCGAAACACCCGAATTCAATCAATTGGTGATAGTGTAGAGTGTAGAGAGGTTTAGTGTTGGTTGGAGCTCATTTCCGCCCACTAGTCTTTTGCCACTCGCCGTTACCGAGCACATCATCTGGAGCCCACCGCGAGGGAGTTTCAGATTTGATAATCTCGTTGAATTAAGACATTTTATTTGACACTAGTCTTGTTAAAGAAGCATATTATTTGAACTAGCCTGTGTACTATCGTCTTTCTGACCCTTGCCATAGTATAACTATGTGCAGGGGAGGATTCTCAGACTTTATGCGCACTTGGGCTTCGGAACGGCTACTTGGTGGCTCGTTTCCGATGTCCCCTCAAAGAATGATTGTAGTCTTTCCTTCGAAGGAAACAACTGTGCTGTCCAGTACTCATATAATTCTACCAATGCAATGCATGCCTGTACTTTCTGCTAGTCCTCGCAATAGAGCAGAACAGGAAGCGGCGCCAGCTACTGTAGACGTGCTGGATAGTCAGAAGAGTTCTTCAATGGAAATGCCTACGTCTTCTTCCGCTGTTGGAGGTGATGCTCCAATGGTATACCCTGGACTTTCGAACTCACAGTCCTATCAAACCGTTAGCAGACCAATCATGTCAGCTAGCACCCAAAAGACGGCTAGTCAAGGAGGAAGAGACCTTGTGAAGTGCCCTAGCGATAACTCCGTCAGTGCGGATGATGCTACAGTGCAAATCAGGCGCTTGTTCTTTGGCTATAGCGTTAAAGACGATGATATTATAAAGTATCCATTGGATACAAGTTCTATATCATTGTCTTGAGCTTCCAGCTCAATTGTAACATTAAATTATGCGATAATATGGCAACTAGCATACACTCATAAGCTTAATCTTTTAATTGTACACTATGAATGAAAGAAAAGCACGGTTTTCACAACCTAAGCACGAGTTGTATGGACTATTGCGAGCATTGAAAGCTTGTCAATATTGGCCCATTGGAATTCGCAACTTAGTGGTTGAAACCAACATGAAGTAGCAGGAATGGGACTGAATGCGACTATCAATCGATGGATAGAAGACATTCGCATGTTTCATTTCACCCTCCGGCATGTAAAGGGTAGTACTTTCCCTGCAAACGGACTATCAAGGCGAGATGTGCAACCTGGAGATGAAGTCCATCCTGACTAGGAGGATTACGAGCTTGAGGACCACGGATCCTTGAAATTTGAAGTCGCAGAAGGAACTAGTGCACTGCCGAAGGAACTTGAAGAATTTAAGAATGAAATCGACAGTTGAGGTGGCTATATGTACACACTAGTCACTAGTTTCGACAATCTCACTATAGAATTGAATGATGCACGCTCTTGTGAACTAGAATTAAGAGATCTATACTTAGCAGAGGAGAAAACCGATGAAACTGCATGCGAGTTCTTGAAAGCGACTCCACTTATTCCAGATCTTGAGTATAAGTTCAATCCTAACAAGCGAGAGGACTATCGAGAGAAACAATGGACTAGTAGTGGACTAGCACAGGATGAACGCTTACCGCATGTCAGAACTTGGTTGAGAAACCTCAGATACCACCCAGAAGGACTTAACGACAAGCAGTACTGTCGCAACTTCTTCTTGGATAAGGAAGGACAATTGTATAGATGCAGTACCGAAGGAGATCATCGACTAGTAGTGGATAAAGAGCATTGAAAGTATATGATGAGATCGGCACACGACTCGTTAGGACATAGAGGCTTTTACGCGACTAAGTCACTATTGGATCAACGGTTCTGGTGGCCAGAGTTGGAACGAGATGTCAGTTGGTATGTCAAGTCTTGTCATTTATGCCAAGTTCGACAGAAGACCATGCTCCATATTCCACCCACTGTCACTCAGACGCCGTCGCTATTCCAGAAGGTACATTGCGACACTATGATCATGTCCCCGGCATCTAATAAGTGCAAGTATATAGTTCACGTGCGTGACTCGTTATCGTCTTGGCCAGAAGCTAGGGCATTACAGAATGAAAACGCTAAAGCAATTGCGATTTGGTTCTTTGAGGATGTGATATGCAGGTGGGGCTGTCCCTACGAAATAGTGACTGATAATGGAGGACCTTGGGTCACTGTTATACAGTGGCTAAAGGATAAGTACGGCATTACTGGCATAAGGATCACGCCTTACAACTCGCAAGCAAATGGAAAGATTGAAAGGGGTCATTGGGACCTTCGTCAGGCGCTATTCAAAGCGACTAGTGGCAACTCGAGGAAGTGGTTTTACTTCCTACCGCATGTATTATGGGCTGATCGCATCACTATTAAGCGTGGTACCGGTTGTTCACCGTATTTCATGGCACTAGGAGCGCATCCAATAGTACCGCTTGATGTAGTAGAAGTGACTTGGCTAGTCAAGCCTCCGAGTGGAATCTTGAGCACTGTGGACCTTATAGGCCTACGAGCGAAAGCACTAGCCAAGCATGCGCAACATCTAATGGAAATGCGACAGAAAGTAAGCAAGAATAAACTCGATACAGTACTACGCTACCAACGCGAGCACCAGGCCACTATAGTGGACTACGACTTCAAACCAGGTCGACTAGTACTCATGCGAAACATGCGAGTCGAGGACAGTCTCGATAGCAAGATGGAGCCAAGGTATTTGGGGCCACTAGTTGTCATAAGAAGGACTAAAGGTGGTTCCTATGTCTTAGCAGAGTTGGATGGTTCAATAGTGGGCGGCACAGTCGCTCAGTTTAGAGTAATCCCATACCATGCGAGGCATAGTGTCGAGTTACCCAAGAAAATTCATGATTTAATCGATGTAAGTCCCCAAACTCTTAAAGAGTTGGTGGATAGTGATGAGTCTGTCCCAACAGAATACCACTATCGGACCTTAGGCAAGAAATTGTATGGTGTAGACCGAGTTAGACTGCAGCAGAGCGACACTAGTGAGTCTGACAGCGACGATTCAGCTTCAGAAGCGGAGGGATACCCTCAGCTTAATGATAATGATAGCAATAGTGATGAAGACGACGAAGTCCTCATCACTAGTCAACTCAGGAGCTCAAAAACTGCGATCGGAGACGGTTAAAAACACTGTATATTACTAAGTAACGACGGTGTAAGCTAGATACTGTATCTAGGCAGTTGGAAATCACGAAAAACGACAGACTAGTAATAGAAAATTGACATATGCGGCGACTAGTAAGGTTCCAGAGCGACTAGTACTAGTTAATCTTGGAGCCAGAAGCAACTGGAGCAGAGGAATCGGCCTCCATAGGCACAGGAAGGCGGCTCTCGAGCTGCTTGACGACTTGGCCATGGTGAGCAACCACAAGCTCCCTGTACTTCAACAAGTACTTGATTTTGTGTGTGGTGGCAATCACATCGTTGCGAAGATCAGCCTCCCTAGAGCGCAAGATGCTTTCGGAAGGGTTGATATGATCCCCAGCAACGACTAGTGAAGCCGCAGCATCGATAGTACTCTGACTAGCCTCGTTGTTGATAGCTAAGTCAGCCGCTAGTGAAAGAAAGAAGGTGAATGGTGCGTCGCATAACTCACTAGTAAGCACATACCAGCAATAGTGTAAGGGGAATCCTTGAAAGCATGGTCAGCAGAAGCGCGAGGACGCTTCCTGGCTTGGTTAGCGGCCTCGATAGCCTTCCCTTTGGCAATAGTCGCCTCGGCGGCCTGGTAAATGTGTGAAAATGAGTCGAGATCGAATACTAGTGGTTAGAAAGTCACCTGAATCGCCTCGGCACGTCGCTCTGCCTTCTCCTTCTCCCTCTGGAAGAAAACTTTAGGCTAGTAAAGAAGAAAACCGACTAGTAAACGAACCTGAGCAGCCTTCTTGTTCTTGAGGAACTTGGGAAGCGGGACCTTATGGCCTTCGACGATGTTACCGGCAGTCGGATCACGATTGACAATGACATCGACATCCTCGTCGATATTCATCTGTTCAAATCGCGAAATGACGGTATCAGCCTTGCGACGAATGGCAGCTGAAGGAATCAATACCGGGTCAGTTTCCGGTGGCGCACTGGAAGCATCAGGGTTACCCATGATCGTGTCCTCCTCAGTGGCTGCGACGATGCTAGCGTCTTCATCGGACGAGTCCTCGATGATGGCTCTCGACTTAGCGAGGCGGCGACTCCGTTTGGCAGGCTAGAAAGCAAAATAGTCGGTTAAGAATAGAAAGAAACAATGACTAGTGAAGTGCTCACCGCTTTGGAAGCCTTAGGCTTGCCACTAGTAACCGTAGTTTTGGTGGGAGTCGACTCAGCAGGAGTAGTAACAACTGCAATAGCAGCCGCAACAGCCGCTGCCCGCTTGTCGCGCTCACTATGGATGGTTCCGGTGAAAGTACGAATGGTATGGTAATCCTTGAATGTTGGAACGGTGGAGTGGTCTGACTGAATTCGCTTGAAGACCTGCTTGATACGAAAAACCACGTCTTCGTTCTTGGCATTGCCAATGACCGAAGCACGATGCTTCTCCACTAGCTCTGCCTGGATCACTAGTCAGTCGAAGATCGAAAATTGAATCACTAGTCCACATACCCCGATAGCGCAAACAGCTTTACACTGTTTGACAAGCGTCTCCAGCTCAACTTTGTGCTCATACAAAGTGTCGGCGGCTTGAATAGCCTCATTGGCACGAGCAACAAGGACAGCGACGTCGGTAGGATTAGACATGGCTAGTGATGATTTTATGAAAATATTTTGGAAGAATAGTTTGAAGAGTTTTGGAGTGATGAGGCTAGTCACGAAAAGAAGTCTACTAGTGAGACGATGAAACGACTAGTCAACGGGGACGTTGAATTTATAGTGTGGGGGAGGACCGTGCTCTTGGACTTAGTAAAAGCTCGATGAAAATTTCGCGAAATTTCCCAAGAAATTTCAATGATAAATTACTAAAGTTCAGACCACAAGTAACACCACTCACGCAAAGTTCACCTGTCAAAAAGAATAACCAAGTCAAAGTGAAATGACTAGTGATGGAGAAATTGAGTTTAAGATCTAATTGATCGGCAATAGTACATCGCAATTGGACACTAGTGGAAATCCTAAGTCACTAGCGGACTTACATGTTAAAGAAAGCTTGCTAGTTACACTTAACAATTCACTAGTGTACCGCAAACTGGTGGAAACCTGCATGGCTAACTCGGAAACCTCGCTAGCATTAGAGGGACTTGGACCCAATCTGGAAGGAAGAATGATTGCATCATCAATTTCTAGCCGAATGCGGATGACATGCATCTGAACGGCACTCTGAGTGCTCCCTACCCCACATCGTGCAGATATGGATACAACGAGATAAAAAGAGTTGCAATGGATGTAGAAAGGACTACTTTAGGACTAGAAAATTGTCCATTTAGCCCTCCGGACATTTTGAGAGAAGATAGATGCAAAAGAAGGGAAGCAACGTGTCTTCTTCAACCGTGATGCACTAGAAAGAATATCTTAGTAGGCAGAAGGGTCAAAAAGGAAGTCAGTATGTACCCTGGACCGTTTGCTCATCCGGAGCTCCCACCTGTCAAAGCTAGAAAGCTGCAAGTTGGCAGGTAGCTCTGTGACAATAGTATCACAAGTGTACAGAAGATCGCGAGCGAAAGAAGCAGCGGAATGGGCCTTAGCCTGACAAGAAAGCTTCAGGATTTGGGTCTTAGAGTAACCAGAAAATCATTAGCAAGAAGCGACGGCACTAGTAGAGAGCTCACCCACCAGGAAGGGAGTGCTATCCTTGAGTTGTCACGCAATCTCCTTGGGCCTGTACCGGCTACGCTTGTCAGGATTCAAAAGGGGACAGAGTTGATTGACTCTGGCAGTGAAGTCGTCGAGCTACTAGTAAATGCAACAGCAGAATAGTTGATGAGAAGGATGAAAGCAAGGAAAGTTTTATGAGAGTCGGACTTAGGTTTGATTCATTACAATTTTCCAAGCTGAGCTTGAAATGGCTGTACCAGCCATGCAGCTAGTGCCTTCCTTGATCACACTAGCAGCTCATGCATGCGATAAGTATGAATGAATAGAAATAAGAAACAGTCCTAGTGAAGCAAGATTTGCACGGTCGCACATGAACCTGAAGATCATTAAGTGAATTTGATGATCATTGATGGCTAAGTGCCGAACGGACTTAGTGACTAAAGACGTGATCGAGACCTGTGACTTCAAAAGAATAGCAACGGGCCACTAGTGGGACGCACTGCTAAGTACAAAAATGGACTTAGGTGACTGAGGACAGTCACTATTTCAGTGTGGGGGAGATGATACGCCATCTACGCGTTCACACCTAGATTTTGCGAATTTGTAACAATACAATTGCATATCTATCCTGTACTAGTGATAATAAAAGGACTATAGCTGAGGCTTCGAGCTGATAGTTACAGCAGTATGCAACTAGTGAAGCCAGGACTTAGATGCGATACCACTAGTGGGTTAAATCTACCAGCCGGCCATACTAGTGACTTGAATACTAGCCGGACTAATTAATATAAGGCCACTAGTAGACAAGTAATGCGACTAGCGCACCAAACAAGAAGCAGAATACACAGATCTCGTGAAGTCCGGTCACTAGCAGGCCGATCAGGGCATAAACGCCTAAGTCAGGTTAACTAGTTGCGCAGCAATCTCGAAGCAGGACTTAGAAATGAATTAGCAACGGATTAACCTCGCATCTAGATCTGACTAGTGCGATCAGATCTGTTACGATCAGACACGAGGCTAGCCAGACTGCACTTTCGATCACGGCGAACTGCGTTACGGATGCGGGAGCGTGGCTAGTCGTTTATCCTCGGCACTAGTGGCGCATTGCTGGGTCAAGAACGCGACCTAAAACCGCTAGCGTAGCTCCGTGGCTTACTAGTCGTCCAGCAGCAGTTTCTAGACCGACTATTGCGTGCTTTTTCGCAGTATTTCGTGACTAGCCAAGAAATCAGTACCGAAAATACCCCACTAGTGTAGCTGTTTGTGTCGCTTTGTACCTTTCTTTACAGTATATAAGTAGTAGAATAGCCACTCGCAACAACAGGTGACGCCATCCCTGCAATTGCGAGTGACTAGTAGTATCTAGTGCCCCCAATTAAAGGCTTTTGTGCTTAACCTCGAACGAAGCGGCTACTAGTCGCTAAGTTACCTATAGTATTGAGTGAATTGAAGTCCCTTTGAGTCTACCATTGTGTCCTGCAAAGGCCAAGAGTGTTTCGAAGTAATTCTTGCAATTTCTCGAAGTTAAAGTATTATTCTTAGGCCAAGAGTGCCACTAGTAAGCTAGAGTGCGAACTAGTCAAGTGTTATCACTTGTAAGGAGCAGTTTCTAGGCCAAGAGTGCCACTAGTAAGCCAAGAGTGCGAACTAGTCAAGTGAAGATCACTTGTAGGAAGTAGTACAGGGCCAAGAGAGCCATTATTTCGAAGCAGTCATAGTCCCAACGAGCGCAGTAGCTCAAACCAAGTCACATTCAGTCAATTGTGTCTTACCCACCCCACTAGTGCGAGTAGTACGCTTGTAAAACTCACTAGTAACGAATAAAGTGTCTTTTGAACAACATCCCTTGATTATTGAGTCTGCAGAGTGCTTCTATCGTACTCGAAACACCCGAATTCAATCAATTGGTGATAGTGTAGAGTGTAGAGAGGTTTAGTGTTGGTTGGAGCTCATTTCCGCCCACTAGTCTTTTGCCACTCGCCGTTACGAGCACATCACCGTGTGCAGTTTGTGCCGCCCTGAAAGAACCACGTAAGTCTCCGTCGGAATCTGTAACCAATGTCTGCTCACCGAAATTGCAGCGCCCCTACCGTCCTCTCTAGCTGAGGGACGGAGTTCCATGCTTGGAGATTACTAGGTAGACCACGAATTAGGATGTATTTTCCGCTTGGTTAGACTCTGAAATCTAAAATACGTACTGTCGCAGCAGTTTTAGGCTCGTCGGAATGAAAGGATGGTAAAAACACGAACCAAGGTGTTGCCACAGCCAGTGGCCACTCTACTCTGAACCGCTCAATGCTTCGTGGACCGAGAATACTCTCATCAAAACATCCATAGTTCAAGTAGAGAGTGAACGGGGGATTCCCGGACAGCCCGAAGTATTTCCGAGCATGAATCTGACTCCCGCAAGTCAGTAGCAGCACAGATGGTTGTTGTAGACTAGATATAATGATATTAGAAGGAATATACGGAAGGAATCAATGAATACATACCGTTAGAGGTAGATCGGACATAAATTATGCGATGAGTGATGGGACAGCCTCTTGAAAGGATTATGACAGATAGCGTGCATCCCTCCCATGTCAGAAACCACACGGGAATTTACCTACAGTACACAGAAATGTCAATATGTAAGTTATTCTGATAAGGAAATGAGAAATCCATGTGACTAAATACCCTTGTATTCCAACAACTTGCGAGACAATGATTCAGACCTTGATTCAAGGGTGCAAATTTGGTTCTTCGTAAGTGTCTTGCAGTGCCGAGAGGGAGTCGAACGCGTACCTTGGTGGTGGTACGATTGAAAGAAGCAACTTTGATCGGATAACGGGTGCAGTCAGTCCGAAACTGGCAGCAACCTACCTTGCCTACTTACCATTTCCTCGATCCTCGCAATCTTGTGTCAAGCATCTCAAAATTCAACGTACCATCTCCTCTGTCTCATAATTCCATTTTACATCTACTTTACTTGATCAAATACACAACTTGACGCGCTTTTTACGA
>LR732084.1:4105679-4321788 GCA_902506015.1 Armillaria ostoyae | reverse complement strand
CTAACCCTAACCCTAACCCTAACCCTAACCCTAACCCTAACCCTAACCCTAACCCTAACCCTAACCCTAACCCTAACCCTAACCCTAACCCTAACCCTAACCCTAACCCTAACCCTAACCCTAACCCTAACCCTAACCCTAACCAACCCTAACCCTAACCCTAACGAACCCTAACCGGCGTCCTACGGGTCCTCAACAAACCTAACCCAACTAGCCTGGTTGACTCAGTCCTCTTCCCTACGGGGGAGGGTTAAATGTGAATTAACACGGCCGGGCCGCCTTCGGGCCGCCACGGCAAGCTCAGGAAACCGGGCCGGACGGGCCGGGTAAGTCGGGGATCTCGGACATCAAGCCGGTTCGGCAATCGGACCGAACTTCGCCGAAAGGCCTAGACCTCGGATCACGTGACGGTATCACGTGAAGGATTAGTCAACACCCTCGGCCTTCGGCCTCCGGTGTTCGGGTTTAGTATAAATAGATCGCCGCTAACTCCGCACTTACTAATGCGCAGTAGATCTAGACCGGTCTGGACCGGCCTTATGATGTCAGCGATGACGCTACAAGTATAATTATAGCTCTCGTACGATACTGAAATACCTTTTATAGATATTCGTTTGTGTACATACTTGAGCCGTGCGCTTGGCGCACTCCGAGCAACGGGCCCTGATGAGTCTTATAAAAGACGAAACAGGGCGGAAGGGTTTAATCACCCTCCCTGTTGGCCCTGCTTCGTCTTTCTAAGACAATCTTCATCTCCCTCGCCCTATCCGCTCAACGTACGCGTTGCGAATTGCTAAGTCCCCTACGACGCCCCCGCCTTCCCCCTCCGGGGGCCCCTGGCGGAGGGTCGTAGGGTCCACCCTAACCTTTTTATAACAATTCACTAACTCCCTCGGTCTTCGCAGTTTACGTCTAACACACGTTAAAATGTCTTCCACTGCGTCTACCTCTGCCGCCTCTGCCGCCTTCAACGCCCAGACAATGCTCAATGCTGTCGGGGCCGTTGGCGATGCCAGCCAGCCCGCGTCCCTTCAACTGAAGGCGCAGGCCCGGCACCTTGCTCTGCAAGGCGCCGGTACGGTTGAAGACCTCATTGCCCGCATCCCCTCTGATTTCAGAGAGGCCCTGCGCGCTCCCTTACGCGACGTTGAGTCTCGCGTAACCAAAAGGGAGGCCGTAAAGCAAGCCCTGGCGAAAATCCAGGCTAGCATTGCGGCTGGCAAGGTTCTGCCGTCGATGAAAGTGGCCAGTCAAGCCCCCCAGCTGACTTCTCACTTTGCTTCCTCCAAGGACGGCCAAGCCCAGGTTAACAGCCTGGACGAGGCACGTCAGGAGTACGAGACCCAACTCGGGAACCTCGCAAAAATAGCAAAGGAGAAAGAGCTCATCTTTCTCGACAACGGACTCCAGCTGAAAAGCATCGGCACCGCCATGGGCGGTTTACTTGCCGAACGTTACGACTTTCTCAAGAGTCGTTACGTTTTCCCAACCTTCGGCCGTCTCAGCACGGCAGAAGGAACGGAAATCCCCGATTCCTGGGGCATCATCGGCTGGGGCCCGTCTGCCCACCTTCTCGAGAGTTACCAAGAGGTAACTCAAGACGTGTGCATGTATGCATACATCGTGATTAATCGCACAGAGGCGAGACTCGATGCTGCACGCGTGAAGGTGGACAAGAAGAAGCAGTTGGCAGCAACTGCCGACGTCGAGATGGCAGACTCTGCCAAGCCAGGACCCTCCCTACAGAAGATCGTGGCCGACGCCGTCAAACAAGCCCTCGCGAAGCAGGCTTCTGGCTCCGGCAAGAAGACTAACACGCCTAAGGAGAAAAAGGGCAAGGTACGTATGCAATTACTTAAATCTCCAAGCCGCACGCTAACTTTCTCCTCAGCAGGGGAAATCGGATGGCAAGCAGAAACGCTCGCAACAACGCGCGGCTCAAAACCCCAACAAAAACAAGTCCCCGCCCTCCAAGAAGAAATTCAAGGAGACCGCCAAAAACGTCGTCGACAAGGCGAACAAAGGCAAAGGCAAAGGGAAGGGGAAGTAGATATAGGAAGCACCGGACCTGGTTTCAGGTGGGACGTTCCATCTTCTTTTCCTGACTGGCTGCTCACAGTTTCACTCCCCTACGCAATTAGATTTATTCATTTACATACACCTTTAAATATTATTGAAGCCGCCTCGTATCGTAGCAATGTACACTTATCACCCGGCGTAGAAGTACCCTTGGACTTACAACATCAGCTCTCAGTAGGATTAAAATATATGTTTTATTCCCCACGCAACTCTTCACTTATTAAGGAAGCATGGAACGAATTCGCCGAAAGACTTCGGTGGCGAATCCACTTTAAGTTTACTGAGAAAAACGACACCGAAGACTTATATGACCCAGACTTTGAGGTCGCAGATAAACGGAAAATTGAAAATCGACCGGCTGCACCCAAAGCACCGCTTTATATTGAGTACGGCCTCCTCGCGGGCAAGCACTTCGTAAATTCAACGATTGCTAAAATACCCGAGGAAGACACCTCGTCGGCCCACTGGCCAAAATCGCTCACACCGAGTCCCGCCCGTATTCAAAAGTTCTTAGACAGTCACGATTATATCGTCACTTCAACGGACAAAAACCTAGGCATTGCGGTATCCGAGCGTAACTGGATCAAGTCTAAAAGCCTAGAAATACTTGCTAACACCACCGATTATATCGAGTTAGCCCAGATCATGTTTAACCAGATCTGCGATTTCCAATGTACGGAAATGGAGATGATTGCAATGTTTGCTGAAAGCAATCTCCCAAACGGCACACAACTAGCTAAGTTCTTGCGATCGAAGATAACACCTTCAGGAGCTCAACACGTGGCGCCAGAATTCTACGGAATTCCTAAAATTCATAAGGAACCCGTAAAATTCAGGCCTATTATACCATGCCACTCAGCCATCCAAAACCCCGCCGCTAAGTACGTATCCAAAATGCTTAAGCCTATTATCAAAGGCCAACCAACGATCATACACGGATCGAAAGATTTGGTTGTTAAATTAAGTCAGATTCATATTGACCCGTCTAAACAATGGTACATCGTTACCGGAGACGTCGTCGCCTTCTACCCACACGTTAACTTAGAAGCTGCAATGCAAATCGCAAAGCACTACTACTTTACGCACATTGGCGAAGAAAGCGCTACCGACATTAGTCCGCTTGCTGAGATATTCGAAAGATGTCTATACGCGGGCAATAAGAATCTGGTCCTACATTACGACGATAAGTTCTATCGACAAAAGCGCGGCCTTGCAATGGGCGTCGCTGATAGTCCCGACCTAGCAAACCTATACGGTTGCTGGTTCGAGAACGAACTTAACATATCGTCCCGCCCCGACATCCCCTTCTACGGGCGGTACATCGATGATTGCCTCGCTATCGTATACGCATCCTCAGTTACGGAAGCTATCGAAAAAGTTGCAATCGTTAAATACGATGGATGTACGATCGAATGGGGAGCGAGTACCTCACACCGTGAGTTCCTAGACCTGATGTTCTATAAAGATGAGCAGAACCTACTTCAGCACAGGCCTTATCGCAAAGCTCGCTCACACATGGAGAGAATTCCCTGGATAAGCTACCATCCGCTTGACGTCAAGCGCGGTACATTCATAGGCGAATTATCACGCATGGCCACGTTATGCAGCACGCTCGAGAACTACCGCGAGGCAGTTCAATTTACTATAGCGCTGTATATCAAACGTGGCTATCCTTCCGATTTAGTCTGTAAATGGACAAGGGATAATACACAAGAACGCTGGGATAAGCGGATCGCGATAGCTGTCGACCGCCCCGAGGCACAAGACGTTCTTGTCCTTAAATCTGTTTACAATACGGCTTGGAATTTCTTCTCCGCGAAAGAACTAGGAGACACTGTTCTTGGATATTGGCGACGCTCAATAGAGGCCGCCGCTGCACCCACACGTGAAAACATGAGTGCACGAAAAGCAATGGACCCGTCGTGGGGATCCTTGACTCGGGGCGAGGTACCCGACGAGCTCTGCTCGCCGGTGTATACGAACTCTGGGAATTGGGTCTCAATGCCGGATATCCGCCTAATTAATATCCTCAACCGTCGAATGATTGTAAGTCGCAAACGCGGCCGCAATTTATTTGATCTAACCAATCTTTGGAAACGAACAGTTCTCGCAAGGCTGGATAAAGATGTAACACAACCGGACTCTAACATTACGGTAGGTGACGACTCCGACTCGGACGACAGCACCTGGTCTAACGACCGTATAGATCCTAATTTCTTTATTCAACAAACGCTTGGTGGCGACATGGAGTATTAAGGAGTAATCCTCCGCTCTATCGTTCCAGGTCCTCTTAAAGATGAATTAACATCGCCTTACGAGGAGGGACCTCTTATAGGGAATTGACCCTGCCTTCGGGGAGACGACTGATGCCGTCGACGAAACCCAAAGCCCCATGCCCGTGGTACAAAGTACCCACCAAAGCCTACGCCACTCTTTCGTAAAAACAATTATCTTGTAAGTGCTACGTTAACTCCTAGTCTATCAGACTTATTAACCGAGTCAACTTGGGAACCTTAACACGAACCCTAACGCTAACGTACGCACACGTCGATTAATCTCGAAGCGTAATGACTGACGATCTATCCATCGCAGCCTAACCCTAACCAACCCTAACCCTAACGAACCCTAACCGGCGTCCTACGGGTCCTCAACAAACCTAACCCAACTAGCCTGGTTGACTCAGTCCTCTTCCCTACGGGGGAGGGTTAAATGTGAATTAACACGGCCGGGCCGCCTTCGGGCCGCCACGGCAAGCTCAGGAAACCGGGCCGGACGGGCCGGGTAAGTCGGGGATCTCGGACATCAAGCCGGTTCGGCAATCGGACCGAACTTCGCCGAAAGGCCTAGACCTCGGATCACGTGACGGTATCACGTGAAGGATTAGTCAACACCCTCGGCCTTCGGCCTCCGGTGTTCGGGTTTAGTATAAATAGATCGCCGCTAACTCCGCACTTACTAATGCGCAGTAGATCTAGACCGGTCTGGACCGGCCTTATGATGTCAGCGATGACGCTACAAGTATAATTATAGCTCTCGTACGATACTGAAATACCTTTTATAGATATTCGTTTGTGTACATACTTGAGCCGTGCGCTTGGCGCACTCCGAGCAACGGGCCCTGATGAGTCTTATAAAAGACGAAACAGGGCGGAAGGGTTTAATCACCCTCCCTGTTGGCCCTGCTTCGTCTTTCTAAGACAATCTTCATCTCCCTCGCCCTATCCGCTCAACGTACGCGTTGCGAATTGCTAAGTCCCCTACGACGCCCCCGCCTTCCCCCTCCGGGGGCCCCTGGCGGAGGGTCGTAGGGTCCACCCTAACCCTAAGAAATTCAAGGAGACCGCCAAAAACGTCGTCGACAAGGCGAACAAAGGCAAAGGCAAAGGGAAGGGGAAGTAGATATAGGAAGCACCGGACCTGGTTTCAGGTGGGACGTTCCATCTTCTTTTCCTGACTGGCTGCTCACAGTTTCACTCCCCTACGCAATTAGATTTATTCATTTACATACACCTTTAAATATTATTGAAGCCGCCTCGTATCGTAGCAATGTACACTTATCACCCGGCGTAGAAGTACCCTTGGACTTACAATATCAGCTCTCAGTAGGATTAAAATATATGTTTTATTCCCCACGCAACTCTTCACTTATTAAGGAAGCATGGAACGAATTCGCCGAAAGACTTCGGTGGCGAATCCACTTTAAGTTTACTGAGAAAAACGACACCGAAGACTTATATGACCCAGACTTTGAGGTCGCAGATAAACGGAAAATTGAAAATCGACCGGCTGCACCCAAAGCACCGCTTTATATTGAGTACGGCCTCCTCGCGGGCAAGCACTTCGTCAATTCCACGATTGCTAAAATACCCGAGGAAGACACCTCGTCGGCCCATTGGCCTAAATCGCTCACACCGAGTCCCGCCCGTATTCAAAAGTTCTTAGATAGTCACGATTATATCGTCACATCAACGGACAAAAACCTAGGCATTGCGGTATCCGAGCGTAACTGGATCAAGTCCAAAAGCCTAGAAATACTTGCTAACACCACCGACTACGTCGAGTTAGCCCAGATCATGTTTAACCAGATCTGCGATTTCCAATGTACGGAAATGGAGATGATTGCGTTGTTTGCTGAAAGCAATCTCCCAAACGGCACCCAACTAGCTAAGTTTTTGCGATCGAAGATCACACCTTCAGGAACTCAACATGTGGCACCTGAATTCTACGGAATTCCTAAAATTCATAAGGAACCCGTCAAATTTAGACCTATAATACCATGCCACTCAGCCATCCAAAACCCCGCCGCTAAGTACGTATCCAAAATGCTTAAGCCTATCATTAAAGGCCAACCAACGATCATACACGGATCGAAAGATTTGGTTGTTAAATTAAGTCAGATTCATATTGACCCGTCTAAAGAATGGTACATTGT
The DNA here is from genome assembly GCA_902506015.1 of Armillaria ostoyae. Taxonomy (NCBI): domain Eukaryota; kingdom Fungi; phylum Basidiomycota; class Agaricomycetes; order Agaricales; family Physalacriaceae; genus Armillaria; species Armillaria ostoyae. The sequence goes on along the minus strand of LR732084.1, from coordinate 4,315,277 downwards.
TACCGGAGACGTCGTCGCCTTCTACCCACACGTTAACCTAGAAGCTGCAATGCAAATCGCAAAGCACTACTACTTTACACATATTGGTGAAGAAAGCGCTACCGACATTAGTCCGCTTGCTGAGATATTCGAAAGATGTCTATACGCGGGCAATAAGAATCTGGTCCTACATTACGACGATAAGTTCTATCGACAAAAGCGCGGCCTTGCAATGGGCGTCGCTGATAGTCCCGACCTAGCAAACCTATACGGCTGCTGGTTCGAGAACGAACTTAATATATCGTCCCGCCCCGACATCCCCTTCTACGGGCGGTACATCGATGATTGCCTCGCTATCGTATACGCTTCCTCAGTTACGGAAGCTATCGAGAAAGTTGCAGTCGTTAAATACGATGGATGTACGATCGAATGGGGAGCGAGTACCTCACACCGTGAGTTCCTAGACCTGATGTTCTATAAAGATGAGCAGAACCTACTTCAGCACAGGCCTTATCGCAAAGCTCGCTCACACATGGAGAGAATTCCCTGGATAAGTTACCATCCGCTTGACGTCAAGCGCGGTACATTCATAGGCGAATTATCACGCATGGCCACGCTATGCAGCACGCTCGAGAACTACCGCGAGGCAGTTCAATTTACTATAGCGCTGTATATTAAACGTGGCTATCCTTCCGATTTAGTCTGTAAATGGACAAGGGATAATACACAAGAACGCTGGGATAAGCGGATCGCGATAGCTGTCGACCGCCCCGAGGCACAAGACGTTCTTGTCCTTAAATCTGTTTACAATACGGCTTGGAATTTCTTCTCCGCGAAAGAACTAGGAGACACTGTTCTTGGATATTGGCGACGCTCAATCGAGGCCGCCGCTGCACCCACACGTGAAAACATGAGTGCACGAAAAGCAATGGACCCGTCATGGGGATCCTTGACTCGGGGCGAGGTACCCGACGAGCTCTGCTCGCCGGTGTATACGAACTCTGGGAATTGGGTCTCAATGCCGGATATCCGCCTAATTAATATCCTTAACCGTCGAATGATAGTAAGTCACAAACGCGGCCGCAATCTATTTGACCTAACCAATCTTTGGAAACGAACAGTTCTCGCAAGGCTGGATAAAGATGTAACACAACCGGACTCTAACATTACGGTAGGTGACGACTCCGACTCGGATGACAGCACCTGGTCTAACGACCGTATAGATCCTAATTTCTTTATTCAACAAACGCTTGGTGGCGACATGGAGTATTAAGGAGTAATCCTCCGCTCTATCGTTCCAGGTCCTCTTAAAGGTGAATTAACACCGCCTTACGAGGAGGGACCTCTTATAGGGAATTGACCCTGCCTTCGGGGAGACGACTGATGCCGTCGACGAAACCCAAAGCCCCATGCCCGTGGTACAAAGTACTCACCAAAGCCTACGCCATTCTTTCGTAAATACAATTATCTTGTAAGTGCTACGTTAACTCCTAGTCTATCAGACTTATTAACCGAGTCAATTTGGGAACCTTAACACGAACCCTAACGCTAACGTACGCACATATCGCTTAATCGCGAAGCGTAACGACTGACGATCTATCCATCGCAGCCTAACCCTAACCAACCCTAACCCTAACGAACCCTAACCGGCGTCCTACGGGTCCTCAACAAACCTAACCCAACTAGCCTGGTTGACTCAGTCCTCTTCCCTACGGGGGAGGGTTAAATGTGAAGTAACACGGCCGGGCCGCCTTCGGGCCGCCACGGCAAGCTCAGGAAACCGGGCCGGACGGGCCGGGTAAGTCGGGGATCTCGGACACTAAGCCGGTTCGGCAATCGGACCGAACTCCGCCGAAAGGCCCAGACCTCGGATCACGTGACGGTATCACGTGAAGGATTAGTCAACACCCTCGGCCTTCGGCCTCCGGTGTTCGGGTTTAGTATAAATAGATCGCCGCTAACTCCGCACTTACTAATGCGCAGTAGATCTAGACCGGTCTGGACCGGCCTTATGATGTCAGCGATGACGCTACAAGTATAATTATAGCTCTCGTACGATACTGAAATACCTTTTATAGATATTCGTTTGTGTACATACTTGAGCCGTGCGCTTGGCGCACTCCGAGCAACGGGCCCTGATGAGTCTTATAAAAGACGAAACAGGGCGGAAGGGTTTAATCACCCTCCCTGTTGGCCCTGCTTCGTCTTTCTAAGACAATCTTCATCTCCCTCGCCCTATCCGCTCAACGTACGCGTTGCGAATTGCTAAGTCCCCTACGACGCCCCCGCCTTCCCCCTCCGGGGGCCCCTGGCGGAGGGTCGTAGGGTCCACCCTAACCCTAAGGAATTGATGTGAAGTCGACGTTGAATTGATGGTCATAGTGACGCAACACTTTAGGGTGATGACTTAAAGCCCACAAAAATGAGAGAGTACCTAAGTTTTGATGTTTACCGTTCTCAGAATTATAGATACACTCATAGAGGATACAATGGTATCCAAGTATCACAGAATAAAGCCAAACCGAAGCTCTGAAAACTCTAATTGGCTGGAGTTGAGCTCTGAATTCATTTCCTGATCAAGGTAGGTTTCTTGGAGACAGTTCACGAACAAAGACAAAACAAAACATAGGGATATTTTGATGAGAGTTTTTGAGCATCGTGCAGCATACGAATTAAATTAAGTCAGGTTCAACTTCAGTTCAACTAACGACTTGCGTGGCTGCGTGGCCACGCACCACGCCAGCGTGGTACCACGCAGGTGACCACGCTGAATTTTTAGTGCCCCATCTGTGCGTGGATAGGCTCGTCATACTGTTCCGCCGCTCTATCAATTGAGTTGATCCTTTACTAGGTACAAGAATGTGGTCCCGTTGTCTTTGTCGGCTGTTCTGCGTCTAGGTGCTAAACGACTATAGACCAGTGTTTTTAACCTCAGGTCGTTGAATCTCGTAAGTTCACCGCCCGATTATGCCAGAGACGCCCTGTGCATTTATACCCGAAACAATTACCATTTCATGTTGCAATCCCGCAGCGACTCGCAAAGGTGAAATAAGTCGGAATACAAGAATACAAGCAGGTTATAGAAAAACGAATGCAAACGGTCTGGGGCCATTCTGCAGCGTATCTGTCAATCTATCCATTAGTGCAAGGCAGGGACATCAGTCCTGATACCAAAGGCGTGTGTTCTTGCGCTTCCCGGCAACAACAGGAGTCTGGCATTCTGACCACGGTAAATCATCAATGAGATCAGTATACGTCGCATCTTTCCCCATGCGGCCCGATCTAAGAGTGTCAAGAAGGCGCTGCGTAAAAACACCACGGAAACCCGACGTCCCTCTGCGTTCATCGGTAAGCTGGTACTCCCTACACGGAGCCAAAATAACATGAGAATCCATATTTGGGAACCAATCCTCGTCAAATATTGAAAGATAATCGGGAAATTGTTGCATATTCTGATCTGCGGCAAGCAGCATTTTATCGAAGGATGCGCGCGGTAATGGAGGAATCGCACGAGCTCCTTCGTCTGGGAATGATCTGGTGAGATTTGCTGAATGACAGCAATCTAAAATGACGGTAATTCGATTCCCTTTGGCGCGAGATATGTGTGTGATGATCGAGTTGAATTCCCGGTCGCTGATGTCGGGAACAGGTGTACCGTCTGCATCAAGTGCTTCACGGTCCATGGGACAAAGAGCCTCGATTGGACAGAGAGACTTGAGGCAGGCCGTTTCAGGCTTTTCACCTGTGAATATAGACTCGTGACATCGTGCACATTGGTAGCTGGTGCCATGGCCTGAGAAATATATGATTATGCAGTCGTCGGCTTCGATTTGAGGATTGTGTGCAAGATCGAGAAGGGCAGAGATGATATTTCTGCGAGAAGGAATGGAGGAATCCACACGGGAATTCCCTCCGCGACCGAGTAAGCATTGAATGCGCTCTTCCGGCACGTGGAGGTCGTCTGTCAAGTATTGCCGCATTGCTAACGCGTCTGATACGCATCCGTGTAACGGGTAGGATTTATAAGCATCAATTCCGATCAGGACAGCATGAAGTCGACAGGCACTGATGCGAGGCTAGTTCTAAAACTGAGCCAGCGACAATAGATATAAACCTAGCGCTTACAACTATTCCATCCTGAATTATATTGCTGAGTGGCGAAGCTTTTGACTTGGAACTGGGCGTCCGTGGGAAAGGAAGAATGAGCTCGGATAATAACGCCTGCAAAGAAAGAGCATCTCTTTCAAGCAGGATCCGAATAAGGCAGGGTAAGATGCTTGGCCCATTCCGCCTGTCTAGGCACCTTTCCTTAAGCGGTTTGTCGCTGCTACAAATCAGCGTATGCTGCGTGACATCTTCGAGGATCTCATATCTATCGTTGACCTTGTTTTGGATCTGAGTAGAAACCCGACCCAGTAAAAACTGAGGCATACCAGGACTTCAGTGTCTGCTATGGTCCGTGAGGACGTCGTTGGGTATTGAATGTGTGTGTAGTAAAACTACATAGCGAGTAAGTGTGATAGTAAGTTCACCAGAAATGGTAACAACACGCACAACGAGGACTCGTAGTCTGTACGAGACCACCACGATTGATGCCTTCAATGCTGGTGATGACTGTCAGCAATTTACAAGGGTAAAGTCGACGTCCAAACCGTCTGAGACCAATTTCTTCAATGAACCAGGTTCTTCGTTCACCATTTCGTATGCGAGGTAGTTTCTCAGAGATGACTAGGAATCAGGTATCCTTCGATGCCGAGGTTGGACCCTTTTAAACGGTTCCGCATGCGACATCGAACGAATATCAGCGAAATTCTTGTGCGTAATCAGATAACCAGGCGACTCCACCATTTGGGGTAGAAGTTATTCATAACTGAGACGGTCCTTGGGGTCCTATTCCAAAAATAGCTGCACGGCATACTAGCACAGGTCACAGCTGTAGTTATCGATGTTCTCTAAGCCCAGGCACGTTCCCAATTTATTTCAGGTTATACCATTGAGACCAGATCACCGCCAGCGGAGCGTGAACCTTGCGGTTCCTTCCTATCATGGATAAGTACTTATCTTCTTCCGTTGTGTTACAATCACTAGGATGGACTTAAATGAAGCGAGTAGGAGGGGCGGATTGCATATGGTAAGCACTGCGTGCCAACACGATATCCCCATCGACATAGCCGCGATATAGGCAAGTACACAAGCAAATCCATAAGAGAACATACTTGGAACATAAGCGGCTCTGAGGTCAATATCGAGGTTAGGTAGAATCCTCACACGTCGTAGTAAGGAATAATCGGCTGATATGGCTGGGATCAAATGCCGTCTTCCCCTGAAGAGAATAGAAGCATAATTTTCGACCGTAAGATAAATCTGCGATAGCATCGTCATGACTGATTGGCCATGTTCATATTATATGCCACTGGCTGTCTCTAATGAATCAGCATAAAAATTTGTGGGATTATGGCGATCAATGTTCTCACAGCTTGTCTGTTTACGTTCACTATCATTCAGGTGCTCACACCCGGCGCTTCCAATTTACGGGTTCACTTTGATTGTTGATTGTGGATATAGTTCGGCGCATTCGAAAGCTAGAACCAGGACCTCCGGTTGCTCATAAAGATATATTGTTGTCATGAGAGACTGCCAGATGAACCAGATCACTTTGATACATCTCTGTACTTGGATGCTGAAGTGCAGATGGTACCTTCTTCCTACATCATGCTAAATAGCGCCGTTGGTAATTGGGCAAGAGGTGGTGGTAGCCTTCAGTCCGGTCCGACCTCCCGCTGCCAGGTTTTTCGCCATACTTCCCGGTTGTTCGTAGCTTAGCTTAACACTATCAGATCCATTTGCCTAGCCAACCCCGATCCAGAATCATCAAGCGGTCTTCATTTCGTTTTGCTGGATCCGGTATCAATCCACCGTGCTTCTGTTGTTTACTCCTTTGTATCACCTGAGGCGACGGGTGCCACATCAGACTCCTAAAGGTACTGTCGTATTCCAACTTGAGCGATCATCTTCGGCCCTACCATGGCAGCGGTGCCACTCGATTTCGTTAGTCAATTCCCTTCTTAGCTCCACCTCCATCATCGTAATAAGGTCAATGCATATTTCAATAGCATTTCAAGCCTATTTAAATCGGTATTTTACAGAGATTGTGGCGATAATCGCATGATAAAAAGAAATAAAGGAGATCTTTAGATTATGTTATAATCCTGACGCTCGACGGGATAGGAAAATCTCTAACGCCAAAGAGGCTCCAGGATTCGTTTGCCTGCGAGTATGGGGTTCTGCCCACTTATTTTAGGCAGCGCATTGATCAAGTCCACGTAAGTCGCTTCCTTTCCCAACGAATTAGACTGCAGCGCCTTCAAAAGTGCCTCAGTGAAGACTCTACTATACCTCCTCTGACTTTTCCATTCCTTCGCATATTCATAGTCCTGACACGCCGCCAAAACGACATGAGAATCTGTGTCAGGGACCCACTGGTCTGACCACACATCTTGATAATTATCCGACCGTCCCATGTCCTCCTTGGCAGAGTCGAGCATTCGTCTAAAGTAGGCGTCGCCAAGCGAATGGACGGTGCGCACGTCTCTGCTTGGTGCTCTCGTTGCACCAACGGAATGGCAACAATCCAATATGACGGTTATGTAAGCCCCCGTGGCTCGATAAATCTCCCTGAGGATGTTGTTCATCTCTCTGTCGCTGATGTCTGGAATGTTGAGAGTACCACGGTCAATTGGACAGAGTGCTTCTATGGGACAGCGATGTCGATGCAATTCTTCTGATTCAGAGCGGGGGGGACGAACTGGGGAGTGACTATCGAAGATCCTGCGGGAACATTCAGGACAGTGGTAGGCTGAACCGTGCCCTGAGAAGAAGATAATGATGCTGTCGCCCTGTTTTATCTCCGAGTTCGTTGAGAGTCTGTGGAGTGTCGCAATGATATTCATGCGAGTGGGATGGAGATTGGAAGTAGACCTGGAACGGTCGCCAGGTCCTTTTCCGAGCAAGCGCTGGATTCGTTCTGGGCGAACGCCGAGATAATGGGTCGAGTAATCTTCCATCATGTAGACATCTTCAACACAACCACGGAGTGGAAGTTCATAGCCGTCAATCCCAATAAGTACCGCCCAAAATCGAGGACCATCAGGAGGTGTACTACCAGGTGGCGACTATAACAACAGCTATAAGTTAGTGCACACACTGGGGTGAGTAGGCTTCGCTTACTATCAGGATATCTGACCCAGGCACTTCTACGACCGTCGGGTGACGTAATCTGTTTTTGAAGGCAGACTGAGAGAGCGTAGCAATTTTCTGGTGATATTGATCGTAGCGTTGAAGAGCCTCAGGGTCGCCCTGAGACACTCCCAGTGCTCTTTCTTGTTGAAGACGTTCTCCGAGGTCAGTGGTTGCTCCCTCTGCCGCCGACGTAAGCACTATCGAAGGTGTTATCTTTCCCATTTTGGCCTGCGAAGTTTCAATGCGAGCTCGATACATGAGCATCAATTAAGGTCACGCACTGTATATGTGTTTACCACTGTAAATCCCTTTGCCGAGGTATTCCTATTCCGATGAAATACAGGAAGCGGGGATTCCCGCTCCTAGCACATATTGGTATCGCTGAGCTTGAAGGAAACGAACAGAACTTACACGCCGAAATATTTGGCTGACACGCGTCACTATGGCATTCCATAGACACACCAAAACGAGCTTGATTGATTCCAGGACTTTGGAGGCGAGAACTTCATCGCCAGGCCGTAGGTGCCCTGGGTAAGTGTACGACAATGGCACTTGATCGCACAGACTGTCTTCCAAGAGCGACACGCCACAGTCGGAAGCTGTGTCCGTACAGCACTCTATTGAGCTCGCTGCTCCTGCTGCTTCGTTTTGAGTTTTCTTGGAAGTAAATGGAAGACCTAACATAAGCAGAAGATGGCGGTCGCGGACTAAGGGGCTGTGGGATAAGATATCACTCACCGATATATAGTTGCCCACGTGGATGAGTAAAGAGGGAAATGCTGTGAGGAATTGATGAATAAATTTGCTGACCACAAGTCTACTTGCTCACAACGAAATGTCTCTCCCAGGAGATCTCTTCGTCCTTGGATCCCTCTTCTCTTACCGCTGATGTTTGTAGAATATCCTACATTTATGCGCTACGACGCAACACTTTCAAGCCCGAAGATATTGTTGTGATATAAATATCTACCATCAAGAGTCAAGATACGTCCACTCCCGGAATTACCGGAACATTGTCGGATTATTGGGTCCTTTGGTTCGTACTGCACGCTGGACGGCTGAACATTCAGAGAGCTTTGAATTCAACTAGGACGATCTGAACTTACTCGTTCCTCTTGCCGCCGAAATTAATATCCATCTTTAGGCAGCTATCATGTTGCGGTGAGTTCTCAAGTAGATGTAATGAAAATATCATTTAGAGCGGCTTTGAGCTTCGAATGACGGAAATACGCCCGGAATATTGTTTTATACTTTCAAATATTCACTGACATACAACTGCAGCCGAGAAATTGTATCGCTGTGTGATTATTGCGAGAATTAAGGCATCTTGTATGTTCAATGAAACAAAAGATACTCATTCTCATTCGAACAGTAATCATAGCATACTTTACCATCTCATATGAGCGGCTATAATGCTGAGAGAATATCATGTAAGTAGGACCGCGTCCAAGGGACCAAATTAGAACGAACCCATTGCGAACACTCCTTATCAGTGGTCCAAAATTTTCCAGATATCCCGTTCTACGTCCCAGTGCATCACTGGGTTCCAGGGTATGTTGCTTTTCATCTGCTGGGGCAAGAAAAGCGATGACCATGACAGTCGCCTTTCAAAGCATGCAGTAACCAGCCAAGTGTTTCCGGGATCTATAGCTCATCAGGTCGAACGTCGTTCTTCCCATTATCAATTCCAGCGAGTTTTCTTACTCTGTCTTTTTCGTCTTTGAGCTATTCTAACGAAGGACTAATTGTCCTTCCAGCTTTATCTACCGATACCATTCCGACGTAAAAACACCAGGATCCAGCGCCACGGTAACAAGTCTGTATCATGCCATCGCCATGCGTTAACTTCTCTCCTTCTGGTGCATGTGCCTTAGGTGAGCACCGGGATTTGGCTATTACCTTCCAGCGGCAAGGGAAACACATTCTCGCGCCACATCCATTCATGAAAGGGTGCCTAACGTTTAACCATCATTCGGTCTGAGGTCCATTTCAGAAGGTTGTCAAGGCGTATACATACGCACCTTCCTTTCGTGATTCTAGGAGATCACTGGGCGCTTGTTCTCCTTCCATCACTCCTGTCAATGGATGGACGGGCTTTACCTGAGACTTTTCTTCGCAGACGTAGGGGTTAGCGTGTTTGTTGTCAAGGCATGCATTTGATCATTTGCTCATCGACGTATGAGGAGACGGTCGCATTCATGGATAGAGATCACGACTAATGCTGCCGGGTATCACGTCGAGTCTAGATCCCTTAGGTCCAAGCGTTTTTGAGGTCACAGCCCACAGCAATCGTACCTTTTCTGAGCTCGCGCTATCTAGTGATCTCAAACGCAATTGTAGTAGTTCAAGAATTGAGCCAACGTTCACGCGAGCTGAGAAGCAACGCTGAACTCCTGAAACCGGTAACCCTTTGCTAACAAAGCCCAGATTGATCCAGATGATGAATGATAACTTCTCAAGCTTGCGCTTTGCAGTAAGCGGAGACTGTTTCTTCTACATACATGCTTTCTTTGCGCTTATTTACTTTTTAGCACCTGATGTAACACTACATAGTCATCACCAAACAGACGCTGTACAATTGTTGAAAAAAACAGTTCCACGGATTGATGCAGGAAGTTCAGTATACTGGTACTTTCATCCGGTATCAGTCGTGCTAAAATGCTCTTGGAATTCAATTTCAACTTCGGCTCGAAGCTCTCGAAGCTCTCTGAACGTGCCGCCAGTCTCAGAAGTTAATGGTCATGAAGCGCTAAAAGGTTCTCTTTGTCTTCGGCTGATTTATATTCCTTAGCACGCTTTCAAAAAAAAACACCGTACGCAGATATTATCTGCCGGCCTTCCTTAACTCCCAGAGGGAATCCTAATTTAATATCCGGAATCAATACCAAATTCTTTGTATTGGCTGTCCTCGTGGCAAGGGTTATCAGATGCCCACGTTCATGATCACTGTTTCAGGGTGCGTCCTGCAACGCCTTCCCATCGCCTCAATTCAAGTTGTACCTTGGGCGCCTAACAGCATCTCATGGAAACAAGAATAGAACCTGTTGGCTTCCGTAAAGGAACTTACCGCCGCAAGGGTTCCTATGCTATTGAATCATGACTGCTGTCAAATTCTCATGAATCAAAGAGTCTGTGCAACACGACACCGCTTATACCAGGTCCCAGTCGCCTGACCCATCCCATACAATTTGAACGACTGTCATAATCAGAGTACTAGCGAGCTTTAGGCAGGTCTAACAGCTCGAAAGTCTGGCGAGCCTGCGACATTATTTATGGACGATCGAAAGAAGCCGATACTATGAGTTTCCAACAGAACATGATCAAGAGTACTGGACGTCTGGAACCGTAGAATATTGGTCACCGCTTGAAATAACGTTGGTGAATGACGCCGGCAATAGAAACGACAAAGGTGCGGATCATATCGGCACGAGTATCGTCAGACACGATTGGTGAAGACCGAGAAGCGCACACTGCAAACGACTACTAAGAGCGCTTTCTCAAATGCTGCACGTGAAAAAATTCTTCCTCTGAGATTTGGAAACCACACAGGGAGTGAGCTAGCTAAAACGTTCAGCTATTGCTTTCAAAGTACACCTAGAAAGCGGTAAACCAAAAAGACGCTATGCAGTCTCCCCGAGAAGGGAAGGTGCGACACGCTCAAAACATATTCAGTTAGGAAGAGGGAACACATTGTTGGAAGTGCAGCCTCGCTGTGAAGGATCATGGCTAAATAAACCTGCGTAAGAAGAACACCGATAGATTGAAAATCACTCACTAGCACGTCACCTCTGAACAAGCTTGTGGGGAGCCTATCGCATCGGAATGATCGTAACCTCATCTGTGCATGGCTATATCTCATCAACGCTCTGACTGATGCACAATGTGGTACTCCTTGTATGATGATGGTCTTTCAATTCGTGAGGAGTGTCGAAAGTAACGACATTGCCACCGGGGTGTTATCCGTATATTTTACGATTGTGAGTAACAATGGCCAGACACTAGGCCCCCCGCGTGACGTCGTTTCGTCGGGCTTGGAAAAACATACTCAAGATCACCTCTGCATGCACTGTGATCCCACCAGGACTCCAGGAGCGACCAGCCTGCTGGAAAGCCGTACATGATATGTATCATCGATAAACGATGAGTAGATATGAAAAGAAGGATACGCACCAAAGTCGGATGGACCAGAAAGAGGAAGCCGTATTGTTTTCGAGCTTCCGGGAGTTTAGATCTTGGCTATAATAGCTTACCATAAGTAATGGAAAGAACCACAAGAGACAAGGACTGATCAAAATCAAAGATACATGAAGCCATCCTTTATCCCGTTATATCCATAGGAAGCTGCTGAGAGAGTACAACCTGAGTCGAGCGGCCAGCACTTTGATGATGTAGAGGCGCGCTGTCGTAGTCGCTACAAAGGCCCTTCGCCGCGGTCGTCCGAGTCGGTGATTACATCCACGATGGGATTCTCTTTGGCTGCACCCTCCCTAGGGCTCGACGTGTTTGTCGTACCCGTCAAATCCACCAATTCAGCTAGCAAGAATTCCTACTCCTCCATGATCCCTGGAAAGTCCCAGAGCTGCTCGCTCAAAGCTCGTCCAGTCATATCATACGCCCGCTCGAGAGCGAGTGTAGCTAAAGCTCAACCCTCGCGGAAGCGACAGACGGATTGAAAGATCCTATGTAGACGACATGACAGGCCGCACTGGTGCTGTCAGTCTTTGGTCGATGAGAAATTGTGAATGAAAGGCTGCATGGACGAGTTGGACGAGGCCGAAGGGTGAGGGGTGTGACTCGTGAACAGATTGCTACGTAATATAAAACTGTCGATGACCTGGATCACCTATTGAGATACGTTAGGGGAGACCAAAAGAATTACGGCCGAGGGACGAACATATAGTTAAAAACAAGACAGAATCACTCCGCTCCATGAACCGCGCACCGAAGACCTCATGCATAGAAGAACACTCCCAGCGAATCATATTGCCGCTGAACAGCCGTATGAACTTCGAAGATATCACGATGTCTCTTTTTCGGGTAAGTATCATCGAAAGGCAATATCGAGACTGAACATACCTTGTGCATGGTTATGAGAAACGGAATACTTAGACCATACGGGCGCAGGATCCTTCCGGCAGCACTGTACCAAAACCTTCAAAGCCTTTAACAGGTGATGGAGACAGTTTGAAAAAATACACTTACCTGACATCGCCACGACTTCTAGGACAATCTCTTCCCTTACTCTGGCTAACGTTGTTATATCTTACGGGTGAAAACTAGCGGCTTTGATGAACAGTTCGAGGTTGGCGACCTCGGTAGCGCAAACCGTGGAATTCGGCTCTTTCTTCGACGAGTGGTAGAAATTTATAGATGAATCGATGACATGTCGAGCGGCCAAGAAGGAAACTTGCTGGGAGGTAGTGATTGCAGGCGCATTGACTCTACGCTTCTAGAGAAGGAGCAGGTTTCACCCGAAACACCTAGCGTAAGGATGATCAATGAGCGTTGAGCTATCAATCAGATGAGACGAGGAAAAATTACGTATGAGCAGCTACGAAGCGGAGAATTCTCGCGCTTATAATGCACATCCTTTCAAACCCTATCAGCGCCATCTCTGCCTGCTTATATGTGCATTGATAATGTTCCCTATTTCATAATAAGAAAAATGCGTACCTTATTCCAGCAAGCATCTTAATCTGATTCCCCTTTGTTCTTGCACTTTACCATCGTCGCCGTTAACGGTATTCGACAGATCTATCGCAGAAAGAGGATGTGGCTCGAAACGGACCTGAATTTGGTCAAGCCGGCATTGACGATGTCGAAGAAACCGAGTAAAAGTCGAGTCGGATAAGGGCTCCCTTTGCCCCATCATCCATGTTCTGGAGAATGAGATGACATCGTGTTGGTCACCCCGTGTTCAGAAAGTCGTCAGCCGTAGTAAGAAGAAATACCTAGAGCATCCTTCACAGAAACGACGAGCATGTGGTGAGACTCCGACATCGGTGAAGAGGGTTGTCACGGCTGACTCGCTGTGTCGCATTGGGACTCAGAGTATGGAGAATATGACAGTTCTGGACGAGAAGGGGACGGTGACGGAGTTCAGAACGCGTCAATGTCCGGCCCGATTGCCGGTATCTGCGTCATCTTTGTTCGTCCATGAAAGTAAGTATTCACTTCCTGGTCCTCGCTCAGCAAGAGTCTTGCATGTACGATACCTCGTCCCCTCCTATATTATTATATCTCTTATCCTCTCAAGCGTCGACTCCCTCCAGCTGAAATCCACAAGAAATTTAGCTGATGTCAAATTGACGGCACGGTGCATATCACAAGTTTCAGTGTGCCGCTATGCTTCTCCTTGCAGTTGTGGGTACATTCATTTCTCATTTCTATTCCAACTTGATGCGCACTAATCACGGTACAATGATGCTACTGGTCGGTCGGCGCTAATCATTCTTCGAAGGAACAGGGTGGAAGTGTGCCTCTTCTATCCCAAGAAAGAGACACGGAGTGCATCCAGACCTCATAGGAATCATCATCAGGCCTGCGACTCCTGCAAAACTGGAAAGTCGCCAAGAGATCAGCTACAATCGGGGTCCAAGGTGCCTATCACAAAAATACTGCAGGGTGATACGTGTGATAAATAGATTCGGGTTATGTGTTCCCTTCTGTTGGATCACAAATGACTTTGATTGCAATGTTTACGCAGTCCATGTGTTAACAGCGGCAGTGTTTGACGCTACTCGACATCGACAATGGAAGTATGTACGTAATGATGTGTATTTGAGCGCTTTGCAGCTGTGTTTGAGCTGTATGGAAACTATATTGACCTTCATTGGAAACCGGTAGCAATGGTCACTTCGCGTAACTGTCTATCGTCTATACGAGAACCGCCCACTACACAAGTCTAAAGGATTGGGACCAGACCACCAGGTTGTCGAACAGCCATATTTAGCTTCGTTCCTGTATTTGCGGGTAGCGTCTGGGCCCTACCATGGGTAACTGATGGCATAATAATACGAAAACTGAATTGATTGAATATACCATCCAATGACCGATTACACTACTCCCCAAAAGTAAAGATGTCCTTAACACTGTTTTACAATCGACCCGAAAATACCCTACAACACTTATCGAATAGCCTAGTACCAAATGCGCTCCGTCTTTCTCTTTCCAGCAACAACAGGTGTCTGGGATTCCCATTGCGGGAGCGCTTCGATAAGGTCTACGTAAGTAGATCCTTCTCTCAAGCTACCAGATGTAAGGGTCTTCACGAGCCCTGCTGTAAAAATCCCCTTGTATCCGCCTCCACCATACTGTATCTCTTTGGCAAACTGGTAGTCCTGACATGCGGCCAAAACGACGTGGGACCCCATGTCTGGGCACCACTTCTTTTCCCATACGTCGCGATATCCGGACCAGTCTCCCATGGATTCTTGTGCGGAGTTGAGCATCCGGACAAATGACTCGTACCCCAGGGAACGGGCGACGCGCGCATTTCCCTCAAGTAGTGGTGCTTTTGTGGCACCGCCAGCATGACAGCAATCTAGGATGACAGTTATGTGAGCCTCCGTAGCCTGATAAACTTTTGTCAGGATGTTGTTTATCTCTCGGTCGCTGATGTCGGGGATAGGAACACCTTTATCATCAAGGGTGTCGCGGTCAATCGGGCAGAGTGCCTCTATGGGGCAACGGTCCGTGTGGGATTCGGTTTCCAAAGCGGAATCGGGGGATGAGGACGGCTTCGAGGAGGACTCGGTGTCTCCAAAGATTGCGTCGCGACAGTCTCGACAATGGTAGCTCGAACCATGCCCCGAGAAGAATATGACGATGCTGTCGTCCTTTTTGATCGCGGAGTTGGTGGAGAGTCCGTGGAGAGTATTCACGATATTGACTCGAGTAGGACGGAGACCATCGTTTGGAATAGATTTGGAAGAAGTATTGGATTGTTCTCCAACCAACCGCTGGATTTGTTCTCTTGGCACACCTAAAGTGCCAGTCATATACTCCTCCATTATCTGCACGTCTGCAGCGCAACCATCCAACTTGAATGGATGGTTATACCCATCAATACCGATGAGTACACACCAAAATCGATGACTGTCAAAAGGTTTGGTGCTTCGTGGGGACTATGAAAACATCCATCAGTATCACAGTTCGTAGGTACCACAATTCGGGACGTTTACTCACACCATGACCAGAGATCGGTAATCGTCGCTTTGCTATATTCGCTATGAGTTGTAGAGGACGTTGTCGAAATTTGTTGGCACGTTGAAAGAGTCGAGCCCATCCCCGGTGGCGCTCCTTGTACTCCTGGTTAGCGTGAGCATCATCGGGCTCAGATAGGGCCTTCAATCTCGTTTGCTGGAGAAGCTCTCCTGGGTCTGTGCCGATCTCTTCTATTGTAAGCTGCTTTAGGTGGTCGTCTGCGAGTGCTTTGCCGGACTAAGAAACAGTTACAACGGGACCCGAGGGGTCGAAATCAATTAGAACTTACAGAGTATGAATCTACGGCTGCGAAACCCTTCCCTACCGAGGTATTATTGTTGCGGCGCAATAAATTATATGAAAATCGATGATCCTACAACTGATTAGTCTACTTCAGCTCGAAGAAAGTGGAAGAGAACGAACAATCTGAAGAACGTGTTGGACTGTTGCCGCGATGGCACTCCATACATTCACCAAGGCCTGCTGAAGTAGCCCTAAGAATTTGGAAGTGGGGGTGTCGTCTTCGTGTGGGAGTGATTTTCCTGCATCAGCGTACGATGTTAGCCCTTGATCCAACGGGGTGTTTTCGAAGGGCCCCTGATGAGCTGCATCCGTGGAATCTGTATCGAGCTCTGCTGAGCTAGCTGCTCTTTCCGTCGTTGGCTTGGGCTGCATCAAGGTAAAATAAGAGTCTAACAGCAGGCGCTTATGTGCTTGCTAAGCTACCACCGAATCAGTCATGGCCAGAATAGGCAAAGGTGGAACGTGCCTCGCTGATTTCCTCAATTTGTTTAGAGATTACAGTGCCGCCAAGAATCGGTTTCCTCTTGCCGGCGATCCGTTTAATTCCAGCTCCGTTTAATTCATTGACGTCGTGGTTCAGTAAAGCTTTCTGATTACTTGAATATGGTTACCGAATAGTTTCCGTAGGGAGAATCGGGACATACACCATGGCAAATCAAATATCTAGTCACAATATTAAAAATTCCCATTTTGGTAGGTCAGTAGATTTCTGCGCTTGTGCCGGAACTGTCGGGACAGTGCCTGATTGGACTCAATGAATACCCCGTAGAGAGGAGAAATTTACTTAAAGACCGCAATTTTACTTATGTAGATCAATAATAAGTACACTTGGGCCTTGGCTAATTAGTTAGCGTACTTAGTTAATAGTAGGCGCGACTTTTGCTCGACATATTTTCATGACATCCGACTCCGAAATCCGGTGTCTACGGCTATTTTTCTCTAGTTTCTTGTAATAGCTGGCTAAGTGGTAGGCGTGAGGAACTGCAACGATTTGAAGATCGTATGAGCAGTTACGCAGTGAGATCTCAGATAAGCCGCAGTGTAGAGAAACTCGATACTGAGGCGGAAATCATGACTCAATTTTAAGTCAAAACTCGAAAGGTAGTCGCCTTGATAGTGTGCACATGAGAAGAGTTCCTCAGACGCGTACAACAACGTCGAGATGTCGATTATTCAATCAATCCACGCTATATAGACACGGCAACAATACGGCAATCAATCGGCACAGCATAGCTGTGCACATGCACCGACAGTGCCGGGACACTCCGGCAGAAGCTCTTCTTCAGTTTACGAACACCAATGACCCCATCTCGTTGTCCTTTTCTCGTAGGAAGGGTGATGAATGTATGAGAACTGTAGTCTCCATTTTGAAAAGTGACTTTCTGAGGCCACATCACAAAGTATATGGTCACGCTTTCTCTGTTAGCTTATGGTGCTTGTCTTTTTCATCTCACTCTGGACTCGCCTAATGAAGCGAATATAGTCAGGTTTGGAAGAGCGTAGTTCAGCATATACCAAATATTCGCACAAAAGCATCATACCAGAGCAGTCCGTGGCAGAGAACTGATGGGCATTGAATCTTCTCTTCGAGCACAGGTGCGCTAACATCGACTGTGCCACTAATTTCTTCTCAATTTTTTTTTTGCAGACGCTGTTCATGCGATTATTATACGACTCTTGTATGCAATCTAGTCGTCCACGATGATTCTTTCCTGTACTCCCTGTTCCGTTTTCAATCCTTGCATCTAGATCATTGAGTGCAAGGGCAGCACTGCGCTCATCATGATCCTACCGCAAGCCCCATCGGTCACCTCAGGAGGGGGTCGACTGGTTTATGCAGAGGTCACCAGGATAAACCCTCCCCCCAACGGCGTGCATTGACCAACATCTTCAATTCCTCGGCTCTCCAACGCCCTGCCCCACTACAAAAAAGAAAATCATTGGCGCAGTACATTGTACGCCCTACGGTTATTATCTCCACTATCACGCTCATCTACTCAAAGCCTGTCTCGAGCGATGATGGCCGTACGAAGTGGCTATAAGGATCCCCATCTGAACTATCTGGGACGCCGATGCTGTCTCTTACGCGTGTCCCCCCATTCGACCTTCCATTATATCTTTCATATTCAAATTCCACTATCCAAAGCTCAGCTTTCAGCGCGCGGTATTCGTCTTGGGTTGGGACTGCTTGCATCAGCCACTGCTGTAGGCGAAGCGTAACAAAGGCTACGTTCTACGCTTGGCACCGTATTAACTACGGGGGGAACATGTCTTAGGGCTCTTATTCATTTCACACATTGCTGTAAACAACATCAAGATCTTGCGGCGCGAGCACGATACGGTGTACTGGGATTTCAGTACGTATCCATCTTAGTTTCTTCACAGCTATCTGACCGTATCACCAGTATCGAGAATGGCAAATCGACTTTCACCGAGGACGATTACCAGCAATTTGTCAGGAAACCAGAGTCTTCTCAGCGCCATTCAGAGTTGTCCACGCGTTTCGGATTCGACCTACGATGACTGATTGAAGTTCCCGGCGGGTATGTTGGCATTCCATGTATGAAATAATAAAAACATCAACTTATACTACAGGTATAGTAAGAGAACAAAGGACATGGATACTCGGCCAGAAAATTAGCTGGAAGCGATAATAGGTTGAAGGCATGTTGTCTTCCAATGTGTCGTGTACCTTACTGACATTGCAGAGATAGTAGGTCTGATGAAGCGCACATAGTGCGAAGATTTGAGGGGCCGTGCTTCCTTTCCACGTATGAGATCATTTTGAACGCCGGGATAATGGAGAGATCCGTAATTGATATTTCCCAAGGTACCTTTTTCAGCCATCCTTCGAATTTCGGCTCACCCATGTGTGCAGATGCTGTTGTGTTGTACCATTCCGTTACAGATCATCCTTGTTTTGCTCTTAGCTTCACCTATGGGGATTTTGCTTCTCCCAACTGTCGCTTCTTCCGTACGGACTATTTACTGAAGTGTTCCCTCTTTGTGCTCATGTCGTCGTGAAGTAAATGGTCCTGGATAAGCACCGAACAATTTCTGTAACCCTGTTACTTTCAGGGAATGCCAAGCTCATGCGAAGGCAATTCAGAATGGCGCTTAATGATGAACTCGCCTGACCGCCCGTTCCTCCGGGTTCTCAAGGCACACTCTGCTTGTATACATATGGACGCTCCTTCGCGATTGCCGGAGATCTTTAGGCGCTTGTTACCCTTCCGTCATTCCTGGATGAACGGACTGTTCTCGAAGGTCACTATTTTCTTCACAAACTCGGCTGAAGTGAAGTCATTTTTTTAATGCGTCAGCGACAGGCAGCGCCGGTCATCGAGAGAACAAAGTTTTCGAAAACATTAATACAACCCGGGCGCTTAGGAAAGCGGGTGCAGCTTACGAACTCGGATTGAATCTAGTGCGGCGTTTCTGCGTCCATTCTCCGTGGCATCTGGATTTATCGAACACGAGTCAATTAAATATTGTTGCCGTACAGGCTAATCACCTCTATGCGATTCCCCGTTGCTAGAAAAAATTGACAACTTCTCGGTGTGCTTGTCGTTCCTCTTTCTATAAACTTCTCACCTGGAGCACCATCTAAGCACAGACTAATATATTTTCGAACGCGACAGGCTGTGGGCCGATCAAGGTTCACAGTTTTTGTGAAGGTACGCGGTGTTGATATCTGTACTGTTCGATGTTCATCAAGTTCCTGGAGCTAAGCGCCGCTTGATGTTTCAGCAAACGGCAACACATTCGGTTTGGCCACATATTGGCAGCCTAGTTGACTTGTGTGTATGTTGACCCTGATACGATGAAGACTGACCACCCAACGTTCAACCCTCCCCACACGACAAGGCGCCTAACGAACCCGACGTTCTGCCCCACATCTACCTCCTCAACAACGGCCGCTATTTCACCGATTCCTCGTCTGCCGACTTAAAAATGGAAATGAGTGCCTGAGTAAAAACTCCAATGTAGCGCTCGTTCCATCTTACTTACACGCTGCCAGAACTGTCTGCGAATCTATATTAAAACGCCATTCTGCCCTAAATATGGATCAGTGTCCTGGGATATTTCCCAATTTCTTATCAGCGGCGTTGAACACATCTTGAATCGAGTCATACGGCAGTGCCTCATCGCCTTGGATCCTTCTTGTGAGGTCGAAGAGTAGCAACAGTCTGGAATGAAGGTAATTCGATGTCCCTTGCCACCCCTACGCGTTCTAAAAGTGTGATCAACATACCAAGGAGACAGTACCATCGCTCGGACTCGAACCAAGTCCTTAGACCTAGCCGCAGCCGTTGATCCAAGACGAGGTATCAATTCCTTACTGTATGCCGAAACGATTCTATTTTCATTTGAACCGTATCCTACTTTCAGGAAAAAAAATTGTATCACCCAGACAATCCCGTCTGATACACAAGGAAAACACGCTATCGATGAATTTTAATAAGCTGACCAGCAGACTCGAACCACAGGCAGCCTCCCATTACGCCTTTGGTCTTGAACATCGCCATGAAGAGAGAGGATACAGAATGTCTTGTAAAGGGAGCTGGTCTCTTTTTGCGGACGGTTCTGAATATGACAGTCCTTGTTGCGAGCCGAAAAATAAGAGGTACTCTAAACGACCTATTACCACCCAATGGACTCGAACCATCGCACTGCCATACATTTACCAGTCGTTTAATGTGCCTTACCACCGGACCTTCTAACCTCGTAATGTCTTTCTACATGGAACGGTAAATACAAGACTGTTTTAAAAAGTATGTGCAGTCTTAATTGCATAGAGCCGACCCGCGGAATCGAACCGCCAATAACGATGACCATACACGTTAATCTACGTCGACATAAAAACGGAGAAAATATGCCATGAATGAGAAGAGAGCGCGCGCGTTTCATTCTCTCCCTGGTACAGAGCCCGTCAAGATCAAAAATCTACCTCTAACCCATCTTGCGTCACGATGCAATGGACTCGCGCTCCCTTCCCGTACCTATTGAACATGGACACATGTCTGAATTCTAGCTAGGCGATTGTCGAATTACCAGAGCAAAGTATCGGAGTCTCGTAGGGAAAGAGATGCGGGCCAGGAGCCGTTCGTAGAAATTACCGCCTGTAGTCCACGTACCTGCGTTGCAGATACTAGACCCAGATACGGTTAGAATACAGCAATAATTCCGGCCCCTCATATACATACCTCATTCGACGGACGCTCAGCAGAAATTGGATCCTGTGTGTTCTCAATTTTGGTCAGTGTGAGCCCAACGAACATGAATGAAAACCCGCAGTTCAAACAAATAGTTTCCAAAAGCAATTGGCTAGAACTAGCATCATTACTATCGGGCGGAGTCGAACCGTCTAGTAGATATGGATGGGGAATTCTACTACTGATCCATGATGGTGTTGGGCGTTTAAAGGAAAGATCCTGGAAATTAGTCTACACCAGGACTCAGGAATGTATCCGTGAGGTATAAGCCATAATTTGAGGACAAACGTCTTGGTATTTGGTATGGTATGATACAATGATGGTTCCGATGTCGATTATTAAGTATCTAGCATAAGCAATAAAAACGCACAATCCCAAACGAAACGAGAAATAGTCTAGTGCTGTAGCGTGTCAAGCCAACGCATAGCCATCCTGCCAACGACAACACCAAAAATAGCAGCAAAGATGCCCCACGCTGCCCACGTCCCACCAAGAGCCGCGTTTGATGATGACGCTGAACTGGCAGGGTCGCTGACGGTGCTGGAACGGGTAGCAGTTGCCGAGAGGCTGGTACTTGTCATCGATGAGCTGGAAAAAGACATTGACGTGACGCGAAAGGACAGCGATGT
Source organism: Armillaria ostoyae (assembly GCA_902506015.1). Lineage (NCBI taxonomy): Eukaryota > Fungi > Basidiomycota > Agaricomycetes > Agaricales > Physalacriaceae > Armillaria > Armillaria ostoyae. The sequence goes on along the minus strand of LR732084.1, from coordinate 4,293,706 downwards.
GCTCGTAGACGCCAAGGTGCAGAAGCTCTGGGCAAGGGTCTCCGCCGTAGGAAGCTCATTTGGGCATAGGGGAACAACACAGTCCGTGAGTCCAGTCGTGAATTCGGTTCTACAAGGAATTTGTTAGCTGGAGAATAGTGAAGACGAAATTCTCGGTCGCACCTGGGGCAGAAACAGTTTACATCTGCCACGCTGGAGCAGTTCGCATCTGCTATCTATAGCTGCAAGCAATTCGTTACTAAGAAATACTCGTTAGTTCCGCAAGGAAAGAATAAGGATAACTGACGCACCACAGGTCGAGTGCCCACTCAGACTCGGTAGTTCGGCCGATAGCGTGGAGCTGGCACTGAGACTCCTACTATGACTCGAGCTCGTACTCTTGATCCTCGTTGAGCTCGAACTCGTCGTCGTACTCTCGCTAATCGTTGTCGCTGTAGAGCTTCCAGCGTTGACACTTGTCGTGGTTGGAGACTGCCCCTGGACGGCCGCCACGAAACGTTGCAGAGAGACCGGCAGAACACTAAGAGACTAGAGTCGTATTTCCTTCCCTAGGCGCCGTGGGTGTCAAGAAGAGCAGACGCAGCGCGCGCAATGATGGTAGGAGACAAGAGAGCTCGGGATGTCGATCCGGAGTATTTGTGATTATTTGGTATCCTGGCGAAGAGATTGCGGGCCGCGTTCCGATTCCTTTCTTGCCAGCCTCCATGCACCCTGTAAGTCGTCTACTCTCTTCATCGGCTATTCCGTGCTTATCTATTCTATAGAAAATATAAATACAATGTTTAATCATTCCATATTCTTCCATTTCTCAGACTACAGCCAACTGGATCAAGGAGCTCAACACGCAACGGCAAGCGTACTAATGATTTGTACTCAGAACCTTTAACGTTGTCGATTACTTACCAGAGACTGGAGCGCTTACAATGGTGCTCTTAAGCTTCAGCTATGCTATTCATATACAAATGATGGGCACCAGTGTCAGAAGAATTAATGGCATTATTGTGTAGGACACGGACAGCCGTAGAATGGTGCGAGTACTTTCTCTCTGCGCGCCGCTATTTAACTAATCTCCGTCGCTTACTAGGACGAGAGGTTACCTATGGAAGATGCGTTGAAGCTCTGTTAAATAAGAAAGGCCACAAGTGAGCCAACCTAGACGGACCACTCACGGACTGAGCGAAGGTCATTGCCCTCCGAGTCTCAGCCGTGGCAATTCAGATTATCATGCTCTATATCAAGATTCAAGAAGGATAGTTATATCGCCTATGGAGGAAAAATCACTAAGAAGGGCTAAGAACACGGTACGCCGACTTCTCATTGCTACACTTTTCTCACTAACATAATGTACGAAAAGAATGCCAAGGAAGGACGCCAACTGGCTAGTGTCTTCTCATCTGCATCGAAGCCCATCGCGTACCTTCTCGTCGTCGCCTTCGCAAATAGGTCGGAAACACAAGCACAAAGCCTTTATACAGGACAACGTCACATCGACCATCAGATTCTGTTTATGGATACGGAACCCTACGACATGTCTACCTCACTGTAACGAAAGAGTGACAACAGGCATCGACGCCATAGGGTCTGTTTTGTGCAGACCTTGGGGAGGTCACTTGCTACCGCCATGAATTATAGCATTTTACAGTGAGTGAGTATGATACTCGCCGAAAATTCTAATACTGATAAGGTCACCTCAAAAATGTCGCTCAGTCTAGGAGATAACGCAAGATATGGCGAACTGCTAGTCAATGTCTTCCGACTGTAAACAGGAACACAGTGTCAATACGTCCGCTTTTACGTCGGAATCCGTCTATCTTTTTCATGAAGACAACCAGCCCGATGAAATGTCAGCCGAGGCTTCATGGGAATGGCGAGCAGGCAGTTAGTGCCAAGCCTCTCTAACGTCCAATATATTAACCGAAATGCTCACTCCTCCAGCACAACGCGCAGGTCCCATTACGAGTAACATTCCGTGTTCAGCCGAACTTCCAGTATGTCGTTCGCTTATTTCGCAAAACGCCTGTGCTGAATCGTTTTACATTAGATAGCTCTCGAAACTCGGGCCTTACCGATGCTATTACTAGTCCGACAACACGAATGACAAGATATTGCGGATCTGCAGCTTTCCCTGCTCTCGGAGTCCTGAAAGAACCGAGCCGCCTTCCTCAACATTGAGGCGATTCAAGGGAGAAGGACCCTCGCCCTGTCCTATTTCTTTCCCCAGCAGATAATCCCAAGCAAAATTCTTCTTGAAGCTATTTTTCGATGTACAGCCGGAGTTCCCTCACGAGCGATTTCCATGTCTTCTTTCGCATCCAGAAAGTCTCCCAAGAATTGTCATCGCAGACGGCCGGGCGTACTCGTTATTCCCTCGGTCGTGTAGCGAGCGTCGCACCTGCATGTCTCCCGAACTATTAGCCCGCGGGCGACGCGCATATACCGAGTCCGGAGATGCCAGACGCGTAGAAAATCCATTCAATACCAAACGTCATTATCCAATAACCACCACATCCTTCCGAGTCCCATAGGAAAGACTCGGTCGACCGCCTCTTTCTTCACGCCCCTTTACTCACTAGATAGTCGTCGGCCAGCTTTAAACAGTGACGAAAAAGACATAGCCTTTTAGGGATGCCGACTCAAAGGACCAAATGCGACCTAGGGCGCCATGAGAAGGTCACGTTGAGTACAACACACGGGCCATGGCTCGGTTGCTCCGGCATCGCACGCCAGGACGGCATCCGCCGCTTTCCATTTCTTTCTTACAAGGCGAGCTATGACAGACGTTTGGGCATTTTAGCAAGAGTCCCGGCAATGATGCCCCGTCTGATATCAGGTATTAAAGCGAGCGATGTTCTTACGGTACGTTTATTTCATTACATTCAGCTTGACACTATTTGACTTCTTCCTCAAGGCGTCAAAGTCATGTAGCAGACGGCGAGGCTGACGTCTACTTATCGACCGCTCGCCTTTACTAGTAGCCCACGTGCTACGTCGCTCTCAGCAGTATCGTAACTCTATGAGAAGCACCCACTCTCATTCTCACGAAATGCGGCAACATCGTCCCTATTTCATGCTCATGTACATAGAAACGGCCGAAGCTACATTGGGCTGAACAACATTCTAGTTGACGACAACCTTTTCCGCATCTCTTCCTTTGGGCATCGTCATGAGTCAATAATGAGCTCGTGGCCTTAAAGGTTACTGAGATACATTTCCCATTGCTCTTCTCACCCACCAGCCACCTTCGGGGTACACCATAAAACAGGGTAGCTATGAACTGGACTGCGAGTGATTGACTGCATTGTGCCCTCTCCGTCAACAGATAGCAACAAATCCCTCTTGCTCAGGTTTCTCGCTCCGTTCCTCTCCAGTCTTGTTAAAAACTATCTCGAGTTTAAATGCTACCCAGCTATAGATGTCATAACTCCCCTATCGCGGCGACCATTTTATCACATCCGTGGTAGACTCTGAGCAGCGAGGCGGGGATCATAGCTAGCATGTCTCCTACATGAAACTGCTGATACAAAGAGGAGAACAAGCACGGGTACGAGCATCCTCAACAGACTTAGTCGGTCGTGCTACCGAATGGTTCCTCTGGTGACCCATGGTGTGTACTGGTGCTTACAGGCGCCGTGCTCGGTACAACTCCGCTGTAACAGCTGAAGATTTTCATACGGCGGGACAGGCTACTATGCACGATCATTGAATCGCACCACTATCGATTTGCCTTCTCTCGAGGACGTCAACTATGGGTTTCCGGAGGAAGACTCGGCGAGTATCAATGAGAAATTGCATATACTTGGTTTAACTAATCGTTGTTGTACCTAGATATCATACATCTGACCCGATCCTTACCCATTCAACATAACGCTCACAAAACGTAGAATTGCTCAGTAAAGCCTACAGATATGACTATTACCAAGCGAGGCAGCAACGGATACAAAGATCAGACTCACCACCCTGTACCATCGATCAGACGAATCAATATACGGTAGTGTATTTGGAGAGGTCCCGAGTTGCGCAAAAGGGCGCTTAACAAGGAAGTGAAAGACTCAGTAACATCAGATGTTGGAAAGGAGCGAAGCGTACATGTGGAACAATCTTGTTGATCCTTCGGCATTTAAGTCCCCCCTTCCTGGCTATCGTATCCGCCTTCTCCTCTTTGAAGTACTCCTGGAATGCGACATATGTATCGTAGAATATTTCTAGACTAGCCGACATCTTCAGGAGTTTTGGGTGGTTGTCAGAAAGAGAAAATCGATCAGGCATGTCCTGGCACGGGTGTATCAGGGATCGCATCAATAAAGGTAAAATAAAGCACTTGCCACATGCTTACAAGCCATCATAGCTTCAGTTGCACGACTCGCCGCTCCTGGTGGTGCCATCGATGATGTGACCTCGCCAGATTTTTTCCAAGTGGTCCAGTTCATGAAATGGCCAACGACAGCCGCATGGGGATTACCTTTGTTTAGAAAAGGACCCCAATCAGAAAGGAGGGACATTCCGACGTAGTTCTTATCGACGATATTGGAAACCTCGATACGATCGAAAGTCTGGGGAGAAGACGTGTCGTTCTTCAGAATCCTCGGAAGGTCTCTGGCGTCATGATCATACGAATGTATATGTATTTTAAACCGCCGAAGTCGCTGTGAGAATTCGACGAGCTGGGCTTTCACATAGAAAAACAGGCCACCCATCAAGTCGTCGTCGGTGGTGCCGTGCTCTCTTCCTGCCTTGGCTACTTCGTCATAACTGAAAGTAATCAACACATGAACTACGAATGATAACCGTTCTCTTACTCCCATCCGTCAAGCGGACCAGAAGAACCATCATTGAGTAGGAGGTCTCCCACAGGGGAGAAGAGCCAGTGGTTAGGGATAGATATACCATCGTTGATGGCACTAAAAGGCAGTAGCATCCCAGATTTCCGCCATGCGTCCAAGGCGACTCTATGGGAGGGCCGAAGACTCGCATACTGTCGTTCGCGATAATCGATTCTCTCTGGTGCATTCATTGTGCTGTTCAGCTCTTCTTTGGCTGCGGCATAGTCCATGTCCTTCTTCGACAGTTGGACGAAGAGAAGCCTGATAGCGTCGAGTCTCCATTTGGTGTATGTCGTGGTGGAGGATGTAAGGCGAGCAGGTGTCCCGTCCAGGTGTTTGAGGGTAGAGGATCGTGCGAGGAGCGGAGACACACGGGTCTGAAAGGATACAGGTAGGAAAATTGAGTACCATAAATGAAGAGCATGTTCAGCCGCCTCTTCCTAAAGGTTGAAGTCAGATAACAGCGACCTACGCAGACACAAGTATGCTTACCACATCATCTATAATCCCCAGGATAGACAGAATAATAAGATTGCGACACGCTGCCATGGGATTCATGTCATTGAGTACAATTTTGATCATTCCGCTGTAGTCTTCTGGTAACCCGTTGATTGTCCTTACGACATTACGCAGGTCTCCGCAAGCTAACGACAATATTAATTTTCTCATAGACGGTAGATGAAGACTAGACATACCTATGAACGCAAGCGAGAGGTCTTTATTGCGTATTCCCTCTGTGCCCTCATTATTTTGCACATTGATAACGTCGATAGCAGTCATGTTTCCCCATCTAATGCGTCGGATGTCAGTATTCGTGAATCTCCATAGAACCAGAGAGCTCCCTACAGGCCCATTCCCTTGCCAAATCTTTGCTTTGTCTCTAAGCCCGTCGCTTTGCGACCGCCAGTGACAAAGGCCGGTTTCCGGTCCTCTCGAACCCACGCCGGATACCATGACTTTGAGTTCATGGGATGCTTACAATCTGTGACGGAATTCAGTGCAATCGCCCATCGGTATCCAATACACGGAGAATACCTTTCTTGTGTGATCTCCAATGGGCCGTCTGACACTCCTTGGAGCAATATCGAACGAGGTAACAGCCTGAACATGTCAGCGCCGCATCGTTCGTGCAGGAGCGATCCTTAGAGGTTTTTTGATTGGCGCAGCAGAGGGGACGCAGACGCCGTCCCGATGCAAGTGACCCTGCTGCATTCGAGGCATCATTCATTGAGAATTCAGAGAACGGGGTGTCAAGACGGGCGACAACATTGTTTGTGCTGGACATGCTCGTAGGTGATGGATGCTGATAACGATGCGAAGGTATATATACAGACATGTGCCAGAGATCACGTTGCTGGAGCCTGGAAGCGGCGACGGCGGCTCGATGCATATCGTCCTAAGCCCGCAGATAGGCGCTCATAAGGGCTAATTTTATGTTGAATGTAATAGATTGCGTCTTCAAAAATGTATAGCCTCCAGGTAACTGTTAACATATTGTGATATGGCGCACTGTACTCTCACCTTATGTGTTGCGTCAGCATGGCTGGGCGGACAATATTCCTGTAGTTAAGAATAAACAACCCAGATAACGATAAATTCCCATCTGTATCTTATGAACATCCTTTTCACAAAGAGCATAAGGTTTCGAAAGGGAAAGAACTGCACAGAACTTGAAATTCCTTTAAGATTCGATCCGTGGGGCTACTACAGAAACTGTACCATGAAATCCAAAGTTCGATAGGACAGAGGAAGTGTAACTCTGTCAGTCATAGATACTACCGTCCGCTTTTCATTGGTTACAGCACGAAACGCAACAAACCCCCTACGTAGCATGCCCATCAACAGCAGGGGATATGCTGTACTAGCTGTTCTTCTTGAGAAGGAATTTCCCTGGTAAGACGATAGGGACCGAGGTCGTGAGAATACTCGCGAACGGAAGAGCTTATGATGATGGTGCCATGAATCTCCATCACGTATGGGCCACTATCGGCCGCGAAGCCGCACGAGTCACCTGCGTATGTATCTTCGCATAGGTGATGCCCTGACTCTTCTAGCTTCCGTTCAATATGAGGACGCGCCTGAAAGACATGAAACACGCACGCTGGTAGACAGAATATTCACAGAATCAGAGTGGACTCATTAGCAGCAACCGGAGCTGATTTCATCATATTGGTCTTGGCAGAAGAACCTGGTTCTGATGCTGTCGTCGCACATCGCTGTTTGAATAATGATGATGTAAGTGATAGTGAAATTGATGTAAGGGACCGGAAGCAGTGATGGTCGTAGGGTCGTGAATAGTACATGAATGTTACAGAAAGCGTAGGGGCATAGCAATCAAATGAAAGCAGCGCGGATCTGCTCAAAGATCAGACGGTATCGAAGAGGTACAAGGGGAAAGAAGCGTACGTTACTAGATATAATAGAACTAAAATGCATTTTGATGACGAACGTGTAGAAATAGAAGAGGGAAATAAAAAGAAGTCGTCAGATTGTGCACAAACAAAAGTTGAAAGAAGCGAAGCAAAAGGTTAGAGCAACGTCGCGTTCTCAAGGTTGGTCCGGAGAATCATACTGGGGGCAGATATGGTGGGACAAGGTTGAGCGTACGTTGTGAATGAGGAAGGAAGGGGATGACAGAGCGGTGGAAAAGGCACTCACTCTAAAGGAGGGATGTTAGTGATCGATGTACTATGAAATCTAAATAGAGCACAATGTACCTTCCACGGCGGCCATTACGACCCGAAGCAACGCAGTATCAGTTGCCGTAGTTATGCTGGGATATTACGCTTCAGTACTTCTCGACCAAAGCATATAGGCCAACGTACTGAATATATATCTCCCGCTCCTTCTGCCGACCAGCCTTAGTAGCGAGTTTCGAAAAGCGATGCTTGAAGTAATCGCGACCTGCACGGACATCACCTGGCTCACCATCAAAGTCCTAACGATTGATGAGAGAAAATTTTACAGACTCGCGGGAGAACATCACGCACCGGGAAGAAGTTTTTGATATTAGAATGAGGTATCTTCTTTTCAAAGAGATCGTTCTTGTTCAAAAATAGGATCTAAAGAAAAGACGGATCTGTGTGAACTGGCTGATGAAAGACGGTCCGACGTACAATCGAAGTGTACTTGAACCACTGGGAGTGGCATATCGAGTCCCATATGCCCATCGCATCTTGCATTTGATTCTATCAAGATGAATTAGACTGTTGATTCGCCTAGATATCAGTGCCGATCACATACCGCACCCTTATCCTCCACCAGACACTGGTCATACCCACTCAAACTGACGAGGAACAGAATACTGGCCACATCCTGAAAACAGTGTATCCATTTCCGCCGTTCAGACTTCTGGCCGCCGACGTCGACCATGGTAAGCTCGCGTTCCCGAAGAAAAAAGACGGTCTCGGTGATCCCAATCGTCCGAAACCGGCAATGCACGATATCCTGCTCAGTCGGCTGATACTGGGGATCAAAAAGACGATCAAGATCCGAGAAGAAATATTCCAAGCTACCCTCTGTAAGAACATCGTGTAGAACAACAAGAGAAGGACGTACTTTTCAGGCAAAGCTGCTTCGTTCCCTCTCTCCCACGCTGTGCGAATCCCCGGATCATGCCATAGCGCCCTGAGCGGCTCAAGGTATTCCACCGGGAACGGTTCTCCATCCTTCAAGTACCGCGCGCTGTCGATGCCATCGATACATCCAATGTTGTCCTCCGAAACCTTGAGGCCCATATCTTCCATCGCATCGAGAATACACCTCAAGCCGCTGGTGAGGTTGTCAAACGCTAGCTGCCGGTACGATTCGATTTCTTGCGGTGAAAACGGAACTTTGTGGATGAGACGCATTTGCTGTCTTAGAAGATGAGTGCTGTGTAGCATGAGAGCTGGGAACGAACCTTTAGCACCGTCGACTTTCCGGAATCCCCAGATCCCAAGAGCAAAACCTACGCGCGGTATATAAGAATAAAATACTTCAGGATACAATGTTGGATACCTACCTTGACTTGAGTCGCCATTTTTGCCTTTGCCTGGTGCTGTTTGTCAGGACTGCAGATACCTTCAACTGGATAGCGAACACACCTCTTTGAGCTGCTTTTCAGCGCTTCTGTGCAAAGCTTTCTCTTCTTCTGTGACCTCGAAGCCTCGGGAGGACAGGCATGCACCCATGGTGGAGAGTCGGACAGAGCGAGGGTGCACAAACCGGACGAAACGCAGGTCACGGTGAAGCTAGGTTTCCAATCCCGCAGTGAAGAATCCAATAGCGAAAACAAAAACGAAAAGATATACAAGACGAAAGCACCGGAGAAAAAGGAAAGAGACTAGCGGAGGTAACAATACAATTCCAAGACATGCGTTCAATTGTTTTAGGAAAACTTCCGATCAAATTACGTCACTATATTTTGCGCGGAAATGATCCTCCTTTGGTATATCGGCGAAATGAACGAACTCGGGCCGTTCCACTTCGACTTTGTTACGTCGCTTACGCTTCTTTGTTCGATGTTCAGGGGCCCCATCATCTTATGAGGCGACTTATTTTACTCAGTGCAGGATAAACCAATTATAAACTCGAGTTCTAGAGTTGGAAATAAAAGTAATGTCAAAAGCGTTCTCGTTCTTATGAAAATGCTGACAGAATACCGCTCAACCCAGGAATGAATTTCTCCGACTTGATAGAAGTCCTGTACAACCGAAGCTCACCCTTTCATAATCGGCGAGAGTTTCACACAATTTACTAGGATAATCGCTGATAATAATCACTCGCACTTCTCAGTCAGACCATATAAACAGAGCCATGTGCTCCGAGAACGTCAAAATCTATTCCTATGAAAGTAAGTAATCAACCCTTCGATCGAGAAAGCATGCGGAGACATCAGCGCATGATGATCTGACCCTACCAGCCTGTTACTGCGAGTAGGAGTTCTCAGGGGCGGCCGAGATCTCACCATACGTACCGAGGACTCAAACTGGCAACGAACAATATTTGACAACTAAAACGCATAATATTGGACACCAGTTGTTGGGATATCTATCGTTAGGTAAATCAGGGCGTATCAACGGCTCAGCAAACTTATCAGCGGGACGGATACCTAACCGTAGAACTCTAAACGTTAGGAGATGCCCGCGTGACGAAGCTAGCAAGTACCGAAAATAAGACTTGTTGAGAGAACGGGTTCCCTTTCCTAAAAAGCAGTCATCCCGACAACGCGACAATAAGCATCTAACCTCTTGGACCCATCACCAGGTCCACATCTGAAAATAGTCGCGACAGATCTCTGATGTTTTAAAATCTTATTACGCCAGCCACCGAATCAATGATGCTTCTCAATCACTGGATCGTACCTCTCACGAGCGGTGAGTCCTGGTGAGTCCAAAAGATGACGGATGACGGATAATCCTTACTTACTTTGTGATACTTATCAGCAGAACAGAGAAATCTAACATGGCTCGTGGGTACATCCACGACGAAGCGAGTACAGATTTGTGTAGCTCGTCGAGATCCGATGTGGATGTGATACACTCAGAGGTCTGGGCGCGCAGCCACACGACCATCAAAGAAGTTCTCATCGGTGGGAAAGAAGGTTGGAGACTTCACCCGCCCACATTCCTACCACTTATTTGAGGCGAACAAAGAGAGAGACGGAACCAGTCTGAGAGGGGCCCTTACCTCGTGCTACTAAGAAATGGCGGTTAGAAGGGAATACACCTGCAAGAGAGCTCACCGAGGACAGTTCCTTATCTGCCCAAAAGGAATTTCAGTCATACATCAGAGAAGACACTCTCCGAAACGCGTATTGAACATCAGATTACTGTGGCATCTCTTGAACCGCCGTCATTATGTTACCAGATGCCGCTGGTGCATTTCCAAATATCTCGGTAGTGCTTCCGCTCCCCAAACGTCTCATTCACTGTGATCACGAAAGAAATACGTGCTTGAAACATAACCCATCGAGTTGAATCGATTCGGCTGTAAGGAGAAATCATTGTGGGATTTTCCTTCATGCTTGATGTCATGGTAGGCAGCCCCAGCTATAATACCCCGCAGTTTTCCGCCCTGCGGAGCAATTACCATATCCTGTCTTTCATTCGTATGAACTATTGATTGAAAATATTTTACAGGTACACATTGCGGGAGAGACGTACCTAAACCACGCCCATTTAAAGAACTTAAGTGTTGACCGAAACATAAGGGAGGACGCGCCGATACTGATACGAGAACGAAGCCAAGGAAGAAAGGAATTGACTAAGTGCGGGGGCTTGCAGATCGGCAGAGTCTGTATGGTTGTGCCTCTTTTCTAAGAGCCTGCTCAGCCTTCAAAAGGGAGAGATATATTATTGCCCCTCGCCACAAAGTGGTGCAGGAGATAGACTTCAAGACGCGAGAAATTTCATTCTATGCTTGACTGATTTAGGAATTTACAGACGAGATGAGTGATTGAGATACCCAGAGTGAGCACCGATGTATGCGAACATATCTGCCCAGATAAATGTTTCGTGAGCAAGGGAAGAAGCAAGGAAGAAGATTTTGAGCAAACATAAATGGACGGACCGGAAACCGGCCCGTGATCACGCAATTGACGCGTTCGTGACATTCCGTGACAGTGACGTTCTCTCCTTTCGACGACCACCAACGCCGATAGCTAGAGAGCTCTCTCTGGAAATTGAATGGCTACATTTCGTCAAATGCTGAGAGTGGTATTCCCTTTCTTTGCGACTACTCTATCCTAGCCTGCGACTACTGGATAAATGGACTATACCGCGACACCTCTGGGATAACTAAGATTATAGTGGTGCGCAAGAATTCTTTTTTTCGTGGTTATCGTAGCCCTTACTCGACCATAGAAACACCGGATCGTTTTTATCCTTGGCGAACAGTCAGTCATCGAGTGCGTGTCTCTCTGAACTGGTATATTCACTTTTAACGGCAATCAGGTAGAACCGCCGAATACTCTATCAGCAAGGATAACAACCTTGGAAATCCAAACTGAATAACTTTCAAAGCACCGTCGGGCTGGGGCGCATCCTGGAGCTGGCCGACACTTTGCTTTGAGCGAGGAACTTGAAGCCGCCCCGTCACGGCTATGCTGGGATCATATGCATATGGAGTCTGGACTGAGCATACAGACGACGGTGCAGGCGGGCTTTGTAGGAGATGAGATTCAGAGTCGCCTGGAACGAGGAGCAGACGAGACGATGCTAAGAGGCAGCAGTATGAGGACAGAATGGCGTGAAAGCCCATTGAGGAGGACGCTGCAGAGTCGACGAGAGATCTTTGAGCTGAGCAAAGGGCTAGCCGAAAACGACGTCGAAAGAGGTACATAGCAGGTATGTTCCTCAGTCGCTTCCAACGAGTCGTGCTCATCCTTACCAACAGACGGTGGAGAAGGTCAGCGTGGCACCTTCCTCGTTGGCTACTTGGAAGCATCTGCAGAATTGGAAGACTGAAGAAGAGCTCCTGTTGTCGTTCGGACCAGATTTCGTGGCAGACATCAACTTTTTTCTTGGCCCAAAGCGCATTCCAAGGAAGCGAGAACGTGAAGAGGAGTGGAATAACCCTGCCAATACTGGATAATGGTTGCCAGGATCACCGGATGGGGGTTGAATGTGACTTGCCATAGCCGATTCGGCATGCAGGACAACTCGACATGCATTGACCCATCCGTGAATACGTTCCTTTGGGAGGATGACGTAACGTCGAAGGGTGTGAATTCGGGGCTGGGCTCGGGACGCTGGTTATGTTGTGAAGAGGGAACCTTACGAACCTTACGAACCTCGGGCGATACGAAGGAGTTGCTCAGAGAGCCATTCTACGACGGGCTTGGAAAAAGCCGTTGCTTGTTCTCCCCCGCCTTTCGCTGCTGTGCTAATTTGCAAAGCTTTCTCTTCGATGAACCTTTCGGCGGTGGGGCAACAAGCCTTACTTTGCTGAATCGTTATTTGGATTGGCATTGGATCTATCGTATCTTCCTCGCTTTGTGTTGGAGACCGATATGTGAGCGTTCTCTGTTTCCTTTTACTGCCAGTCATGCTGACATACCGCTATCTAGTTCCGCCGTTTTTCACAACAAGTCCACCGCGGTGTTAAGGCTAGCTTTCATCGTTTCATTCCGCCGGACGACGTCCTCATTGCAAAGGAAGCAGAATTTGTTTCTGGGAGTATCAGCGCTCAGCAGACCACTATATGTTGGTACCCTAGTAACTGCGAAGGTTTATCAGACTGCCAGACTTGAATATCCGCAAGTGACTACGTGCTAGCGCTTGGCAAATGATAATGGAACCGTCCGCATCGTTAACCCGGCCTAGATTGATGACGATTCCTGCCATGTGGGCCGCCGGGCCCGTTGATCCCACCAAGATGTCGAGTCACCATCTCATCACCGCAGTCGAGGAAGGTCCCAGCGATAGTGTTTTGATGTGATCTACTCTGTGTATTGCATAACTAGGTAGGCCCAAATTTAGCTTCGCTTCAATGGTGATGAAAATTACTTATGGAACTCTTCTGGCAGTTCGCTACCGTCCACATGAAGATACTCTAACGACGAGCGATACCAGCTCTCGAACCAGTTCCATCTGCCCCCGATAACACTTTCTCAAAACGAGGTTTTTAAAGCTGCTTGTTACCGAAGCGGACCTAGCGAACAGCTCCACAATCGACGTGCAGCCCTCCATATTCATCTCGACCTCCTGTAAACCAAACGGACCCTGGTTCAATATCACCACGGAATCTCCCGGGCTCGGCGCGTGTATAACGACACCCAAGCACAGGGATTTGAGCTGGATAAACGAACCAAGGATGGCGATGATACTTGGAAGCGAATCGAAATGAACGTAGTTCAGCGCCAAAGTCGTGATGGGTTTCGTCAGTAGGACGCTCTCAAACGACGTCAATTGAGACGGAATCCTCTCTGACGAGCGCTATCTGAGCGCTCCAGCAGTGAAACCCTCTAGATTGGCAGGGATCCGAGTAATTCGGGCAACGCGGTGTCCCTGCACATCCACTGCTTCCCGTGCGCGGTCTTCCATAGAAGAGTGTTAATATGCTGGTTCATCTCTTCCCAGCTACCATCCTCGTCGAAGCCATATTCTGCGTCAAAGACAAAGGTCCTGACCAGCCATCTGATGTGCGGGGACGAAGAAATTTTTGGGAGGAGTTTGACCTGGAGGGATGGCCGATGGTGATTTTGCGGAAGGAATGAAGCCGTGCTCTAGGATGAAAATCGCGGGAGACCAGCGAACACGAGAATACCGCGGGTACATCATCGTGGACTTGGTCGACGATAGAGGGACAGAGGGAACAGCTGTGCTGTCACCAATACTACCAATAATTCCTGTGAGTGAATACGTACTTCAGATTATCTGCCATTTTGAACAATTGTGCAGTCAGAGAAAACTAAGTGCAATCGGCTCAAAACCGACTTCGGCGTTAAGCCGAGATAAGCTGAGTCGCGGCAACACTATGTAACAGCACACATTTTTCTCTACATTGTCCGGATCACCTGTACTGTTCAAATGCTGTAACAATTCCGGAACAATTCAATTGCAGTGCGCTCGCTAGAACCCCCCCGCGCGTCCTAGAAAGGACCGTTCATGGTTGCCTATCATTGCATGGACTGATGATAAATGAGATGGCCCGGCCCTAAAGCGGCAGTGGTACATGCGGCCGTGTATTAGGTCTTTTTATCGATACTAATTCTCACAATCGTTGCCATCAGTACTGGAATTGATGTTTAGATGATCAAGAAGCTGCAACTCCCGCCAATGAGGATTCATTCTGCGTTCACGTCCCCTGTCCTGTCCTGTGGCTGAGCCCATAGCCTTCGTAAATTCATCATCAACTTGATCAACACTGCGCCATATGCTACGTTACGATCATTACACCTGGCTAGGACCAATCTGGAACGTTGGATGGGACTGCGCCCGGCGCGAAAATATACCAGAATTATCGCCCGCCTCCACAGACGTTTTTATACAAGTCGATTTTAACCCTGGCTAGATGCCCACTTCCTCGAGTTTCACCTGCAGTCCACGGCTTTGGTTGTTGTTCTCGTCGTGGTGTTTTAGGCGTCTTCTCCTCAGCTCGACAATGCAGGGTCATACCAGGAGACCCTGAATGGCCGTCGCAAGCGGTGTGGAATGCACTCAACAATTCGGTAGACGGACGATTGATCAAGACTGTGCCCCTGGCGTCTCCCTGTCACGCAGGCGAATCCTTCGACCCTGATGAATGCACGAAAATCCGCTCAAACTAGCATACACCCGAGTTTCAGTACGTTTCTCAGGGATGAACTAGTCATTGAGCTTAGAGTTGACTCTCTCTTTGCAGCGAAACGAGTTCCTTGTCTATCATGTCGGCCCCTTCCTCCAACAGAAGTTGCGATCCCTTTTTGACGCACCTGGGTTGTTCTGTTGAGGATTACGTTGAGTACACCGTCAACGTCTCCAATCCAGCGTATGTCCAGCGCGCGGTAGCCTTTGCGAGTACCTCGTTTTGTCGTTCGGAATTCCGGACATGAGTAAGTGGATCTTTCCCAGAATTCCGTGGCTTTGGCTGATGAGATCAATTATCCCAGCTACGTGGGGAAAATGACTGGCAGTGGAGCCCTCGCAGTGTGGACGCATCACTTGACAGACACCGAATGGTTCGACGCATTTCATTCGGGCTCATACCATGGTCCTGCAGTAAAATGCAAACAGGCGTTACGATTGCTCAAATGTATGAAGAGGCATCGCCAAGAGGATATACCATTGTCGATGGAGACTGTCCAGTGCGTGATTCTTCGATAGATACATATGCTTTCCGCTGAGCTAATGTCCAGTAGGCATGGCCGGTGGGTTCATCCAAGGTGGAGGTGTTGGTCGACTATCGACTATCCACGGAATACTTGCCGACAATGCACTTTCGTACGAGGTTATCACGACAACAGGCTGTTTTGTCAACGCCTCTCGAACGGAAAACTCAGATCTGTTCTGGGCACTTAGCGGTGGTATGAGTGGTTCTCTCTCTTCACGGGGTACATCAAAACGCGGTATTAATGGTAAATCCAGGGACTGGGAACAGATGCTATTGTCTGGTCGGTAACTGTCAAAGTGCAGCCGGATATGTCCATCAGCGGAGCAAGCGTCAGCTTTTCCGTCGGTGGTAATGTTACCCTCGATATGTGGTGGGCCGATGTCAATGCATATCGGGCGATGACAGCGGGGCTTATCGACAAGGGCGGATATTCTCTTGCCGTCCATACTCAAGGCACTTTCCAACTGTCGCCCATGTTACTGCCCAACAGCACTCTCGGCGATATCGCTGCTCTTCTCAATCCCTTCCTCGCTAACCTCTGAGCCATCGGGATACCGTATGACGCCAGCAACGGAACATCCCCTGGGTTTTTGGAGGCACACGCGACTCTCTTTCCTACGCCACTGTTTGCGATTCAGAATACCGTCGTAGGGGGACACCTCCTTCCGAAATCGCTTTGGCAGTCAAAGTCCAAACTCACGAAGCTCAACAAGGCTATCCGTGATATCATCGATAACGGTACCGGTGCATACGATATCTTGGTGTCGCCAGGTTTTGTGGTGAGTGGTAAGCCGAACAACGCAGTACTTCCTTCATGGAGGGAGACTCAATCCTCGTTTGCGATATATCTGTAAGTCTTCCTCCCTTGAACGATAGCGCGGAAGTCTGATAGTGGTTAAGTCCGTGGAACGACACTGGAACCTTTGCTCAATATGAAGAGCAGCAGCACATGATGACGAATATTTTCATGGAGTCCCTCAAGTTGGTTTCACCGGGATTCGGGGCTTATCTCAACGAGGCACGTATATCCTCTCGATGCATTGTTTCCTTCGTTGCTTATGATAGAGCGTACAGGCGGACGCATTCGATCCTGACTGGAAGAATACATTTTACGGAAGCAATTATCAAAAGTTGCTACACATCAAAGACACTTGGGACCCTGATTAGCTGCTTTATGGTTCCACTGCCGTTGGTGGAGATCGATGGGTCCGTCAAGACGGTGGAAGACTTTGCCGCAGCAAGGGCTCAAAAGGGTTCTGAAAGGCGCCTACTTATTTTTATTACATTTCGTTTGGACATTCTTATATATCTACATATGTACAAGAAGCAGGCAACGACGAGCCTGTATACGAAAGATCAAATTGTTTAACAGAATGCATAATACTTTTTCAACCTGTTGAGTTCGCCGAATTTCAAGTCTCGACGAGGGAGTGGCGTGGAAACCTTCATTGGAGACTAAGTACCAAAGCTTCACTTATCATATGGGAGGCGAACCGACGGAGTTCGAACACAGGGATTCAGAAGAACAAAGAGTTGGCTTCATCGAGTTGATATTAAAGATGAGATTAATCAGCATATGCGATTCGCAAGTACAAATGATTTCATTACTTGACACAGCGATATACTTTCCTCTACCATGTCAACTTCTGACCATCAACATTGATGAACTCTCCGCCATCGTTCTCCCGCGTAGCATTCTCAATGATACCAAGAAGAAGCGTAGCGGCCTTTTCGGCCGAGATCGCCAGAGCGTCTTGAATGGGCGCCAGCGTACCAGTCGTATCCATCACTCGGTTAGCACGAGCTGTATTCAGTTCATCAGCGCCCAAAGAGTGTTAGCTCCATACAGGAGTACTCACACATATCCGTATCTACAATCCCGGGTGCGAGAGGGAAGCAGACTGCGAAAAGACGTGTAAGCTTCTGTCGCAAAGCTATTATCAAGAAAATACACACTAATCCAGTCGTTCTCGAAATGAATCTTCCTGGCAATATAGTTGACGGCAACTTTGCTTGCGCCATAGCATGTGTATCCGGCAGGAAGGGATATGAAAGCAGTAAGACTCGCAGCAGCCGAGGATATGGGAATGAACCGCGGAGATGAGGTACTCGCTTTAAGCAGCGAGTAGACAGACTGGAAGAGAACAAGTATCCCAGTGACGTTCACCTGGTTGAGAACTAAATGAGATGATAAAAAGCGAATGCATGGGATGGTCTCGCTCACATTCAGATGATCCCGCATTTCACTAGCAGGAGTCTCCAGAGCCGTACCCATATAAGTCGCAATACCTTGTGATTGTTCAGGAAACGTCGAAAGGCAGGAGAGGCAGCTTAATATGGAACTGACCTGCACATGCGATAACGACGTCGAGATGACCATGCTTGGTCTCGATGTCCTTCGCCAACGCCTTATTGCCTTCCTCGTCTGCAGAGATGTACTTTACAATGGTGATCTTTCCAGGATATTTCTTGGAGAGTTCCTCCAGACTACTTGCAGTCGAAGGATTGCGTACACCAGCGAATATTGAAATGTCGGAGTTTTTAGCTGCTAGTTCGTTGACGAGAGCTAATCCTGTAGTGGTCATCAGAGATGTGAACGACCAGCGAGGCGCGGCGCGTACCAATGCCACGCTTAGCGCCGGTGATAAGGTAAACTTTTGGAGCCATCTCAAGAGTCTGCGAATGGTGGAAAGGATTCGTTGGTCGCGGCGACCTTTATCATTCCAATCTTGAGAAGCATCAAAGATGGCGCAGCTTAGCATGCGGGATTGATGCGGGATGTTCCGGCTGGAGGTACTTTCCCGTCCGAGGAGCTCCCACAGCCTCGTCGAAAGGAAGAGAGCGTCACTATCACGGATTGCGTGATCACGGACCGGCTTCCGGTCTACCTCAAAAATAACCTGTCAAGAAATTTCATGTATCCCCTGTCGCGCACTCTATCCTCGAAATCTTCATATGTACCACGTACAAGGGATGTCAGAGTCTTGCTATACCGATACCTTGCTAGACTCGTTCTTTCAACATTCTTTATTGAGAATTAACTGATGTCTACCCATGAAAGAATCAACTTTATTTGAACATTATACAAACCATGGTGAGACGTTCCCTCCACCTCTTGATCTCAGGCGATCATGAACTGACAAAGAGCACACCTAAGGTCTCGATGTGCCAGTCAAAGGACCTCTCTCGAACCTTCGGCATTTGGATGTGATCCTTCCCTCCAAAGTGACACTAGCGTTTGCTGAACGTACAGAATAATCTCACGCCTCTGTTACTTGTCCAATACAGAGCGCGTCACTGCAAATTCTGCTATGAAGTGTGGAAGGATCGATCTCTGACAGTATTTCGGTTTCCCGCTCTACATGTAGTCGATAACTCAACGGTTGGTATTGATTTATGACACCGCATACGAAGTACTTAACAGCTCTCTTGCTATCTGATAGACTGTGACCACCCACTTTCGATTCCTAATGTCGCTGATGCTCGTCTTCAATTGTATGCGTGCTACCAGGATTTCTAAATTAGATGTGTCTCGTTCACATATCTATCAGGTATGATTATTATATGAGGTCTAGACCGACGAACGTAAAATCTGACAGTGTATCTGGTAGGTACTAGACATGATGCGTAGGTGCTAAATATGGTCCGGAATGATGCTTGAGATGACCGCAGTATTCCCATTAAATGAGAATATTGACACGCTTTTCTCCTGCAAGGTCTTCCAACGTACTTCTGTCCACATCATCGGCCATTTTTAACACGGACAGTTTCTCGAAGCTCCCGTCTGACAGTCTTCGCCCGACTACCCATTGTACCCATTGGCAAGACGAGGAATAAAATGATTCCCCGGATCCGATCAATGTGTATATGTCTTCGGCTATAAGGTACGGGTGTGTTGCAATGATGTTGAATGTATACTGCGTCCCGTGTGCGTTTTCAACAAGCAACTCCCCATGTCGGTCGGTTCCTGGCGTGCCCTCGACAGCCAGCCCCCTCACGAACCCTTTTTCAATGCACAACGCCTCACAGCGATCAACATTATCCTTCCAATCCCTTTCGACATGTGTAAAATAGTAGTCGTCAACCGGCATATAATCCCCGGGCAGAGGCTTCGTCATGAGTTGGTCCCACGATGGTCGCCATTTTGTACCGGCATTTCCTGGTTCAGGATAAAGAAAGAACACAGCCCCTCGCATGATGTCATCTGTCGTATTCATCAAGGCTGCCCATGCATCTTCGATTGAGTGGCTCTCGTAGTATGCTGGTATCGTGGGCGACCCGAGAAGGAACGCCATCCCCGCAATTTTATCCACCGGGTTCGTCGATGCTCGATGCCGCATCTCCTCCAGCATATCGAATATTCTGTGCGTTGCCTTCCTAATACCCTGCAGTCTCCGGTGAAAGATTATTAGAATGTCAGTCTCGCAGTTCCCATCCATGTCCTGCTTCGCGTCCATCGGTCCATCTGGCGTAATACCGTAAATTTTACGATTCCGCAATCCAATCTCCTGCAGCGTCCATGCGCGGTTAAACCAGCAGCGATCACTGTCGAAGTAGCCCGGCTTCACACTGAGTGGCCGACCCAGTCCACTCAGGTAGCAGTACACATCCACCGTGAAATACACAAACCCGATGGTGGGGACGTCCAACATCCACTCTTCTGCACGAAGATCCTCTCTTGCCCCTCCTCTCTGCCTCAAACAGAGAACGTCCAACCACACGTACTCCAAGTCCATATTCAGCATCTCGATGCGGATTTGATCAAGGTTTGTATCCCTGGGGACGGGCACGGGCCATTCACGTCCGTTGATGGGCGTCCACTCATCATTGCGTTCATGCTCGTCCACCCACGCATGCGATATCGGAGCCGGATAATCTGTGCCAGTGGTCCATATTGGCACAACGCGATTGCTGAATAGATCCCAGACCCGTCGAGGATATATCCATGGCTCCACAATACGGCCTCCATGAAGTGCAGTTTGTCGCATCTCTCGGTCCTTCTCTTCGCATTCGTGTAGCCTGTATGGGATTTTACCCCAGTCTTCAGTGTACCACGCCGTGCGGACAGAGCCGTAGGCAGTACCAAAGTCGTATTTCTTCGCGATGTAGCCTTCAAGAAGGGAGGAGAGTGACGGGTTGTCCAAGGTGTGCGATGTACAGAGGGTGGTGTTGAGTCGCTCCAAGAGGCCATGAAGGCCGAGGGTAGTACACGGAGTATTAGCGAGAGAGGATGATATTACGGGCTTTTTACCAGTATAAATCCGCTGCAATGGAACAGCGATCTCCTCTTCCACCTGTCCAATCTCCGTGCAGGCAGAGATCGTCACATCCGGGAACTTTACATGCTCGATGAGTGCCTGAAATATGTTAATAATGCTATCCAGTGTCCGGCGACGCCTTTGTGGGATACTTACTATGCCATCTTGTCGGTATTTCCATATTGTTTGAAACCAATCCCGTTTGGCGCGAAAGGCGGCTAATTTTTCCAAGTCAGTGGAGCGCTAAATCAAAGGAAAGGAACGGAATAGATACCCATTCTGATGTCATCCATGCTTGACTTGGATTGTCAGTCAGATGTACAGAGAGTCACTGGAATACGTGGAACAGCTTTGACCAGCAAGGGTGGGTGTAAACAGTGCACTGCAAAGAAGGTACGTAATACAATTTTCCCCAGCCTGGAAATGTCCGAATGCGGTGCAACGTTTAGTAAAGATTCAGATAGGCATATAAGAATGAATGTCATTCATCATATTTCGTCTCATGAGTGAATTCGAAGTCATAGAACCTCTTCTGTCCTGAAGATCTCAACGCTCCGTCGAGAATTTACATCAGCGGAAAATATAATATCCCCCTCTCTTGGGCAACACCTCAAATGGACCGGAACTGGACACATGCAAGTATCCTCTTCCAGTGATCACTATACAGAAGAACAATATGATATCTCCAGCTTACCTGTTCACGAAGTCTCGAAGCTCACCTAAATATAACGAAGGTGTGCTGTGAGGAACTGCTTTGTCGGTGCAGATGAGACTCGTACTGAATCCATCGTAGGTGCTGCCTTGTACAAGGAATGATCCACCTAATACCGGTTTGTCGAATAGAGATGCATGCGCTAAGATAAAAGTGCGGGACGTTAATTGAAGCTTCTAGTGCTATTGACGGAATTACCTGACGAAACCTGATGCCCCGCATCAGAAACTGCCTCTATGTAATACGTAGCCCACACGGTGATGCACGAAGAGCCCGTTCAGATGGTATCAATGAAGCTCTTCGTACAACAGTGGAATGTGGAACGCCAGCGATCAAAGGCTTGACTACGAGAACAACCACTGACTTCTAGCAGAATCGGAATGCGAGAGAAATATAGGAAAATGACAGTGACAGAAACGACACACTTGTGGAGGATATCAGGTCGAACGGAAGAGAGAAGCCGGATTGAAAGGAAACTATGTTGCAACCGCGGCTCCCACGGTGATGAACAGTCTGATTTGGGAATGGGGCAAGGTTGATCGATTCTCGTACAGCTCGCGATATCGAGAAACGATGGATGGCCGCGGTAGCGTATAAGGACGGAAGAGAGCCATGGACTCGTAAGAAAGGTGTTCTTTAAAGCCGCGACCCGTTCGAGTGGGCTTTGATGGATATCGATAATTAGGCCAGTATTCACGTCGTCGTCCCTCCTGATGAATGGTACTTGCATGTAATGGAGACGTGTCTCCAGGCACAATGAAGTGATGAAAGATAAGTGTAACACCTTGAGCAAGGGGTGTTGATGTCGGCTGTCACGGAGAAAGGATATTTTCTTGTCGAGAAGAATAGTACAACCTGAAACTTTGTAACATCAGCCAGCGATTGGTAAGAAAGAGAAAGAGAGAACGCCTACCTGTCGGTCGCTTGCGTCAATTCATGAGGATACGTCTACCGCCAATACACAGTCAGACTCGTTGCGGTCCAGGAGCTGGTAACTGTGAGCACAACTCTTCGGAACAGACTGAAGAACGTACCTGATAAGTCTCTGGGTCGACATTGATCCCGACGAGCCCATTTCCCAGATAAAGTGGTTTCATCTTCATCTTCGCGTCCTTTTTCCTCGGCACATCTACAGTATCCTCCTCGACATTTCCTTATACCGCCCCTGCCGCTCGCTCCTTCCTTGGAGTGGGATTTCTGCTCTGTCTCGTAACGGCTCTAGAATTCTCTGAGGATCTCTAACTGTGTGGTCGTCTTTCGTAGTCTCGGCGTGACATCCTTATGGTTCCTTGGTCAGATTGTCCTGAGTGGATACGAGCCAGGTTTCTTGTCTGCGAGGGGACGTATTGCTAGTTTGAGGTCTGCGACTATGGCCGTGTAAGGGTCACAGTAACACCGAAGGAACTTGCATTATTACACACCACTGATATCCTGGCTATCCATCGTGTACGGAGTCGATCGAGCCAGTAGTTCAACAGTAGTTACAGGTTCTGGCTGGATATCGCGGTATCCTGAGGAAAGGAGTCATCTCGCCCAGTATCTGACGAAGAGGCAGCCTTTCCTCGAGTTCTGAAGGAGAAGGCGTCACTGTCACATGAGACAGATTGTCACGAACGCGTCGATTGCGCGAGGACGGTCCGAGCTCCGGTCTGCCTCCCAACCCGTCATGAATCCGGGATGCCCTGTCATCGAATAATTTATGCTCGAAATCTTCTTTCCTCGGACGAGATTGGGCGGATGCATTTACATCGGCCTCATTTTAGGTAACGTAAAGAAATCCTTTCTTCTGTAAGCGAGTCTTAGATCAACCAAATATAGGTTCAACTCGTATGAGGAACAAGCCTTCACGCGTCGCTTTGACATTTTGGCATTCATGTCGGAGAATTAGTGTCCGCGCCGCTCTTGCATTTGAGGAATTTGCTTACGCCTCAGCATACCGGGCCGCAATCCACCGTAACATTAGTACGGGCGCCTTTCAACTATTCGAAATTGAGCGGAAATCCGGATATCCGTGCCGCAAGGCTACTCCGCAAATCGAGTCAGATGATTGTCAAGCCATAAATCTCTAACCCAAGTCTCTCTACCAAGTTCCTGCGGACCAGATGCCTTCCACCAATTTCTGTTTCCCACTTCTCTCGGTCTTGGAAAACGAACGCGTAAAACTCGTGCCGTTTGATGTTAGTCCGATCCATCTGTCACAGATCCATACTCATGCCATCTCAGATCTCCGTTCACCCAAAACTTCACGTCGATGCCGCTCGTCCAGCTTCGTTCTATGATTTCCTCCCTGTCGGTCCATTTCAAAATGAGCAAGAGCTCATCACATCGTTTTGGGAGAAAAGAATAAAAAATAGGGCCGGGGAAACTGCATTCGCAATTTACGACAAATCCAAGTCTGAACATGCCTACGCGGGGATCGTCACATACAAAAACACATCCGTCGAGGATCTAGTGACAGAAATTGGCTTCCTGATGATCCTACCAGCATTCCAGCGGACTCATGTCACGTCTAACGCTGTCGGGATCCTGATGAATTACGCGCTGAACCTCCCTGCGGATGGTGGATTAGGTCTGCGGCGAGTTGTCTGGACGGCGAACGCATCGAACGCGCCTAGTATGGCAACAGCGAAGAGGTTGGGATTTCAGATGGAGGCGATTCTGCGATGGGCCAACGCCTGGCCCGAAACGAAGATTCGCGGGTCTGGAGGGGTGAGAGTCAGGAAGGAAGATCCCAGGGCTGAAGAATTCGCGTACGGACGGAATTTGGCCGTCTTGAGTGTCTGTTGGGATGATTGGGAGGCGGGAGTGAAGGCGAAGGTGAATGCGGAGATGGCGAGGACACAGTAAAGTCACAGGATCGTTTGTATAGACTGTTGGCGCCCAGAGGATCTCACTTTTGTTGCTATAACTTGCGCAGATGCCCATAGGTAAGGAATCTGATCCGACGCCGACTTAACGGTATACGCCCAACGATCGGTGCTAGAAACCCGTTTGCAATGCTGTTCTTTCGAGTAAAAGAACTCCGCTGAGGCGTCAAATCACCAACTCCTACGATGGTCATAATGTGAGTTTCGGTAGGCATAAAAAAAGGTAGGTCAACGCACCACGAGGATCAAAACTGACGATGTCATATTGGTTCCGAGCAACTTACGCAAGCAACGAACCCGCGGACACAAAAGTGGAGACATCGGTACCACCAGGTCCTCCCGAATTCATTATTACCGTGCCTTTATACTCGGTTTGGCACCGCCCAGAGAGATTGATGACCACGAGATCAGCTTTGGCGCCGTCCTCGTTCGAATAGTCTATGGGCACATTCAGGCGCGTAGAGTGAGAAGTACGGTAGTAGGAAGAGGAATAACTCGGCCTCGAACGATGACGAATCAAGCCAACGAGAAATGTGGATACCGCGCCCTCCCCTCCGCGCTGAACAGAGGGCGAGACCCTAGAATAAAGAGAGCACTTGTTTTCCGAAATGTACCCTCTCGCATATGGCAAAGGTATCATATTTGGCAGATTTAAAATCAATATTCGTCAGAGTGTTGAGCCTGAAGAGCCCTGCCCGTCTCTTTTTATGAGGAACGCGGCAGTTGTGAGACGCGCAGTATATTTGATGGACCAAAACGACAGGACCGTACGGGTCACGAGGAAGCTGGTAGTGGCAAGTTCGACGAATATCAACGAGCCATGGGCCAGCGCTTGCTTTATAAGGCCTTACCCCAAGGCGTCAATTACTGTCTTGGTCAGCGGAGTAGGAAAAAACAGAAATATGATGAATTAATCTCATTAAATGAAAGACACTGATCATAACTTGAGGTTGAGAAAAAACGCTACACGCAAATTCATTGGTCGGTTTATCGTGCACGAATAGACCGACGACTGACCGAGAAGTGTCTGCTCAACTGGGCACGGCACATTTACTCCTAGAACATCTGCACGGCAAGCTTGGCCAACATTCCAGTTCCCACGTAGGAATCCTGACAGCGAGTGGCGAAATACGGGAAGAAATGAATTCAGGTAGCAAGATCAATACATCTGTGGCGATTGTGCAAGTGAGGGACCACAGCCTACAAGAGACGTTAGTCGCTGGACAACGGGGAGCTAGAGAAAGCATACGTCATGCCTTGTCGCCACGCTCGTATGTTCCACCCCCAATCAGAAGCCAAATGTGAGTACGGAATCCCGAAATGCTGTAGTTACGTCACGCTCGAAGCCGACTCGAAAGCCCTCGGATCTAGGAAAAATAGAAATCTGTTAACCCATAGCCAACATGAGGGCTAATCATGTACCTCATATCGACAGTTGTAAAAATAAGGCGAGCCGAAGTACACGATCTGAGTCTGCGCATACTGTTCTGCGCCGGTGATTTTCAGCCGTGGCCTGTAACTTCAAAATATGTCGACGACGGGCTAGGAGGCAAGTCGAATGATAATCTTGTTAGCACGCGCCAAGGCCAGCATTAGGACTATTATAGGTGGGCCAATGCTCTCTGAGCAGTTGCAATCAGCTCCGCCTCGGTGGGAGAAGCATTCAACATACCATGCGAGTTTCGTTTCAGCGGTTCCGTGCAGGTCTGCTACTTTGTAGGCATTAACTAGGGGTTCGGAACCATCATTGACCAGAGCACTCACAGACACCGTGTGCCGCGCGACCAAGGCTTGCCAGATTTTGAGGAGGATACGCAGGTCCGCCGATTGCTTCTCCTCCCGTCTCATCGCTCGCTCAACGAAAATATATCCGTAAACCAGGGGGCCGTCTCAATAGATGCTGAGTCCAAGCTGACATTGCAGGCTGCAAAAAGTCGTGTTAGTTGAATGAGTGCGCAGATGGTAAGCAGACACACGATAGCATTTATGCGAGCGAAAATTTAGCCCAAGTCCTCCAACGATGTCTCTTTATGATCGCCACTCATTAGGTCGCAAGTGCGGATTCTGAAATGAAGCCGGCGTTCGAGAGGTCAACCACAGTGCGTACCATAGCAACATCCTATCTGAGCACCGAGTCATCAGAAATGGATGATATGGGCCACAGAAAGAAAGCTGACCTGGTCAGTGTGACAAATTACGAGGCACATGGTGAGAGGATGGGAGAGGATGAAAATGGCGGGAGCTACGGGAATCAACAAACGACAACTCAGTCGGAAGGCGGGCCGCGGGCCGATCGCCATCACCTTCCATCTATGGCTTCTCTTCCTCTGTCCTTGCTCCGTCCTCTAGGACATCGTCTCACTGACGGATCGATCATCTCTTATCCGTTTGACAGGAATATCTACAAGACAGACAGACCTTCTCTTACGCTTTCGACCGGAATATCTACGGCAAAACTGCGAGATCGAGCAAGCCCGATGGAATTTTTGGGGCGGCACGAAAGAACTTGATAGCACCAGGCGCGCCATCACGTATTATACCCTACGACCACATAAAGCATATTAATTCTCCCTTAAGATATCAGCTCACCGGGTGCGTAAGCTGACAATCTAGTTCGACGATGCTCACGAGTCACAACAGGTTTATCCCATGTTTCCAGTGTCCTTACGCGACGGCCCTCGAACCCTGAACAGGCCCCGAGAGTTGTAAAGTCTGCAGTTTGACATAAACGACGGGGCGGAGCTCGCCGTGCGTCCGTAGCTGAACTTGCCGAGGATGGGAGGAAGGACAACTACGATATGATATAGCTTACCATTTCAGTCCCGCGCCTCAAAGCGAATGGTGAGAATTTCTGAAAAGAAAGGCGATAAACCAAGACAAATCTGTTCACGAGTCTGACCCACTGACTGTGTGCGACTCTACACGAACCGCTGTAGTCCAAGGGGAGATGAGATTGTAAGTAAACCTGTGGAGAACATCATGATGGCTACTGGTGATGTACTAGACGAAGCACTCTCTTCATTTTATACTCTTCAGAAGGTTCTGTTACTTAGGTCGGACATCCATAATCCCCAAAAGGTTTTGATAGCAGCTAGAAGAAAGCAAAACGAAACGAAACCACCATGTTTAGCATGAGGGAACAAATTCCGCGTAAAAGGACGATAGAATCGGTGAGAATACAGAGAAAGCTAAAGACGCGCCTCGTAGTAGGGGCTACTCGTCCTTCTCGGACTATTGTTCTCCTCTGCGCCAGACAGCGACAAGTACGATCGTTATCGACCTACATTTTTTGATACAGATTAAGTGAATGAAAGGAAACCCTCGTAGAGACGCATCACGAGCCAGGATAGAATACGCGTTTTGATCCAAGCTTGAACCCGAGTCTCGATGAAAACTTGATGGCTTAGCTGAGCTGCTGAACCACGCCGCGTCCAGTTTACCGAGATCACAACAGCGGTACAGTCCCCTGGAAATGGTGCCAAGACGAATGAAACTGAAAGCTGTATATCGTTAGAAACTTTTACTGGAAGCTGTCGTTGGACGAGTCAAACGGATCCGCGAAAATTCTCCAACAGTATCCGCCTATGCATCAGTATATGATTTTACTAGTAGATATTGAAAGGGTTCTTCAATCGCAAAGAGCTATGGAATAAACCTGATGATAGTTATCATCACAAAGAACAAAAAGCTTCAACGAAGGGAACCCACTAATCCGGCGACAAATTCTTCTTCAACCAATCCTTCAAATCATCCATCTCCCCCTTCTTCACAGAATGCGCCAGTCCCTCGTAGACATGATACGAAATCCCTCCGACCTCATTCGCATTCTCCTTAACCACACATCCGGCCGCCTTCAGCGCATCGAGACACTTTCCATTCGTCTGGAGAGTAATAATCTCATCCTCCGTCCCATGTCCGATGAACATGGGGACGTCCTTTACATTTTGCGTCCGCATACTCTGTGCTCAATCAGACGGGTCGGAACAGAACTATTGCAACGATCGCACCTCAGCCAGCTTCTCGGGAAGTAACATCCTTCCGCTGAGCATCACAACGCCAGAAATATTTAGGTCTGTACGGGTGACGGCGATGAAAAGAGACATATTAGCACCCTGGCTGAATCCGGCGAGTACAACCTTCTTCGTCCCGCCTTCCTGTTCTTGACGGACGATGTGCGATAGTGCTTCGACGGATTTTAATATCCCTTCCTCGTCGTCTGGACCCGACCGGCTGTCGTACCTTTTGAAACTCGTAAATCCAGGAACTTTACCTCATAGCCAAACGCTTACCAAGCAGGTACGACTCGTCCATCGAGACGCGTACATGGTTGGAGTGAGCTAAAACCAACTTTAGATATTACTCGATAGCAACAACGAGGGAACATACGCCTGAGGCATCAGCCACTTGATATGATTCAATTCCGGATCAGCGGCAAGCTCTTGTGCGATAAGTTTCATCTCGTTCGCGTTGCCTCCCAGTCCCTAAGAGTCATGTTCAATAGGATTCGTTACGAAATGAAGCACTGCCGCTCATACGTGGATAAGAATCACTGTGGCACTCGGGCTGGACTTCGCTGGAATCGTAAGGCATTCAGGCTGCTGAGGAGGATCTGCACCAGCTATTGGTTAGAATCGACACCGAAATAGGGAGGATAAAGGGCATACTCATTGGAATAGAGCTAACGAAGGTGGTGGTCAGCTAACAAGACGGATTAGATCACATGATGATCAGACTGATATTTTTACTACTGCACCAACTCGTAGACTTCAAAGTCGTAAAAATTACAATGTCATTGGCATAACCAGACGTAGAACTAAACGTGATCTACAACAACAACAGCAACGGCACCAGATAAATTTATTATTACAACTGTGAAGCTTGATCTTATGCCCATGTACGCGGCCTATGAAAAGACTTTAGTGTCAAACGCGATTCTATAATCGAGAAGAAAAAACTGACCCAAAGAACGCACCATCTGCGACAGTCAAAAGCGGCGTCCCAGCGTTATCTGCATTTGAAAACGGCACCGTATTTCCCCACCATTTCTGCACAGTCGTTAGGCCAATTTTCCCATTCATCGGATACTGCAGGCAGAAAAAGATAAGCACAGCCGACACCGCGACACCGGAATCCATTGCCGCGGAAAGGACGTAGTTGTACTTTGTCCACCACGAGAAATGGCGGCGGCGGATAACATATTGAAAGATAAACCCAACGATAGCCCACGGGACGTAGTTGACGGCACTGGCTGGAGGGATGGCGCCTGTCCCACTGAAGATGACAGGGAAACTAGAGACAAGCGGTCAGACGTCGTCTGAAAGGGTAGGTAGAAAAATGACAGCGTACTTGACATAGCGGACGATGCTATTCGGCCACTTCCAGCTGATCAGGTAACTTATA
The DNA here is from genome assembly GCA_902506015.1 of Armillaria ostoyae. Classification (NCBI taxonomy): domain Eukaryota; kingdom Fungi; phylum Basidiomycota; class Agaricomycetes; order Agaricales; family Physalacriaceae; genus Armillaria; species Armillaria ostoyae. The sequence continues at coordinate 4,263,855 of LR732084.1, read as the reverse complement.
ACCGGGCAGGCGAACCCGATGAGGAAGAAGAATACCAGGGCTAGAAAGAAATTAAGCAAAGCCACCGTAGCCCAAGTACCGGAACACGCACCGTAGTATACCTGTCCCTGGGAGAACTGCCTCGCTGGTCCAATAACACCCCAGATAATACTGGCAGTCCCAAATACCTCCGTCGACGGACAGATGAAGCCGTCCTTCTGCGCGGGATCGCAAAGGTTCTCGATATTGGTGAACATCCATGCTTGCACACCAAGCTGTGTGGTACCAGCAATAACCGTCGCGACGACCTGACCCCAGAACATCGACCGCGGGGGAATCTTCATGTAGTGGCCCAGCTTGAAGTCGGAGGTGAAAGTCAGAGCTGCCGACGGCTGTTAGTAGACGGCTAATGGTGTAAAAGTAGCGCATACCTTGAGCCATGGTGATGTATCCCCATGTCTTGAACATCATCATTGCGACGGGGCGCCCGGGGAGCGCGTATCCAATGATCAACTCCGTGACGACATTCAATCCGACTTGCTGATTCGTGATGGCTTGGATCATTCCGATAGGAATGACGTAGACGAAGGAGATAACCAAAGCGAGAATGAAGTATTGCCTGCGGTATTGTTAGCATGTGGACGGAAATGAATCAAGAGAACCACATACACCGGGAACTTGGTATCCCAGACCTCGATAGAGATGACGCCAAATGCAAACATGGCCACTGGAATACACGTCAGCATGGCGACAACAATCACGAGGGAGACTCACAGAAGATGATCGCATACCACCACTCCGGCACCTGACGGTATTGCGACATAAGACGCGCGTGAATATCAGGTTGCTCGTTCATTGCCCGGCGTGCTTGTGTCCAGATCTGCTTTCGGAAGTACAGGCTGATTCTCGCTAGTTAGACCCGGGGTTAATGGAGGACCGACAGAGAATAACGTACAAAGCATGTGTAATAGTGGCAGTGATACTAGCAAACGAGAGACCATAGGAGATAGCGAACGTCGTCGAAATGAACAAAGGGCTGTACGCCTTGTACGCCGCCTCGTTGAACGTGGCGTCCGGGTTCACGATTTTGGTCACGTCGTATGTAGCGCCAAAGTGATCGTACGATCCTCGGGATGAGATCCTGCCGGGAAAATCAGTTCACGTAAGAACCCCCGGGATAGAATGAATACTCACGGCATATACTTGCTATCCCATGCGTTCGAGTACTAAACATATGCATCAGATCATGCGCCGAAAAGAGGAGAAAAGAATCAATACATAGAGTGCAGGAGTGAGGATCCCTAAAAATAGATACCATCAGGGTACGGAAATAGAACGGGGAGCAGACGATACGCACAGAAAAATGCCACGAATCCGGCAAAGATGTTAGCTTCAGCCCACCATGGCGTGGCAAGCGGAGACCCAATGTATGCGATCTAAAAAAGAACCGTGGTTCGAACACATGCGATAACAGTACAAACCCGCGAACACTGACCTGGGCCCAATCAAATGTGATGAGACTCATACCCATCCCATGCACGTATCCAAACATCTGGTTCACTGGCACATTATCGGGCACGATCCAGCATACCCAAGAGAAGTAGCTAAGCGCTTGGAACAGGTACCCAGGCAAAAAGTACCACGAGAAAGAACCGAGGAACGCGAAGAAGAAGAATCTCTCTCGGCTGATACCCCCTCGGTTACCGATACCGGCGTACGTCTGCGCATGCAAAGTATTGAACAGCGCACAGGTGACCAAGTTCGTCGGCCAAACTGAATGGAATCAGACTGGGGTCCGAAGGTAAATGGAAAGATGCCGCATACTCATCGAAGGTGGCTGCACGAGGAAGCGACGGGCGATTCCTCCGATGGAGAAGCCGATAAGCTGTGTGGACATCACCACCATCCATTGGTCTACACAAGCAACGTCAGCAAATGTATGAGAACGTAGAGATAATACCGTCTTACATCCAAAGTTGTATGTCTGGTTATAATAAACTCGTTGGACAGCGACGATATCAGTGGCGTAGGCACTCCCAGAGCCCACCGAAGCCATGATCGTAACCAGCACCTGTCATTCCAACATTAACGAAGATCACCAAATTAGATTGTCGACGTACATGTTCTTTAATACTGAACGGCCCGGGATTCACAGACAGGCCAAAAATCTTCCAATTGGGAACGATCCTCGCCCATGTCCGACCGATAGGAAAGACGAGCAGCTGCGCGACGATGCCAGTAACCGTGACGGAGGGATAACGGAAGAAAAAGAATTGGTTGAGACCCTGGATGAAAAGGTTGATTGAGAAAAGTCGAACAGAAACAAGGGCCGTAATAGAAGTACCGGGATGACAATGGCCCAGATCAAGCCAAGGACCCACGACCGCAGCGTCGACGCAGGAATTGACGGGTCATCAGTGTTTGCCACGGCCGAACGGACCTCTGGGTACGGAGAGTCGTCCTCTACACGAAGGAGCCCGTCAGAGTGTTATCAATGAGCGAGGAGTCAGCTACGCACCCAACAATCCTGCAATGGCAGCGTCCTTGTCGATATTGGGATCATCAAAGTCCGGCAGAGCAACAGCCTCCAGAGCCTCAAAGTCGGTCGCAACCGCCTTCTCCGCATCGCTAGAGGACTTGCTATCGTGCTTTTCAGACATGGTGGGGGGTATGGACGCCTGGGAGAAAACCCTTGGAGCGCAGACCATTTTTGTACCCACACGGAAAGATGGGTCCATATGCCATCGAAACGATAAGGAAAACGGTCTCGCCGGATTCGGAATCGGTAACTCACGCAGACCGCTCACTGGACCTGGGTATTATCGCACCGACGCTACCTAGCATATGGGCACGAAGAAGTCCACGACTCTGCTTCTCTCTCAGCACGTGTCTCTGGATTTACCTCCGCATACTTCAGGTGCTCGACGTAGAGGTCTATTGCATATTCTACGTTCTTCAATGCATGGCTGAGTGTCCTAGCATAGAAATGCGCATGCGATCAGGACGCATGGGAGGACAGAAGGGACATATGGTCGTGGATGGATCTGCGGCGATGGACTAGATAGCTTGCCCCAAGGGTAAGCTCCCGCCATATCTAAACTTCTCCGCGACATGAGACCTGATGTGTCCAAATTAACCACGAGGTCGAGTAATTTTGACTGCCACTCACGAATATGTAATATCCTTAACGGGTGACCAGTTTGTCCATGTGCTGCTGTCATCCTTGAATACGCATTAGCAGCCTTGAGAGATTGACGGCACATATTGTGGATGGCGAAGTGAGCTACGATCGTGGCGCGGCGTTCCTCTGAGACGATGATTCCACGCCATGATAAATGCCAAGGCGCCGCCAAGGACTATTCGCAATCTCGGTCGATTTTGATGTTCGTTTAGAGATCTTGGACAGGCTTCACCGACGCAAACAGCCCAGAACCAACAGGACATGATGCATCAATCAGAAGAGATGAAGAGGGATAGTCAGGTTCGAAATAAAAGTGGCGACCAACTGGGTGCGCCGTATTTCGCAGACACTGTCTTCGCCAAGCGCGATCCACAATTTCGGAAGATGCTATACATGTTAACTCGTCCCGGGATAACAGCGCGAGACGTCTCGATAATGGAGAAACTTCCATGTGGACCCGGTCTTGAATTCAACGTCAGTACTAAAAATAGCAGATAATGTATTTAGACACCCACGAAAGATAAGAACCTAGCACCGCTCTGGGTGACTCGGATTTTTTGATGCAGTAAATATTAGTCTCCGAACATCATACTATAATTAACACAACCACATCGCGCGAGTGCCCAGGCCGGTGGTTGAACAGACGTGGGCACCAGAGCTCCGCGTAGTATGGATAAGAAACCCCAGCCCTGCACAACGACAAACAGAATCGCACTACATCAGATCTCGGCAAAAATTCTATCAAGCGCTCTTGCTGGACAGTGCGAGGCGCAGATCTGGTTCGAGTTCACAAAGTTCTATGAAAAAACACGAGCTCTCTGATGCTGACTTGACGGACTAAAGTAAAAATAGTCGGTCAGAGATAAATGATAAATGATGAAGGGCATACATGTTCCGAAATTAACCCTGCATTCCCACGTAGTGCAACCTACGGGTTCCAGGAACTGACGCAGAGTTGGCTAGTAGCACAGTATACTTGATATAGAACGTACCTGTGGCTAAAACAAACCGTAAGAGTCGGGCCTGCGAAACATATGGAGTTAGTAGACTGAAATCGGAGGAATATAAGTCACAATCAACCTACTACGATCGCAATAACAAGCAAAAATGAGGAGCTGAACCACGCCTACGCCAACACGAAAATTCCAGGCCACCTCTGAGGAAGCAGGTATCGAAACGCGCGCCACCTCCTTGAAGATCTAGGATATCGAACACGAAGCCCGCATTTCCAATCAGTGTCTTCGCCAATCAGCTTCTCAGTCAAATGCCTGAATTCCAAGGACATACCTTTCATGGGCATCAGTCCAGCTGGACTGGCGTGTTCATTTCCTCAGCCACTAGCCGTCGTGACCACGCTGACCCAAAGCCCGAAAAGAAACGCCTAAACGATGCCGATGACGATGAGACGATCCTTCTGAAGGTCATTCGGATGTCGTTACGGTCACGCTACTTCAAGTATCGCTAAAGCCATATTGGAAGAGAGCAATCAGCAAAAGTCAGGGGAGTGAAGCAACAACGAATCCCTACCAGGGAAAAAAATCTACAAGCGGGCATTGAGGGGACGAGGCCAGAGAAGTGGCGCGTTATCCGGTTGGTACATCGGTATGTCAAGGTCTGCTGGATATTCCAGTAAGCATTGACGCGTGACGAGCTAAGAGACAGAACTTACTTTATCGTTATAGCTTCTGTCGAGTACGTGACTACGTCCGCCACACACGCCATCGCCTAAACACGTAGGCGATAAAGGACAAGGTCGGTCCCGGAGCCAAAATCGGACGGAGGGCCAACGAGGTAGTCAACATTTTGGGAGAGTTTATACGGAGATACTGTGAGATGCAAATCCCTCAGAACGAGCCTGCGAAACGGCCTTCAAAGCGAGAAACCTGGATATAAGCGCTTAGTAAGGCAACGGATGCCACAAAAATGAGCCAGTATCACTCACTCAGTCAATAGTGGAGGCGGAAACAGCGATGATTTCAGCCTTGTAGGGAATCTAGCTTATCGACCGCAAGCGCTAAGGACGACTTCTCGCACCAGGAAAACGGAGGGCAAGGGATAGGTGAGTTCCAGTAATCTGTATGGTAGGGCAGAATGAGGGAGAGGATGCGAGGAGCGGTGAGGGCCATAGTGTCGTTCTCGTCGTCGTCGTGGTAGGAAGGAAAGTCATCGGCCCCGCACGGACCGGAATGGAAGCGCGTGTATCACGTGCGGGGAATTTGGGTGGATCATTTCCAATTTCCAAATCATTTCCTCAGAGGCAGGTTAGGGTCACCTACGACTCTTCATCCGATATTCCGAATTACTTCGTTACATCCGAGTGGTTCGTGCTGGTACCTCAGATCCTCGTCGTGAGAATTTGACCTTCAGAGTAAGCTAATAAATTCACTTTTCTGTTGTAACTTGTACGGGTAATTCGAAAGCTTCAACCTCTCCTTGTCCAAGTCTCGCCTTATACTCGCCTTCGTGCGCTTATCTCTTGGCTCTTTGATTAAAACAAGAAAGAGTCCACAAATTCTCTTTCCCTGTGTCTCTGCTTACGCGTCGCTTGTATGTCCCTTTGTATTTTCTTCACGTCTGCTAGAATTGGCAAGACTTCTCGCCCAACGCTGATATCAACATGGTAAAGGAACCTGTGCTAACTGGTCCTATTTCCCTTCTTCGATTAAGTGGTCGTGTCCTGCGCCCTCTTGATTTGGGAATTCCGGCGAGTCCTTTCTTCCTCCCTGGCTGATGGTATTGGTGAGAAATAAATATAGAAAGGACTGCACAAAGCGCTCTGTGTCCACTGTCAGAATTTATACCGGTGGTGTCATAAATCTAGGAAGGACAGGCTGACAATAATCCCTTTGAATAGTTCCAAACCTACCCAGAACGGAGCAAAAGAAGATACTCTCGGTCCAGTATCGCAACACAAGGCGGCTCATTTCTCCAGGATGTCATGAAGGCTACTCGCTCGGTATCTAACAAAATCGTGACCTACTGAAACATTATGCCGCTACTTTGGATGCCCCTTTGCCCCGTCGCAACCCTTACCTTTGCCGTTGCGAGCGTTGGCACAGCAGTTGTTAGCTGGCAAAAAACGAAGCCCTAAAAGGTTTTCATTCAGCGAAGCCTTTCTCGGACTTGAAAAGGCCATCAATAAAATGGTATGAAATTCTTTTCCCCCTATGGAATAACGAACTTAAGGTACGTTCTCGCTTTACAGCGCACACAACAAGGGCATAGAAACGGAAGCTGAAATCGAAAGCTTTTACGGTCGCGTTTGAAGCTATTGACAATGCACCAGCCTCTGCAGTGTAAGTGCAGTCTTCTCCGACCTGTTAATTAAATCAGGGGAACCTCTGTCATAAAGATTGCATTCTTGATTTATATGCATGTCCTGCGGCAATGCTTTCAACGAAGCTACAGTGTTCGCCGAATTCTTCCTCGGTGACGCGTTCTCCAAGACGTGCTTATATTTAGCTGATATTGCCAGGCTATTTGTCCTATGTCAAGACATCATTGTAGACACGACGCAGTTGTAATGTTGCTAGATAGCCTTGGCCCTAGGGATCCGCGCGAAAAATTTCAACCTTCGTACGGATATAAGAAAGCAAAGTGTCTTTTATCCTAACTATTCCGGCGTCACCATATTCTCCTCCATTGACCGAAATACCTTTGGGACCTCGGCTTTGACAGTATCCTCAGCATCGTCCGTGCTTTAACACCGATGTCGTTACAGAAATTCTGTATCTATTACACTTGCCTTCATCGTGAGTATTTATCAGTAGTCTCCAACCATACCTAACGCATCTCAAACAGACACAGACTCTACCTTGCTAGACTGCCTACACGTCCCCTCCATATCCATCTGGATCGACGTCTTCATGTACGGAACCCATGCGCTCAAACTCATCATCGAAAAACTGCAAGCCATCCCGACTAAACCTTCGCTCCGGAATCTCCAAATCATCCTCGCCTTTCGTCTCTCGGGTCTTTTAAAGTACGTCCTTGAGCGCCCTAGTTCAGACGGGCTATGGGAATCCCTCGCCGAACATGTTCATAAGGTCGGCAGCTGGGAAATCACCATCATCAACGCTGTTCCATATTCGGGGTGGTCACTGTAAGAGTGGGACATCCTTGTTTCTTGATCGACGGCGAAGTCGAGGGGGCATTTTAGCCAGGTCAGCAGCTCGCTGGACGTTAGGGGGGTGTATTGCGAGGATCCTGATGATCCCGTTGAACTTTTTGTTCCCTGAGGTCATACATCGTACGAATATTTGCCATTTCACTCTCAAAGCTACAGCCCTACCCTTCTCATTGTGATTCAATTTCTCGAGGATGTTTATTGATCATACTACACTCTGTCGCTATTCAGACTCTTTAGACTCTTTGGGGTTCTGTGAACCCACCATTTACGAACGCCAATAAAATATTTATCTTCGCATCTCCAACGTTCACGGCGGTCACTTCACCATCAGCGACCTAACCCAATCCTCTTTCTTCTTTCCGGCCCGCAAATCAAAACGCACCCCAAAGCTTCCCGGAAACATGCCCGGTTCATCAGCGAACGCGTTCGAGTCGATTCTCTCAGTCGCAACAATATCAAACGCCCATAAAAGAAGCGCCGTATTAATGAACAGCGACCTTTTAACACAAATACCATTAACGTTCAGGGAACATGGACACGCAAAACACTCACCTATTCGCAATGCGTGATCCAGGGCAAACTCTACAAACAGAACATATCATCAACCAACTTGAAGGACAAGCGCACACAAGGAATCTCGCCTTCGACCGAACCCATAAACGAATTGTTTGATATCTTCCCTCACTTGCCCATCAACGATCCATCTTTGAGGATCAAAATCTTCGGGACTAGGAAAAACATTAGGGGAACGGAAGATTGACCTAGTGTCGACTCGTTTATTGGCGCAGCGCATTCAGAGTCTTGAGAATGCTCACATACCAAGGTGAAGCGATAATGGTAGCGCCTTTGGGTATCACATAGCCTTGCTGTTTCAAAGAGCATTATAAATGAATGAGACGCGAAGCGGAAAGAACCGAACCCATATAATATCCTGAGAAGCAGCATGCGCAATTCCTAACAAAGATCAGGCCGTCATTAGTATACCGACTGAATCAGACTGATAGACACGTACCACCTGGAACCAACGGCCGCCTTTCCGAACCTACTATCAGTTGCTGCATATTAACCTCCAACAAAACAGCCGTACCACCTAAAACATTCAAAAACAAATGCCATAACCTGCGGCAGTCGCTCTCGATCCTCAAACGTCGGACCTATTCAGCATCACAATCAGCGAATACCTTATCGAAGACGTCGACATTACTGACATCGATCGCCAGAAACCACATTATCAATCTCTTTTTGTACAACCTTTGCTGCGTCAGGAAAACAAGCAGCTGCCATGATAACGAATGTCATTGCAGCCGCAGTCTAAGCCGCTTTGTAGCAGTCAGTAAATACAAGAAGAAGTGATCGAACCGTAGACGCTCCAGCAGAAAACATCGAACCAGTAAGAAAGGCGGCCTGGTCGAAGGACATCTTCTCATTATCCAGTAGATCCGTCGCGAAACAATCAGGAACGGCTTCCCCGCTGTCCTAGAACACTGATATCAATATCTTCCAAAGAAATCAATATTGAATACACCGACTATTCTCGTCTGAACACTACCCAAACACCGACGGCATAACCCAAGTGAATCTCGATGCCACCTCTTAAGCTCCGAAAGATACCCAGGAAACCATCGAAGAACCGGAAACGTATCTACGAGGTAGGCCCCAGGGAGAATGACCATACGAAATCTATTCCCATCTCGAATCATATCCTGCAGATCAGGATCGTCAAAAGTCGTAGGTGTCGTTTTCCCATACGTGAGCGTAAGGATCACAGATGCCGCATATCTATTGAGGAAGTACTTATCATAGCCTGGGCAGAAGGTGAACAAAGTACTTGCGTCTTCGTGTGCGTCGTGAATTTCTCCGGACTGTCAAGGATATTTAGAATTAGTTTCTTTGCATGATATAGCTGTACGGGCTCATATGCCGCCGCCCTGTTAGTCTTCAAGTGCGAATGGAAAGCCCTAATACAAGATCGTTAGCCTAATCTTCGCATCCACCAAGATAAACCAGCCTATTCAGAGTCCTCCACCTCGGCGTATCGTTCAACAGGATAGACCTAAGACCTCCAGAGAAAGTCTCGGAGGCGGCAATAGACCTGGGCCTATCAGATGTCTGTGTACCACCCTTCTCCATTATTTCCACGGCAGCCTAGGGGAAATGAATCGAACGTTAGCGCCTCAGCCTGGAGCATGGAATAAGAACTCACGTCGTATCGACCAATAACGATATACACCTTTCCAAATCGAGTCAGCGAGTAAACCGGGCCGTACTCCCTTGTCCATTCTTCATATTTTAAGAAGGCCCTACGAGGATTGACAGGTGGTAGCAAACATAGCTACGAATGACGCACCGTTTCGTGGGGATTTCATTCCCTAACAACCAATGGCCAGGTGGGCCCGGTGGCAGCGACCTAAACAACCAACGCGAGCGCAGATATACAACGAAAAATCCTGCGACGGCACAAGAAAGCAAAACGAGCACCCACGCCATTGTGATAACGAAGAGAGATAACGTAGATATCGCAGATGTTGTATCGACCAAAATAGCCAATTAGACACGCGTAATGTCGCACGACGTAGTCACGATGGCTGAACGTGAATCCCGGATTATAGTAATAGAGCCGGCCCTTCGGACTGTGGGTCCACTCCGCTGAATGCTTCTGGTAGCACATGCAATGGTCAGTATACATTGAATGGCGTACATGCAACTTAATTCGCACATCTGTGAGAATCACAGCCTTGGCGTGGCAGAGTTTGTGGTCCACAGTGTGGTACATACAGGCAGTTAACGCGCACAAGGCCTTGAGAGATCCGCGAATGCTTATGGTCGTTTTGGCAATGTTACATCACACGGTACCCGACATCTCCACATCACGTCCAAATAGTCATTTGATATAGTAAAAACGCGTCTCCTGTACACGATTCAGCTGGTATACAATCTCGTACTGATCCAAGACTACGCTCGCCGTCCAGCGAATGCAGAAATATAAACAAAGATATCAATAAATTACACTCCCATTACCCCGTGCTTATACCGACAGAAGACCGGTGGGACAAGTACTCTGGTGGCGGCGTCTCCTGGTTCCCACGATCCACCCACAACCGGAACTGGCTCCCCAGCGAGTCACTCTTCTCATGACCCAGCCTCTCCCCATGCTCCGCCCGGGATTCAGATTTGAAAGCGCCCGCAAGGCTCCGCCGGAGGGACCCGATTTGCTCTCTCAAATCCCGTAACGCGGCCTGTCTGGCCTCCAACGAGATCAACGAATTCCGAACAGACCGAGGATGCGGCGCCAAGGTTGGCCGCGCGACGCGTTCTGGCTTTACGTCATGGTCGCCCTTTTTCTCCGAGTGCGAGGGACTCAGGCTGGATTCGGTGTCCGAGTTGTTTTGCGTGCGTTCCTTCCTGTCTCGAATGAATAGGTATAGCAGAAGGGCACTGGTGGTGAGGAAAATGACGGAGACTATGGTGACTCCGATGATGGCACCGACCGGTATACCGTACCCTCCCGAAGAAGTGGCTATGGCGGTGGCGGTGTATTGGGTAGCTTCAGAAGTTCTGCAGAGCGATCAGTGGATACATTACAGTCAAGAAGGAAGCGAGTTAACGAACTGGGAGGATGAGGAGCTAGTCATTCGTGCAATCGTATCCACTCGCTGCACATCAATCTGCTCGCTCTGGGCAATGGGGATGTCATCGATAGAAGGACTAGGCTATTTTCAGTACTTGATCAAAGATCAACCGGAATTCGTACTCTGATGTTGCATAGGCGTGTATAGTGAACAAGCTACCGAACGTGGAGAATCAGTAATGGTCCCAGAGGTACAGCAAAATGGCGCACCCGTTTTCGTTAAACCGTAGCGAGGCATTCACATTTCTCGTAAAGTTGTTCACCCAAACCGCTTCACTCGACAAAAGCGACTGGCCGTTTTCTTCGTAAAATTTCTTCAGAAAGAACTGGGAGGGATCGTGGGGAGAATGAACGAGGTACAGGGTCGTCGGTTCGCCTGTGTGCACGATGCTGGGAACCGTAATATTGAGGGCAAAGGATGGCACCAGGAAAAGGAGAATCGTGAACCTTCGAACATGAGTGATTCCTTTTACCGAAACTGCAAGCATAGCGTACCAGAGACTCATACTGAACATAACCATTCCTGCCTTCCCAGGCGAAAGTAAACGCAAGAGCTCGTGCTCGTCGTGGAAAAGACGAGTCGGCGGTGAGAGCAAGGTGTTCGGTTATTGTCGAGCCATGTCGTGCCGTCATTTGTCACAAATAAATGAATCAGGGTTGTCAGTGGGAAAAATGCGCCTCTATCATGAGAAGTCTCTAGGCGGCCGTAAGGATGCTGCCCTTGATAGATCAACTTCGTTGACGCACCCTGTCCTGTATCCACGCTTAATTCATGATCTTTCCTTCTCGAGCTGCTGGTCTCGACACGAAATCAATGAGGCATGGTTGCTGAACGTTATCGGTCTTTCCACCGCCAGGAAGATCCTTGTCAGAGAATATCAAGCAGCATGAAATCAAGGGGAATCATGCATCCCAAAGGCATGAGGAAATAAGCAGGCCGACAACGAATTACGCATGCACGCCGTGAGGTGAGTGGGAGGAAGCAGAGAGGTCGAGAACTTTTTCGTACGGTATCTGTATTCGGTGATGGCCGAACGAAGGCCGAATGCGGATACATCCGACCCTCTGCATATAAGTACGACCAAGCAGGGTACGTAGCGTTACATATTTACTGGTTGCCATGGTTCGATAGTCATGTCGTCGCACAGAGGAACGATCCGGTGCTCTGTACACTCAGCCGCAAAATGAATATATAAAATTCTTCACCTACGCTTCAATTCCCGCTATGCGTGGGCTTAATGCTCATTCATGATCTTGAATTTCCCCTAGCTTCTCTGTTCATTTAAACGTCAGGTACCTCGCCCACAGAATCCTGTCTTATAAAGGATTCGGTCCCGTTTCAGAGCTACCCGTTCTCGGAGCGATAGTCCACCGAACGGATCGAACCACGAATGGAATAGGAGGAAACGAGTATCGCGGGTTACAAAGAGGTGGCACGAGAGCAGTCTTATATATTTCAGCCACAATTCTCCCCTCATCTTCCCCCTCCTCCGACACCCGGGGATCCTGCTCCTTCTTCAGTGTCAAAATCAGACCCCAATTTTTCTTCGTCAGCTCGTCATGCCAGATGACAACTTTGACGTTCGCTGAGAAGGAAGCCGAGTCTTGGTCAAATGTATCGTTATTTTATTGTTAGGGAGACATGAACGGCCCCAGGACCCCATGCGCCGGGTCATCGAAAGTCGTTAGTGAGCCTATAATATCGGGACCCACGAGTAAGACACGGAAATATTATGGTTAGCAAACTTACTTACTTGGCTCGCATACCCAAACATGAGCAACGTTAAGCAACATCAAGCCTGAAAGTTGGCGCTCAATCCCTATCTTCAGCGGAAGCACTCCAGCCGCATCCTGGAAGTATGATGGTACTACCTCCAACTCAAAGGAACGGAGCGCCTTCACCCTTGTTAAAGAAGCGTCCAAATCTCTCCACGGGCCTAATGGAAAGGACAAGGTGCGAATCTTAACTTGCTCGAGGCTAGAACCTTCGCGTCCCCACGACTGGAAATTCTTGATCCACCATAGAAAAATGTGAATATTAGTGTTGGGATTTTGGCGATAGTCGTCGAGTATGATAGTGAGGGAATGCAGACTACTGAGTCGGAGAAGCACGCTTGTCCAGTTAAAGGGGACAGCTAGGTAAAAAAAGTCATGAGGTACTCATACTGGATATGATAATAACGTACTCGGGTAGCCTTCCTGCAAATGAGACACTTTCAGTTCGCGGAAAGGAACGGTATCTCTATCCAAGAAGGCCTGTATGCAATGGATATGCTCCAGCCTATTTATACAGATATCCAGAATCCGCAACGAATCGAGAACGATCGGAGAGAATGTCTTCGACGTCAGCAAACCCACATCAAACACCTCAGCCGCCTGTCCGTACAGAATTAATCGCTCGATCGAAGGCCTCGGCCCAACAAAAGATTCATAACGACGCGTCAGCATCTCACATCTCGCGAAGGAGAGTTGTCGAAGGGTAGCGGAGGACCCAGAGATAAACGAGTACAGCAACGCCGAGTTTGTGAATTGGCAGACATCGAAACTGATGGATTGGAACGCGTGAGAGGCCAGTGCCTGCCTAGCCGTGTCCTTGACGTCATCCCACTCTAGGCAGCGTAAGTGAATGCTCTTCATGTTGACGAATGACGAGATAAGGAGGGGGAATGTCTTTGCTGAATCCACACTATCCAGTCGTTCGTTGTCGATACAGAGCGATTCGACGAGGGAGGGGATATTAATGGGGGACGACTGACAAACGTCATAGAACTCGCGGCACCGTTTACCCGTCGTCAGAATGAGGCACCGATACAGGTGCTTCCTCGTCCTCGGAACGAATGTCCTGTTAACTAGACTGCAAGACAAAAGTGTCCTCCACCGTTCCCAAGGCTTCGCGGTTTCGTCATTTTGGGTTTCGTCCACGATAGCGTCGATGAGCTCTGGGGGAATCGCCGCCATCTAAAGGATGAAATCAATAAAGGGCGGCTCCTCTATGACTAGAACTGACCGTACGCTTCTCGATGATGGTGGTTGAAAGGAAAACAGACGAATTTGAATTTGAAGCGGGCGGTTCCGGTACTAGTCAATTTAAGAGCAATTAGGAGAAATGGTGTGATTACATCAAGGCGCAGAACAGCATGCGAGCAGACTCGTATAAAGAGTCGAATTTACTTCAGTCATAAGACTCCATTCGAAACTCCTGCACTGGCTGATTATTCTATATACCCACGCGGACTGTTAACAAATTGTTCATTCACATTCACAATTAATCAGAAGACGCAAATGGGCCCAGCTCGCCGTGCGACTCATAATCGATTGCTGCTGGCAAAGCTACAGTTTCATGAGTGTGTCACGACAAGCGAAAGAGAAAAAGACACTAACCAAGATCGATGATACCAGCCCCAGCATTCATGCCCCAGGGCGAAACATTCCATAAGAGCATGCGAGAAGTCCTATTCCATACGTATATCGCATTGTCTGAGTCTTGTGCGTGGGTCGGATGAACCTCAACCACAAGGCATAGAGGATATTATGATTCGAGTCGAACCTGTGCGATTCGGGGGTCTGGATGGATATAGACGTGGGGCTAATGTACAAGTCAACGTCCAAGAGTCTTTTACGTCTCCTTTGTAATCTCGTCTCAAGTCGAGCTCGAGCTTAACTTGAGATGGTATGGAGAAGTACATGATTATTTATACGTACTCCACAGTAATTACACAAAATATCTTAGCTATCTTGAAAGCTTGAGCAGGCGTGATCCCAGGATCTATGCAGGACAACTGGACTCGAATTTAGATAGAGAGAGATTGAGAGATTGAAGACCAAGCTCAAGCTCAAAACTCGGGATCACGTCTCAGAAACCTTAAGCTCTTCTGAATGCGCACCGACTTGACTCCCATGCATCCCAATTAACAGACCGCGAGAGCTGAGAACCTAAAAGGTTCAAAATGGCATATTTGCGAGACAACAAAAAAACGCTCACCTTCGACGGTCACCAGACATAGGCGGGTACACCTCCAACTAGCCACTCATAAGAAATGTCGAGGTGATTTTGGCCTCAACAAAAGAAAAATCACCGTCCACAATATGTGACGGGTTGAGAGGTCTTCGTAAGGTTCAGATTGACCGGTCGGAGTGCGCATTATACAGTCGATAGAAAAGCTCACCCTAGTCTGTGAGGATACATGCCTCACGGAATATGACTTGACGCTCCACGCTGAAGATTTTGGTGCCGGAATCTATAAATATGACCATAGACGCGTGACGAACTACGAAGGGTGATAGGTAGCTGACCCTTATACCTTCACCGCTTTGTCCGAGGCCCTGAGAATGAAATAAAACGAAAAGTGCGTAGTAGGCCCGTAATAATATTATCCCGCATGGTGGCTGCGATCTACGCTCACAAGCCAGCACGGTCGTCAATGCTATGCCCTTTGTGGGTTTCACGGGATGAGCTTGTTCGCGTTTCATGGAGTCGACATTTGTATGGGCCATATGGGCATGTACCCGAGCTAGAACCACAGGTTTCGAGGAACGGAAGGTCTCTCCGGGACAGAAAGCGATGTTGGGATCATGGGCATAAGAAAGCAAGGCACCACGTGAAGGTTTGCCGATCTCGACTGAACCGGACCGGTATGACTGCGGAGTTCGAAGTCACTTTCAACGGTCGCGTTCACCGAATTTGCTCTTTGTTTGCTCTTCTTTTTTGTCAGATATGTGAATGAAGTCAGTTATTCTACCTCTACTCGCATGCTTAGATGTATTTCCCCTCTCAACATCGAGCTTGCGAAGTTCAACCATCAAGGCACTTTTAAGCCTACTAACTTTGGAAATCTTGCATCAGTACAGCAGACCTGTGGGTAGTGAGTATTCCTTGGTATTACATTTGCTGCCGCGAAATTCCAGTATATAGATCAGCGGTAAAGATCGTAATTATCGTCAAACCAGCCAGATTCTGATTCTGTATTGCCCGACGGAGCTAGGTGGGTAATCCTTTCAACGCACGGCAACTTGGCCCGGGGCCGTCCCGTGTGCTTTTTAGTTCATGACGATAGTGCCATGAATAACTTCGAGGGATCGGAACTTTGATATCCGGATCCCGAGTGTTTAACCAACCACCTCTAGTTGAGTCTCTCATATCTTGACGCAAAATCAAGAAAAAGAACATACAGAAGGACAAGGATAGGCCATACGTGTGAGCTCGTTGTAGCCGATATATTAAACAGTGACGGTAAGTATAATCCATCGGTATTTCCTGAATATGTACACATTGATACATTAATTTGTTAGGTACTCTCGTGAAGTAGATTTCCACCTTTAAATGTTCAACACGTTAACATTTCGTGGTCATGGCTAATCGACGCCTACATGTGGATAGTATCTACCGTCGGCAATCACACCATCCGCCGGTGTCGTCGTTGCATCAATTTCTCCCAGACCAGTTGTCTCTCCGTTAGTCTTTAAGCCAAATCTACGCCACCGCCGGATACCCAAGGCCGAGTCGTCGTTGTTTCAAGCACTCAGCAAAGATCATCTCCTGATTTCGTCGCATCTCCAGCCTGGTGTAGATGTGTTTCATAAGACACCTCTGGCCACGGATTTTGATATCATTCAGCCGTGATACAACAACTAGATACTAGACATCCACCATTCGGGCGAGGCTTTGAGGCCAACGCGTCGTAACCCAGAGCTGTATCCGACCACTTTATTCTCCCTGCTGATCTTCGATGCCTGCCTGATCAGCGCCCTTGACAGGATAGCGATATATCATCCCGTCTCCCAGACCACTGATGGATCGGGCGTTCAATTCTCTTCGAAGATATGGTGCATCCAAGATATGCGCCCTTTACCTCCAACTCTTCCCTCCCACCATGCTCCTCCTCCTCATCCTTATTATGCAAGTCGTCTCCCCGATCGCCAGTATCATCACAAACAACTAACATCTAGTCCGCAGATGTTACCACTTCATTGTCTCGTACGCCGGCTTCACGTTCGACGACCCCCCAGAGTCCCTCATCGCAGGGATACCCGCAACAATAACCTGGCACCGCAAATCCGACGATCCAGATGACATATACTTCGAACGCCGAAACGTCGTCTCCCAGTCGTCCGGGAACGGGGACTCCATACCCTCCCCGAGCGACACAACCCAACTTCAAGGGACGCTTACCGTGACTTTTCCTTCAGCCGGGTGCGCCATATATGTACGGTCCCACAATGGACTACTCATCTTTTCCTGACCAATAGAAAATACCTCATCGAAGTGGTGGAAAGTCAAAAAAACGATGTCATTGGGAGCTCCCATAGCCTCACTGTTGCATCTCAGGCGTCTCAGAACAGTGAAAGTAGTATTTCTTCGTCAGTATCGTCGTCTCCGTGCGTGCAGCATACTTATCCAATGCTTATGCTCTCTTCGCTCAATGTGCAATAGCCCTAGGTCTACCACTACTACAGGTTCCCCACTGTGCGCCGATAACCCTGCGAATGGTCCATTGATCTGATTATTATCGTAGATCTCTCGCGTCGTCTGCATCTAATCCCCTGACAACAAGTACAGGTGCAACGTCCCAGCTGTGCGCATTTCGCGAAGGATACTATGTGCACTGATCTCAATGTTTTATCTTAGAACGTCTGCTAGTCCACGGACAACAAATTCAAGTGCTATAGGACCGAAACAATCAGCGTACGAATCTATCGCTACATTTCATTGTGCGATTCCTGATATGTCTCTGCGATATTATGTGTCATCTGTATCTAGTCCCATAAATTCGGTTACTACAGAGCAGAAGCCCTCTGCGGATGATCCCATCATTTCTGGCTCATCTGTGTACGAATCCGTTACTTCTTCCCTTAATTCTCATTGTTCTTATCATATCCCAGAGGTGTCGCGTCGTCCATATCCAGTCAACCAACTGCTGGCGCCATAGCGCCGAACCCATCCGCGTACGGAATCCATTGCTTCCATCCCTCAAAGCTATCATTCTCATCTATCTCCACAGATCACCGTCAAATTCGGATCGAAACCGTATTATCATTGGCGCAACCATCGGATCTCTTGCTTGCCTACTCCTTCTCGTAGGAATCGGAATATTTTTCGTCAAGCGGAGACGCATACAGCCCTACGTCGAGATACTACCCTATCGAAACTCAATAGTGTCGCTTTCTCCGCCAGATGACGAGGAAAAGAACGAATCAAATTCTCCCGTGTTGGCTGGTGGAATGGTAGAGTTATCCACAAACGTGATAGACATAAATTCGCAAGTTGTGGAACAGGATCCGGCGAGAGAGCCATTCGAGGATACGAGGAGAAATAGCCTCGGCGCGGTATCCATACCTTTGCCTGTCGATGCTCAAATACGTGGAAGCGCAAGAGAACAGGAAGGTCCTGATCGAGAGGAAGTATCTCAAACGCAGAACGAAGATACGAGAGGGAAGAGGAATACCCTCTGCAGTCCCCGGACCTTTGCCTGCTGATCCCGGGAGTGCAAGCGAGCAGGCGGGTCCTGACGGAGAGGAAGTACCTCCAGCTGCCTTGGGTGTTATCGAGACTGAACTTCGGCAGCTCAAGACACAGGTTCATCAGATCCTCAGTGAGCGGGAGGCAGAATGGGTTCAGGACGATCCGTTTGATCGGCCTCCATCCTATGCGGAGACCACGTTCTGATATTCAGGACTCATGATACGTTGGATTGGTCTACCAGACGAAATCGTCTTGGCATTCATACTTGGGCCAGATATTATTGTTCGAGGATACCCGCTCCTTTCCTATCGATCGTCACTCCTTCATACATACCTTCACTCCTTGCCGCGTACGTATATCCACCATCGCCTGTCCTTACTTTACCACTGCGTCATAGTCGCGTGTGTATGTCAGTCATTTAGACCTTACTTGTATCCTTCTTCAATAGTTATTTATATTCGATACAGCTGTTCTACATCCGCTGCGCCAGACTCAGCCTCTGTTTTATTTCCTTCTGTCAATAATTACTCACATACATTGAAGTATTAGCGAGTGGATCTTCAAATAAGCTCCCTGTAACCATCACAATAACGGTTACTGGGAAGAGACCTGAGACCCGAGGATGTCAACGCGCCTCAGAGGATAGAAATAGAGAAGTAAGACCCGGAGTGATCGTAGTGATGATATCGAGCGATAGAGCGATCAGCAAGGAAACAAGTAACGTGAAGTAGGCTTCATCCTGAGCTTTAGAGCTGTGCAATTGAACTCGAGGAAAGCCTCGCGGGACATGCAAGCCAATATTTTGAGAGTCCGATTCTTCGGATGCCAGGATACACGAATGACCAGATATAGAACGGGATGGAGCCGTATTCCGTTGACTGATCTTTAGAGCAGTTTTCAATGCCTCATGTTCCGAGAAGCGACGAGGGCGTCCCAGAGTCGAGATTGCCGCTCGAGACAGGCGGACGCGCTGAGTGGGCAGTCCCAGAATCTAACTGTTTCTCAATAGCAAAACCATTTGACGCGTCAACAGAATGATCTCGAATATTCGACCATCAGGGTAATGCGGTCCGTATCGGAATCATCACCATGATGAGCTCAAGAAGCATCATACACGGGTCGCCGTGGAAGCGGCCGATTATGATAAGATACTGAGGAGATGTGGCGCCACTGGTAACGTCCGAATTAGGGAAAGCTGTCGTATGAGCTTAGAGGACGCAGAGTATCGATGAGGTCACGAGTAATATCAGTAAGACGCGGTCACGGATGATCACGGGCCCTTAGTCACCCTTCTTTGTCAGTCGTCGGACAATCTTTCGGACTTATTTTCATCGGTCTAGGGATTTTCCGCATTTCTTGCACATGAAATTGCCTCATTTGGGGAGATTTGTAGTCAAAGATTCCGGGGAAATGGCACAAAATAACGCGACCCGGACGTCAAAAAGCGTTCTTTATCTCTTACCACCACCATCACCGCTTTTTTTTTCGCTCACCATGGTTGCTCTCATCCAACGTCCCGCTCCCGCTTTCAAGGCTGCCGCCGTCGTCGATGGTCTCTTTGAGGATGTTTCTTTGACGGATTACCTTGGTCAATGGTACGAGCCTTTCAGTCCCATTCCTGGCGTGATAATAAATTACTTTTAGGGTTGTCCTATTCTTCTACCCTATGTACGCACATCAACGTCACCTGTAGTCTTCATCTCGAATCTGACGACAACCAGGGACTTCACTTTTGTCTGCCCTACGGAAATCCTGGCCTTTAATGATGCCCTGGCCGAATTCAAGGCTCTTGATACGACGGTTCTCAGTGCGCTTATCTCTTGCATGATGCAATTCTGCTTCTCATTCGCGTCATTCAGGTGTCTCTACCGACTCTCAGCACTCTCACTTCGCGTGGGCTAACCAGCCTCGGAAGGAGGGTGGTCTCGGTCCCGACCTCAAGCTCCCTCTCATCGCCGACCGAAACATGTCCATCTCCCGCGATTATGGTGTCCTTCTCGAGGATGAAGGTATCGCTCTCCGCGGTCTCTTTATCATCGACCCCAAGGGTATCCTCAGGTATGTCGCTATCCTTATCTATTCTCTGTGCCATATTCATCGACGTCTCATCACTAGACAAATCACTGTCAATGACCTACCCGTTGGTCGCTCAGTCGACGAGACTATTCGTCTCATCAAAGCATTCCAGTTCACCGTGCGTTATCCGTGTATTCTTTCTATCGTTGTCATCTGAGATCTTTGTTTAGGACAAGCACGGAGAAGTTTGCCCCGTGAACTGGCATGAAGGAGATAAGACCATGAAGGCTGATCCCAAGGGCTCGAAGGAATACTTCTCGGCAGTGGGCGATGATGCTCCGAACAAACGTGCCCGTCAGGCTTAAACGCAATCAGACGCATGGGAGCAGCAGCTGCAAGAGGAAAGCAAATCTAATAGAATCTTAGAAGACATATAGACCTAGATCGACCGTCACCTCCACTCAACGTTTTCCTGATCTTCGTGTGCTTCCGTTTCTATTCCCTTGATGAATTAGATACTTACCCTGGTGCCTGATTAATGTACTTGTCACGGCGACGCCGTAGAATATACTGCAGCTCTCGCTTTTCTCAAACTCCTTGCTCTCGTTTATGATTCACTGTCTTATTTGTCTGTGAAAGTTTCTGTGGCCGCGTATATTTGGAATGTTGACAAGGGGAGCGGAGATCACATAAGGCTTTGATGCCTCGACAATCCACAGTTCCTAAAAATCAACTTGGATACGAAACATGTCTAGTAAGTCTCAGCGGTGCATTTAATTCACTCTTTCACATTCAACACAGATCGTCGTCTGACAGCGCTGCAACGCTTCGTGTATCTCAGTTCCTTGGGAACACCCTCCGCTCTACAAGGACGTGTCGTTATGGATAGCACCATCAACGTGCTGTTTGACTAGCTCGTAGTCCATACAAATGAACACTCCCTCGACTAGTGTTGCCGCGACTCGGCTTATCTCGGCTTAACGCCGAAGTCGACTTTTGAGCCGCCGAGGATAGAGGAACAGAGAGAACAGCTGCGCTGTCACCAACACTACCAATAATTCTTGTGAGTGAATACGTACTTCAGATTATCTGCCATTTTGAACAATTGTGCAGTCAGAGCAAACTAAGTGCAATCAGCTCAAAACCGACTTCGGCGTTAAGCCGAGATAAGCCGAGTCGCGGCAACACTACCCTCGACCAAAATGGGACGATGTTTGCTGTCTACTACTTAAAAGTGCTTGACGACCGTACGAATCAAGCTTTATCAGACGCACGACGAGGAAAAATAACGAGACATCCTCCCTAAGGGGATGAAAGCCTTCTACACGCATTTGAAGAGAGTCTTCCTACGCTCAATTCGCGACAGTGCTGAAGCTATTGAAAGAAGACCTTCGACAGTTGGGGCGGCAGTCGCAAGAGAGAATGTTTACATCCTCCGGTTCCCAAAAACATCCTATCGGTACGACCGTCAGACTCCTTTACAGGATACTCTGACTGAATCGTCTATTAGTATTGCTTTCGACACGTTCTCCAGTGTGGCTCGATTCCATCATCCATAATAATCCCTGAACTTGCCGTCCCAAACGGGCCAAAAGCTCTCGAATAACAACCAACGCAGGACAATGAGTCATGATTCCTGGAATCCTCCCTGTTATTAATGTACGTGAAGGTTTATCCCGAAATCCACGCGTCACATTACGTGTTTTATTTCTGACGGTAGCCTTCCAGGAAACCACGCGCTATTGACTCCCAAAAAGGAAGACAGCCTTTCTTTTCCTTGCTGCACATTCAAACCCAAATCAGGCAATAAACTCTGCTCGTAATGAACCGATCTCGGGCCGGTATAAAAGGTATAATAATTTCTGTCTCTCTCCTCTTACCAGAAACTTTCTCCCGATGGACGCGTCGCCTTCCCCTCTGACTCTCACTACCCGCACACCTATCTCTGGTGGCAGCATGGCAGCTAAGGACGAGGAGCAGGCTGGGTGCCCATCGTGGGTGGTTCTCTTTTCTTCACTGACGCATCTTTCGATCCTTCAGCAGAGTCGCCTATTCTCAACCAATGGACAACAATTGGGAGGGCATAGATTGGTCAGGTTTTGAGAGCTTTTGCGCGTACGTGCTTCGCGTCGCGTCGCGTTTCCTTTCGATTGACGTGTCTCCCAGTTGTGTGCTGGCCCGTGAGGAGTTCTTACCGGACCAAGGGTCGCACAGGTGCACCATCCGTGTTCCTCATCCGCGTTCCCTCTTCTCACGCGTCCTCAGCATCCAAGATCCTGACTGCTTCATCATGGACGAAGAGCTGAAAATCAGTGAAAGCCCACTTCCCGAATTCATTGAGTTGGGTCCAGAATGGGGCTGTGGAGCAACGGAACCTACTGCGTACCCTTTATTTCTTTCATCGCTATCGCTTGGAATTGATATAATTGTCTAGCAGTTCTGATCCGTCTGATGAGGTTGATCTTTTTCCAGAGGCCGTCCCTAGGTGCGACATATACCTCTCGGTGTATTCTCAGACTGAAGGTTCTTCACAATAGGAACGCGATTGTCAAAGATGAATGTATTGGTGGCACCTGGCACTGCCAGATCGACGATCCCGACCGTTCTCTTTCCCTATCAACTCCTACTTTACCAGTCGATCCTTCTACCTCGTACCCTACTCCTCCGCGGTCATTGTCGCCCCCGCCCTCCATCAGCCTAGTACATACTTATGTTCCTGCACGGCAGCCTACCGCAGTCGCTGACTCGTCGACTTGGACCTCATACTCTGAAAGCTCCAACGTGCCATCGCCTCTGGCTCGTAATCCGTACCGTGCGCTAATGTTCAAAGACGTTGAAACACCATCAACGTGGGGTTCGTCGTCCAAGAAAAATATACAGTGCGTAGCATCCGTAATGCCTTCTTCCATTTCCTGATTATGATACTTGACTTGATTGTATCAGACCACAGGGTGGAAAAGTCCCGCAGCTCGATGATAACCGATCCAGGTATGAGAATGCTCGCTTGCTTTATGGACTTTCTCATAATAGCCCTTGGAGACGCGCCAATCCCTACCCAGCAATGTATTGTCTGCAACCGGGGAGGCTCTCGAACACCCAAATCTTGAACGAGTACGTTGTCATGGTCGTCCTACTATTCTCCATTCTTACCCCATCATCAGCCCTGCGTTTCTTAAGGCAATCTCAAAGACGTGCATACAAAAACTGTGAGATTCATTCGTGGTCCACTCTGCATACTATAACGTTATCTCATATAGCACCGCCGGGACGTACATTTACGTGCCTATCAAGACAGCAAAAGTAGCCAAACGCATAGCTCCATTGTACGACCAAAACCTCGACTTTGCTAAGACATTCTTCGGGTTACAGCGTGTCGCCCCTCCACCCGACGCGCTTCACCCGTGCCCCTACCCAAGCTGCTTAGCCGCCCTTCCAATCGAGGACTTCCCCGAACACTACGACTCTGACCACTCCCATTGGTCGTACTCTGAATGCCAAAAAGGTTCCTGTCCCAGCTTCTACAGGCCTCACGATCCGAACGGCAAACATGGTGCCTCGTGCCGCAGGCAGATCGTATGCATGCATGGGAAGACCCGTGTATCTCTCACCCGGGAAAATGTCATGAAACACATCTTGGTGAAGCACTTAAAGTTCGAATATATCGATTGTCCGCACTGTCCATCTGTGCTGATAAACATGGACACAATGATAGGGCACCTCCAAACATGTGGCGGACTGAACTGGGCGAGACGCGACGCGAAGAGGGACCGCTCTACCGCGAAGGGAAGGAAAGTAAGACAAGGAGGTCCTTGATCAGTATACATACCCGGATTACTGGAACGTGTATCGATAGAACGCGGATTGTCATGTCTATAATTAACTCATACAAAATTCCCGAGTGAGAGATGAGCAAGCCTAGCGGTTTAAACTTTGATTCCCGTGTGCCATGTGATCAGCTTGTTTTTTAAATATCATCTTCCGTTGATAGCCACCTTCGTCCTCACTCCCATCATCTCCCATTATTACTTAGAGGCGTTCAGTCTTTACACGTACCGATTCCCTATGGCTCAAGAACTGGATTGCCAAACAGTGCTGGCAAAGTCGAAGCACAGCGCCACCGTCATCTTCCTCCATGTGCGAAACTTCCCTTATTCTCTCATAGACTCGTCTAATCAAAAATTAGGGCTTGGGTAGCAGCGCGAACAATATCGGTCGCCTGGCGCGAAGCATCGCTGCCGATCCTGGATTGCACCACATCAAGTGGATAATGCCGCAAGCGTGCGTATTCATTCCTCAACTGCGTTGAGCCACACTGATATAATTGAAATAAATAGTCCATTGCGCCGATGCTCGTGGCTAGACGGAGCAGCTGTACCAGCCTGGTGAGATGAATTGCTTTCAGCTACTGCGATTTATAACCTTTGTATAAAGGTACAACGTTGGAGGGGACGGACCCGAAGACGAAGAAGGAGTCACCCAATCGGTGAAATCGCTGTCGCAGATCGTCGCTCAAGAACACGAGAATGGCATTGAGAGAGTCGTACTCGGTGGATTTAGCCAAGGAGCCTGTATGTCCCTGTTCATGGGCGTAACCCTCGAAGATCTTCGCGTTGCTGGAATCGTGATGCTCAGTGGGAAAATGGTACTTCCTGATAAACTGATTGAGGTACGGGCTGCCAGAATGATTTCTGTTCCGCCGCTTAGTCTCATTATAGGGTATCACCCCGAGGACGAAGAATATACCGGTGTTCATTGCTCACGGAACGGACGACGACGTGATCACGCTTGACATGAATACGGAGTGTGTGGAGGATTTGAAAGGTGCAAGATTCCGTATTACAAAGAACACGAATGCGACCGGGGGGATATCGTATCATCTTTACCAAGGATTGGCACATTCGGTGGACCTGTCGCAGGAGGTGGATGATTTGAAGGATTGGTTGAAGAAGAACGTTCCGGAGGATCCGATCGCCCAGTCCTCCGGATAATGGTAATGAAAGCTACTTCTGTAATCGGAGGCGGAGAGTAGTGTATAAATGCAGCGAAATCAATATATTTTGAATCGTCGTGAAGCAGATGATTTATGTAAAGAAAGAAAAATGTAAGCACTGTTCAGACGAAACTGGGGAAGAAATCGGACTTCGAGGATTGGAAAAAATGGTTTACACTGTGCCCACTGTCATCAGAGCGGAGGCTGCAGAGGGTCCCCACCGCATTATTTTTCGCCGACATCGCAGAAATATATATCGACGTTTCGTCTTCTGGAATCGAATAGCTCATTCCAGCTGGAAAGCGCATTTAGTCTGAACTCTTCGCAATTAATATGTGAGGGCGTCAGGAATTCAAAAGCTCACGCGCAGAGAAGAGAATTAGCGTAGAGTTTCGACAGACAGAAATCGCTTATGAAATTCCTAAACTGTAGGACATTCATGAGACATGGCATGGTGCTAAAGGAAATGCGGTATTTACACAGTGGAAGTCTGGAGGTGTCAGAGCTGCGACAAAAACGGCGGGGTAAGAGCTTACTGGAATGAACAGGAAGAATGCCACGTCGAGAATGGTGGAGAAGGATGTAATAACTCCAGTTTGCACCGTCACTAAAATCTCTGGCGTCAGTGAGCATTTCTCTTGGCTCGTGATCCTTTGTCGTCCGATCATTTGATGAATCATAAGCAGATACCTGATGGAATTTTTATCGAATTTTCGAGAATGAATCGCTATAGAGATCGCAATAGCAACTGCAGTGATTTAAAACGTGATACAGTTTCAAGTATCTATTCAGAAAAAAGTAGACTTCGATACCGACCTTGAGAGACTAGGGTTAGTATTCTCTCCGCAAAGCTTGCAAAATAGTGCTTACATTATTGATCTCGCACTGAACCTGGGCACCATAGTCGGTTGGGGTATGAAAGGCATCTGAGCTGGAACAGTCTGCGTTGTTACCTGCCAAGAAGTACATTTAGGACTTCAACCATAGCATGTAATAGAAGACTAACAGGATTTCCCTTGTCCGTCGCAGCCATCGAAATACTGGAAAGCAGTTGCGGTAGTGAACTTGTTACCGCTTTCGGAGAAGATTAAATTTTATCGCGTATGAAAGTGGGAAGACTCACGGCTGGATAATAGAAATATCCGCACTAGAACCTGCACCGGGACTCTGTGGGTTTCTTAAAGTCATTTCAACTATGGTACAGTCTGCTCCACTTCCACCATATGCGCCAGTTTGCAGCCAGCTGACGCCCTTCAGTGAGAAGCGAGATCAAGAAACGTAGTAGAAGGTTCTTACGCTCTCACTCCCACGAGTGCTCCATTGGAGGTGTAGCTACCCCTCGAGAGAAGGTGTCCGCCTTGATCGGTAAGCATAGGCTACGGTATTATGAACGAACAACCGCTTAATATATACCGTAGACATGACTTCAAGGTAAGACTTACAGTCCCACTCTCGCACCTAAATTACCGTTAGTCAAATATATCATCTGAGAGATTCTACACACCTATTCGTCATCCTGACGGTATGAGATTCGGCATAAGCTGTAGCAACAAAGACGGCGGCGAAGAGGAATGATGTCCTGAACATGGCGGAGACGAATATGTGGTAGTAAGTTAAGCCATGAAACTAGCCTCTTTTATAGCAGGAATAAACTCCAGCAATGTTGGTGATTTATAATATCGAAGCTGTTGAAGTGAGTGGAAGGTGTGGATCCAGCTCAGAGTGTGAGTGGTTAATAAGTTAGACCACGATGCAAGGCTACTGACTTTCATTGACTAGCGTGAATATAGTAACTCTTCCTGATACAAATTTAGATCAAGATCAGCGGTGAGGGTCTTCATATCCACGCTATACGTTAAATCGTGGGTAGTTCTGATGCCAAGTTCACGGACAATATTGATGGAAAAGGCGCTCCTCTGGAACGTTAAGAATATGCTTTCGACCGGGAAGTCCAGAAACAAGGAAAATAATTTCAATGTTGAAGAGTCGTGAACAAGAGGAACCGGAGGAATGCCCTTGTCGCAATGATGACAGTCTTCCGAGTCGGCACTAAGGTAGGTCCGATTGGAGTGACGCGTCAATCAGACGGTTCATACGATTTCTGAATCCTCATCCCCGCGATTACAGTCAGACCTTGCTGCGTGCATCTTCCTTTACGTCTTCTACATGATTAGCATCTCTTTGCCTGTATTTCTGCACCACAACATACCTTATTATTTTTATACAAGCTTTACTACGCCAGCGCCATACCCGTACTTTCTCGACTTCTTTACCAGCACCGTTTCTTGTCGCTGAGCACAGACGAGACCGTGACAGTAGCTTTGAAGGGTCTAAACCAGATATGAAGACTAAATCAGCGGCTCACGCCAGTTAGCAGTGCTGGGTATTCTTCATAGCCCCCTCACAGCGAGTCCTTCCGTCTGCGACTGGTAGCGTTACCAAAATTGGAACCATGTACTGTAATGCTGGATGGTCCTCCCACCCCAGAGAATAACTGTTGTCGGAAGTCTCTTTATGAGGACGTGTTAGAGACAAGAATGGCAGAGAACTATGTGCCTCCGACGATCAAATCAGCAGGCAGAGGTCAATCCGATAAATGAGGACAATATTTCTACACGGAACGCAAAGCCCTTGATATCGTATATTTACATGTTGATAGACTCTCGTGTAGGGAACGAATAGCTGGCGATCTGTGTGGTAAAAGGAACGAGAAGATTGAAAAATAAAATCAAATGTACGTCCGTGATGAATAACTGAATGCTGTGAAGTGTGTACCAAATAGAAACTTTCGAAAAATGAACCTATCCAATATTGTAGCGAAGAAATTTAGCAAAAAGTGACGATAATGCCAGCCTAGAAAGTCGACGTCAGCATACTGTCGAGAAGACGAAACAAGAACAGTTAACATCGTCATCTTCGCACTGTACGAGAGCATCCCAGTCAGTTGCGACATGAAATGCATCGGGGCAGTCCGAACTGTAACCTATAGAGAGAAGTCTTCACGACTCTGAAGCTAAACATTATGAACGCGGACTACGCACATGACTTTCCTTCGCCTTTGCAGCCATTAATGTATGAGAATGAGGCTGGTACATTGAACACGTTGTTTCTTACCGCTATATGAGACAGTGAAACAGGCAAAACACAACACAACTTACGGTTCAATGATCGAAAGGTCCACACTAGATCCTGCACCGGGTGCCGTGGGATTTTTCAGAGTGATTTCTACGATGGTACAGTATCGTCCGTTAAAACCGCAGTCATCAGTTTCGAGCCAGCTAAATTCTCAATAATTCAGGACGGAAAATACAGCAATATGGGTAGGAATGACTTGCGCGATTGCGGATTCGAAGGGACCGGTGGCAGTGTAGTCGGCACCGGTCGAGAGGACGATGAAATTCTGACTTAGGGTCGGCTACGATGACCGGGTATTAGCTAACACCCAGAAATTATCCGAAGGTGTTTACTGTTCCAGTACCGCATCTATACCACAGTCAACAGAGTCAAGATACCACAAGAAAGGAACACACTGACTGATTGATCATCTTCACCGTGTGCGACTCCGCTTGGGCATAAGGCAAGCTACCCAAGGCAGTAAAGGCGACGAAGAGGAGAGCCTTGGCGAGCATTGATCCGTTTGGGGAGGGGAACTCTTGCACAGAATGCGACCACAGAGGTGTCCTCTCTTAAGTTATGTCCTGTGGCAAGGCCGCAGCGCCGACGTAACAACGCCTGCTCTTGATGTGTCTGAAACGAACGAAGAGATGAATTGGCTTGGCAGGCATATGAGATGGAATTCGTACATATGAGCGCATAATGACCTGCCTTACGATCTTCTGAAGGAAACCCGCAAGCCAAGAGATGTCGTTCAGGATCAATACCACAGGACGGTATACTGTGCATTCTTCCCTCTCAGAGGCAGAGATCAATCTATCAAATAATCATGCAGGTTCCCTGCGAAAATAAGAGGTCGGTGTCGGAAAGGAACGGTGCCGAAAAGTGAAGGGAATCATGAGTGCTTGCCAGCGAGCTCTGATGGAAGGTGCTGTGTCGTGAGTCATCGTCAGGGGAATAATTTACGAATCGGATACCGCAAGATATGGAACGATGCGTCCGCGTCATCGTCGGCAGAGAAGCCATCGTGGTTCCGGTTAACGTGAATAATTCCTAAAATGGTAAGGACCATCGCAAGGTCATGGCCACGTGTCATGCATCCACAAATATTACTGACCTTGCACTGACCACTCACTCACCGCGCGACAATTGGCCCATCTGATATCGTAGTCTTTGACGATTATTATAGCCTGTCTTTTGAAAACTAGGACGTGCAATCCTCTCGATCTCCGGAGAGATAAAACCCTATAAGTAGTTCGAACTTCTTTGATAGTTCGCGACTCGGATCGCGGTGAAATCCATGAATTTGCTTCCGTCAGAGTTATCGACGAGTGACTGATGTGTTTAAAGTCATCAGTTAGCCGATGACCTGATATTTAAATAAACGGGAGGGTCACTTTTGTCCGCGCTGCGTGCGCATTACATTGTATTATCACCGCGGTAAGTTTCCAACCTTCGTGATCCCAGTGATGCATACATGACGTCTCTGAATCTACATTTGAAAATACGTCAAGACAAACTGGAGAAAGAGTAGCAGCGGGGAGTCGGGATCCATTTCGTGCGATGTGGTTTTATGATCCCTACTGAAATGTCCCCCATGCAGTCGGGATGAAAATTGCGGACATCTGTCGCATTTATCATGCCTTGAAACATGGCT
The DNA here is from genome assembly GCA_902506015.1 of Armillaria ostoyae. NCBI lineage: Eukaryota > Fungi > Basidiomycota > Agaricomycetes > Agaricales > Physalacriaceae > Armillaria > Armillaria ostoyae. The sequence goes on along the minus strand of LR732084.1, from coordinate 4,233,702 downwards.
CTCAGATTCTCCCTGCAAGACCGGTAGTCACTGATAGGCTGCCAGTGAGGATACAAACTCCGATTATCACTGTTGAGCGTGCTTCTGCTCTAGTTCTGTCCGTGGCAGAATTAGTAGGAGACGAGATAAGTCCTAAAGCTAAGGTATTGTCCTTTCCCTGCACGACACTGGTTTCAGTTTGTTGTTGTTCTTTGCTCTGATCGAGTGGCACCGCTGTTCGCCGACATTTACTCAACGTGACAACACTAAACACTTTGTAAACACACCACTACAACGCGTCTCGAGAGGCCCTTCTGCTTGTTTTTCCCGCCCCAGGTCTTCACATTCACACCCATTTCCTTTCTCTCGCCACCCCACGAATCTCCCTATATCGAAGAGCAACAGATCGGCGAGTTATGTCTACGCTGTTTCTCTGCAGTGACTGCCACACTATGGACCTGGCTTCCGAACCTGTCGCTGTATGTCACTGCGGTCAATTCTGGTGCTCCCAGAGATGCCTCGGAATGGTACGTATGGAATGACATTGCAAATATAAATATAACTGAGACTGGCACATATAGTCCTTTCGAATGCACATCATCGAAACCCCTTCCCTGGAACATAAATTCGTTGATTATTACCCCAGACTGGATGAGGGAATAACTTTCCCAGATCCTGGAAATAACTGTATCCGAGGCCTCATATTCCACCAATATCGTGCGTCATCCCTTCATTGACCTCAGTCCCGCAGTGTCTGACTGAATACATATTGAAGGTGCTGCCCCCCAAGTAGTCCCTCTCAAATTCGTATTCCGACAGGATGACAACGGGGAGATAGTGGACTGTATACCACACGTCAACGGTTTCTTTCCCCCAGCTCAGTTGGCATATCGAAGGGTCGGCGGACGAGGGAGTGACCCACCATTTGAGCTTTGGTACTACAAGAATCAAATGCAGCTCGGCGTCGAATGTCCCGACTCTGCGAACGACACAATCGTTAGTCTCTCTTGTTCTCTGGAGCTAAACAAATTATGGTACGGCTCAGTCGTTGCTGTAATGCTCGAGAAGACAGAGGGTCGGAAGAGATACACGAATGTACAATACCATCACTTGAGTCTTTTTGGACGGTTTTTCCGTAGTTCTACAAGTCCGTGTACCGTTTACTGAATCTGGTAGGATTACCGAGTAAAAATACAGTACAGTGGCGATTTTTTGATACCAGTCTCAGCGTTTTCTAGGCGAAAACTTATGTGGAATCGCAGCAAAGAATTCCCTGACTGTGAAACAGCCGTAGAAAAAATATCGGCTTCCGGACATTGACAGTTGTCGGGACGGCCCCTGACTCGGTAGTATGATTGCGGGACTCCTACACTAAGAGAGAGTTGCCCACAAACTTGAAAGACAGATAATTCAATCTCTATGTATCGTGGGGAATGAGTTGAATTTGGTGTCAAATGTTTAAAAGTAAATCGCGACACCAACGCGACACGCGTCGCCCACCCGGTCACACATGATCGGTGTTCAACAATGCCACGTGGTGTTTCTGCCTCAGGCTCTTCACTTCCATCACCCATTGCGGCATACTTACGGTACAATTGATGATTCCTTCCGGTCGATATCTGGCTTCCGAGGTTACCGGGTGTACAAGAATAGCATCCCTACTCGGAGCATCCTCCTCACCGTGCACTTCAGTAGGATGGACGGACCGTCGGTGAGTCGTGTCATGATTCACCAATTTTGGACGTCTGATGAATACGGGTTAAGCCTGCTCAGAGATGAAAGAATGAATCCCCAGTTATGTCGCTGGAGATGCGATAACAGGTCCGACTAGCAGGACCGACCCCTTGCAACAGTGGGTTTTATATTAGAGATTAGCGTGGAATGATAATCACCCATCAGTAGAGACGGGAGAGGTAGACTCTGCGTGCTTCTCGGCACGATTACTGAAGCAGCGAGATCATTCGCCCGTTATCAATGGACGACCGTCTTCAGGCTAAGATGTGTTCTTCCAATTCACCGTGCCATGGCGCTTGATATATGGCTAGACGAGCTCCAAGGGATATATTCCACTGTATGGCTCTCAATGATGCGATACAGTAGGTACTTTTGTCCCGTATGCCTTCGTACGCTCTATTTGAAGATGAACAAAATATCACGTCTTCTACACCGAGCGACACTAGATTCAGGAACTCGTTCTAAGCTTTGTAATTCCGTTTCCGGAGAACATATGTGGGCGCTATAAAAAACGCCCACCTTCCAGCATTATCTGTCTCTCCCTTCATCTCTTATCAGGCAATGTCGTCCGCCACTGCTCCGTCCTTGGGAATGACATTCGGCTCGGTTTACATCGGTACAACGATAGCGGCCATGTAAGTAAATTCCATCTTTTTCGTTCATTCTTCTAACGCTTCCTCTCCCGCCAATTACAGCTTGTTTGGAATAACGAACTTACAAACAGTGATCTATTACAATAGATACCCAGATGATGGGTGGATATACCGATACTCAGTGCGTCAATACTGGAGCACAGTCCAGGCTCGTTCATTGATCTTTATTGGTCAGGTCGCAATACTTTGGTACGTCCACGTTCTTGCTTTAACGGATTTATTCTCATCAATTGCGGTCTTACTCAGGTTTCTCGATGCTCTTCATGTTGCTTTCAGTACGCATGCATCATACTACTATCTCGTCGACTTATTCGGGAACTATCTCGCACTGCCTCATATCGTGTGGTATGTCACGATTCAAGGGTGACTCTACGACTCTTACTCATTCCACGAGCCAGGATTTTTAAGGTATCTCGTTCTCAGTTTCGTCTCGGAGAAACGCCTAACCGTACCCGCCTTCAGCTTCAAATACTACTCAGCGTTCGTCCTCTTGTTTATGTTCCATTCCCCGACGCTAATTTATGTCTGCTACAGAAGGCTATCATCATAGGAGTCCAAGTGTATGTTTTCAATCCCCCTTCTAACCATTCTCATGTCTGTATTAACCGGCGTATTACGCAGTGTATATGCCGTCCGACTCTGGAAACGTTTGTGTTTCACCTGCGGGTCACAGAACAGCATTTAACTCGCTTCAAGTCGGGCGTCATTTCCATCGAATCCTCCCGTGGTTTGTAGTACGCGCTTTCCATCATGAGAAAACTTGCTGTTGACGATTAAACCTACAGTTTTTGAATGTCGCAGCGGCTTCGTGTGAGTATATTTCACTCAGGAACCCAGACGGCTTTCCCGTATTGATACCATGATTTGCGATCTATGCAGGCACTGCAATCTGTAAGTCATCGACATTGCGCTTGATCTTCTCACGTTTATGAGCCTGCCACAGTTGTAGTCTATGAGGTGTAAGAAAACGCTATTTTGACTTGGACCTCACATTTACATGATCATCGCAACAGATACATGATACCCGATTTCTCCTCGACATTCAGCATCAGGGTATGTTTCCGAGCACCATTAAAGAGGATCAGCCTGACGTTTATTCCAGGGAGCAATATACGCCGTGTTTGCAGTCACTGCACTGTCAGATTTCATCATCGCATTTTTGATGTGCTACTATCTACATAAAGGCAGAAAGGTTGCCCCCTTCTCTACGTACGGCAATTCCATCCTCATGGAAATTGAGTCTGACTTAATCAACAATAATAGCACGTCTGCGATGCTTCTCGGCTTAATGCGACTCGTCGTGATATCCGGATTTGCCATGGGGTAGGCGTTTCCCTTCGCTTCTGCTTGCGTAGAATCTGATAGACTCACAGAGCATGCGAAGTACTTATTCTAATCATGGCACGTCGACTTTCAACTCGGTCCATCTCCTATACCTAACCTCAATCTCAGTATCTCGTTTGGCCAGATTCTCTCATTTTCCTCGCCATTGATTTCGTCCTACCAAAATGTTAGGCTACCTTAACTTTGATGCCTTGCTGATTTAACTTCGCCCGTTAGTCTACATCAACTCTTTGCTTGTCATGTACGTACTATGTCATGTTTTGATGCTGTTGAAAGCTGACATTAGCTAGGTTGAATTCCCGAAAGGAGCGTAAGACGCGGCCAAGCGATGAACGCTCTGTAATGACAGCCATAAGATTTACACCTAGTGGCTCTGGCGTTGAGACTGGGGATGCGGTATGTAGTCGTCATGTTTCCAGTCCAGACAACATTTATATTCTGCCATAAGAATATCAACGTTCCGATGCCGAGCGCTCGGTTCTTCGATGGCGCAAAGGAGAACATCAGCTTTCACGTATAAGTTGCCGGTGCGGGACCCAAAGATTTGAATTCCTTATAAACTGGGAAATCTGCGGCCCTGCAAGAATTTAAGAGAGTGTTTTGCTCAGCACAATAAGAGCCGATACTGTAGTAAACCATCTTTCTCACATGGCGTAATCGTACGAATGGTACGAGAGCACATACTAAATAGTCTTTCTTCGTCACGCCGATCGCATCCTTGATGCGAAGCGAAAGAAGAACAGATAAAGAACAGATTTTGCTAAGGATAGAAGATGGTACAGTGACAAAGGAGAATATTAATCTCTCTGTTTGTATTGGGTCACGCGTGAAGGTGAACCAGTGCCGCGTGGTTCTCTGGCCTTCCCCACTTTGACTCCGACGCGGTTAGGATACTCGATGGTTGGTATCTTACTTCCGACGCTGACGGACACGCTAGAACGGCTCTCAGCCGTTACTGATATTTCATAGGTACTAACTAGAGGACATCGTATCCGACAAGTGTCCGATCATCTCCGAGTCTAATGTCCACCACACTAGTCACGATTAATATTTATGGTGCACTTTATGGAACTTTTTTAGCAGATATATCCATCCTGTGAGGCGAACCGTTGCAACCATGGGTATGTGAAGATCATGATGTAAGTGTCTCTATTTTTACGCCCGGGTCTCTCGGGCCTTGAGCGGGGCGTAATGCTAACCGCCATTCAATTGCATCAAACAGTGAAACAGTTATCATTGGTCGACATCCGATTTCTTGAGGGTATTACGTACATCGAATTTTTGATCTTCTATCGGACATTAAAAAGTGGACCCATGCCATCTGCGTCGAACATGCAACGTTTTCCGCATCAATCAATTTCCTCCATGATTTGAAGATCATTCCGATTTCATGTCTGCGTGCGATATATAAGGCACTTGGCTTCAGGCGTTCCGACATGTATCTTTCCCCATCTTCTGCGTCCTATCCTGAAATGACATCGCAATATGGGCGTAATAGCGTGTAAAAATTCAGGGGGGCGCAAGTTGACTTTTTCCAGTCGCAAGTTACATGCAAGTGCGCATGTTTGTGACCTCCCGCAAGTTAAGGGTCCTTTTACACAGGTTTGCTGTTGGTTATACTTTGGTGTTCGGATCTGGGCCGTGGTATGTAAATCTCTGTCCCGCTGGCCGATCATTGGTTATGTACTGTATAAATTCCAAATGTTTGGGAAGGAATACGATACCTACGCTGATCAGCCGGTCATATCGCACACTCTTTAATTATGCAGAATTTCGTTCTCAGTGGCTTTCACTGAGTTCAATCTATTGTCGGTTCGCAGTCTGCAGTGCAGAACATTTCAATCTAGGGTTGACCGTCTGGACGTGTTGAAGGATATGCCAGTTCCAAGATCTACCAAGGCACAAACTACATGCATGCCTTGAATTCGAAGCTACAAGGATAGCCCCCTACTAAGGAAGGTCAAATCCAAAGACCAGACACCGAAGGGGAATAAATATAATTTTGTCGCGAACAGAGATGAAAAAACAGGTAAAGTAGACGAATACACTGAAAACGTTCGGGCCACAGAGGAACGACACGTGTAAAGCGCCGAAATAATGTCGACCCGTTGAGTCACATCGTCCTCCCGGCTCCGACTCCTGTTCAGAACCCGGTCCCCAGATCTTATCCTGACGTCTATGGTAGCAACCGGTGACCGACGTTGATGTGGATACCCCCATAGCAAACCGCTGAACTTGCGGGAGGCCATGAACTTGCGCACTTGCATGTAACTTGAGACTGGAAAAAGTCAACTTGCGCCCACCTGATTTTTTACACGCTATTACGCCCATATCGCAAGCACAGACCGCTACGCCTTCCGTGAGAACGACTATTGGTGTATGGGCGTAATAGTGTCCAAAAAATCGGGTAGACGCAAGTGAACATTTTCCGGACACAAGTTGACTAATCAAGCGCGCAAGTTAACTCAGGCTCGCATCCTCCCGCAGGTTAACCGATTGACTATGAATACGGAATATGCGCGTCAGCCGAGTCCCGACAATTGATATCATAGTCTCATAGATGTCTGGATAAGATATGCGGGTCGTGAGAAGGATGAGGTGGTTGAACGAGCAGACATCATTTTGGCGGCTGCTATGAGCCTTGGCTTCTTTATTCTGATAGATCGAACTCATTAAGCTTTAAATCCATCGGCTTTACCTATTTCTTCGTCGCCGTTTCACGCAATGAAGACTGATGTCAGATTTCTTTGTCTTAGTTATTATCAACGCCAGTTTGTTCTTCAGTAGCAGGTCCTGCATGAGGGAATTAAGGATATGGATGTCTTTTATGCCATGATTTACTTCCAAACTGGCGTACCTTTCGATATCGTTCAGACACTTCGAACGACTGACAAATCGAGCTCAACGAAGGCTCAACAAGAACGAGATTGCAGATGGTTCAAGGGTTCATGATAAAGCCTTCTGAAAGGCGCAGGTATTAGGCTGTACCCTTTCTCAGAATGTTGGCATCGGTATCCTATACGGAATCAAGGCCTAGATAACCCGGTGTCGGCCGTCGGTGCGGAGATTCACCCAAGTCACGGATTGTTATTCCAAAGTCATAGGCAACGGCATCCTTCAAGCTGTGTGAAATCCCTCTTACTTGAGAGAGGCTGCAAGCGAACTTGTGCATCAATAATCAACTTGTGCCCAAAGAAAAACAACTTGCGACCATCGGAGTTTTTGGACGCTATTACGCCCATACCACCAGTTAGATCCTATGGGCGTAATAATGTACAAAAATTCTTTTTTTCCGCGGGGCAACACCACTACTTCAGAAGCGACCCAGCACCACTTATTTAAGTAAACGGCTGTCCCGCTGGTTGTTTCTCAGGTTAGGTTTGCACAGCCACTTTCCCATACGCTACTGGATCGACACGTCACACGTGTTCCTGAATTTCACCACCACTTGTCGATCCGCCACCACCACTTCAAATTCGCAAGTACTTTTCAGGGGATCCTGACACTACTACCGATGACTGACCCCTCCAGAATTATGCGTGGCCGTGGCCTTGCCTGTGTTTGTGCCTATTTTAATGTGGCAAATATGCCAAAAACTTCGGTAAAAATTTCTTCTTTGTTCCCGTCCCTTTCTTCCTCCCCAAAAGCGTCCATTGACTTGCCTCTTAGAATGTTACAGCATATTACCCTCGACAGCCTTGGCTCTTGTCGCAATGATCCCGTAAAATGCAGCTCTTACTGCGGGTTCGGTTTCATTGCCACGGAGACCATCGATGGAAACGCCGTTCCAGTTTTGAGTGTTTGCGCGGTCTGCAAATGCCCCGCCGCCTCTCATATCAAAAATGTATCGGTGAGCATAGTCCTTCTGTGAATATCATCGTTCTCAACAGACTTCAGGAGCATCTGAAGGCACCGGCCGCAGCGCCAAAGCTAACTCCTGTCAATCTCACTGGCTCTGACATGGCGTCCGTGGACATCAAGGTATGTGAATGAACCTGCTCTCATACTAAATACTTGATTAAACTCGAAATTGAGGCCACTCCAAACAGTAGTGGAACTAGCGGAAATGTCGACGCCAATGCGACCAAGGAAACCATGTACAAGTCTCGCTCATCTGCGACCCACACGGCGTCTCTGAGCCATACAGACCCTACCCCGACTCATGATACCCTGTCGTTTGCTGCCATGGCGAAGAAACGCCACGAGTCGACGACCCTTGCCATGGCGAACAACCCTGTTATTGGCGGGCAGCCGTTTAATCCAGCTCAAAAGGTGAGGATATATCTTTTCCTACCTTCCCAGGAAAGCAAGCTCAATCTGCCTCAGAGTCAGATCGCTGCGATCATCAGCAAGAACGGTAAAGATACTGCCCCGCCGAAGAAGCGCAAGAAGGCAGCGACGACTACCGAATCTGACTCGGCGTCTGGAACCAAGCAGTCGAAGAAAACCAAGGCCTCTTCTGCCCAGGACGATGACTCGCCCACAGTGTTTATGATTGCCTTGGTCAGCGAGACGTCAATAGTGTGGTCTGGGAAATTTGAACGGGTTAGCACTCATCAGTACGTTTGTTTTCATTTCAATCTGTTTCCGAGACTCACAAACAAATGAACGGCAGGTTCATTGCACTTCGTACAGCTCGCTTTGTGCGCGAAGTTCAAGTTCCTAAGAGCGCGACAAGCTTCCTTGTAATTGCACTGATTGAGGATGCGTTCAAGGACCTTATTCATCCGGGAAACTGGTCGGTTTTACGGGGAGAATCGTCTGCTGGCCGCAAAGGTCAACGCACGGTGTTCAAGGCTACCACTCTGGTAACAAATGGTCAACTAGATTACGAGGCTCTCAAATTGTATGTCGTGCGATTACTCTCCAATATCTGTACTGAACACTGTTTCAGTTCCGCTTATAATACTCAGCCTCGCGACGTCAAAAGTGGCGAGTATCCAAATCTCGTATGGATCGCACGTTCACGCGGAGAGCCCGACATCAATGTCCCCTCTGTTTTTGAGCCTGACGACAAAGTGGATGATGAAGAGTTAGGTACTAGTGACAGGACTCTGCCCGCTGACGATGTAGCCGCTGGAAGTTCTGGGTTTTCCAGCGGGGAGGATGGTCATGATGTAAGCGCCTTCCCGTATCATCTTTAATGTGTGCTGACGAACGACAATGATCTAGGAGCCTCAAGCTGGCCTACAGGATGGCCCTCAGATAAATTCTGCAACGGTATGGATCAGTATTGTTATGTTCAATACTCTCCTAGTACTCATAGATCATACACATTAGCAACCGCTGTTTTTTCCACCTGCAAGTGACTCTGAGGCATCCTGGGAAAGTTCCAGCCTGCCGAAGGTGCCAAACAAGGCTACGACAGCACACAATGTGAGTCCGATTTCGTTATCGCCTCTCCTACATATGAGTGTCATTGAACATCATCCATAGCTACCTGATCCCTTTGTCTTTGCCACCGGCGACCAGGGTTTTGGACACTTATCGCCGGAATTTGGAGATTTTGATGTACGTCCATGCAAATTACTGCTAGAGGTGGTGTTTGTGACTCAAATCGTGTCAATTCAGCCCGGGGACGAGTTTTTCCAAGGTAGCACAAACGTGTCGGATACACCAGATTTCCAGCAATTTGTACGTTTGTCATGTATGTTTGACGTGATTGATAGGTCATGATCATCATTAGAAGTTTGGCAATCATCATGGACCTACATCCCCGCAATTGTTCCAACATGGTTATATTCATGTAAGTGCATAAGCTGGTATAGCGACGCTATGACAATCTCATGTTCCTCCATTTCTTCAGACCCACGGAGATCTAGGCCTCAAGAGAAGTGGCGGCGCAAGTCAGGTACATATAAATTTCTTCTTTTATGGCACGTCGTTTCTTAGCTCAAGCCAGTCACAGATGTATACCCCGGGGCCCCTTCCGACACCCGCAGCAAGCACAGTCCAGTCTCCGTTGTGTGCCGAAACGAGTCCCACTCCGCCAAAGACAGGTGTCTTCCTCGATAATACTATTCCTCCGGTGTTCTTGAGACTTCAGCGCCTGCACTCAAACATGGCGGTCCTACCAACGCAGCGGCCAAAATGGGTATGTCTTTGTACTTATACTAATCTTGAAAGTCCTGAATAAAGACACTCAGTTTTCGACGGGTCTAACCAGCCATCCGAGCCCGAAATTCTTCAAAGATCTCAAAGCGCTACAGCCAGTTCTCAATGCGCACATCAAGAAGGTAGTTGCTTTGTCAGAAGATGAGAAGACAAGCGCCGTCAATGGGTTCCTCATCTTCCTGGACCAGCTACTTCGTGATCTACTGCAACCATTCATAGAGCTATCAGTTTCTATCTCGGCGTCTTCCTTATCTTCACCTGCGCTTGAGAAGAACTTCGATGACACGTTTGTTGTCGGTCCAGGCGGTGTGGGCATGTTGCTCTCGTTCTTGATGAACTTGTTCAATATGCTCCGTGCACTGCCCAAAGATGTACCCTTGGATGCATCGGGCGCTCGTGCTCTGAATTTATTTCGTGATCTTCCATCCCATCTCAGTGTACTGCTGATTCATCTCCAAACCAAACACCACCGCAGACTTTGGGACGCTGATGGCTGTCATGACCTCATATACATTCTCCACAGTCATGGTGACAAGCTTCCGGTGAGCCAATCGCTTTTTCCTTGTAAATGCGTCGCTAAACGTACTACCTAATGAACAGGTAGGAACACCGCAGTCGACCTTGTATGAGTCTTTTTCGCAGATCAACGTTGCGGAGAGCCCATTAAAGGTAGAACATATTAAGTTCCTCCTTGCAACGGCGTTCGGAAACTTGTCGGACCCAATGCAAATGCGCCATGACGCCATCTGCACTGGTCAGTACGGCCTCGATGGGTTCTACTCGCTGATCATTGTTCCTGTGCTTGACGACATTGAATATGATGTGGATGGATACTCCGATTTATTAGCTATCCTGGTGAAGCTGTGTAAGGGACTAGCTCGTAAGACGGGCAATACCATAAAGGTGTGTCTTTTACTCCTATAATGCATGATCGTAGGCTGACACGATAGAATGTTCAGTCGTATAGGCCGCCTTCGGAGGAGAAGCATGATAAAGGACAGGCAAGTGGAGCGGAGAAGTCACATAGGCAGACACGGTCATCGAAGAAGGGCCCAGGTATACCTGGAGCCACTTTAAACTCGAAGTAATTTCTTCCTAGATGTTTCCGTACATAATTGAATAGAGGTCGCTTCTTAGGACAGGCTATTATCGACGGAAGAAGTCCAGCAAACGTTGTCATGAATACGAAACCGATAGTCATGATGGTACGTGTCATTTGACGCTAGTAAACATCTTACCTTGACCTTGCTACAAAATCTTGAAGACATGACAAATACAGACTCGCTCGAATCTGACTACTATACTAAAGTCCAGCCAAATCAACCAGATATCAAGTTCCGGCGCCAAGTTCGGCATCCAGAGAGAGTAGCGCCTGACTGTGAGTACTCTGTATCAATTTATATTCTTTGTGCCTATCGTTATCATAGCCAAACCAACGTTTACATATGTGCCAGGCTCATCAAGTGAAGAGGCACCCAAGTCCAATTGGGACAACTTCGATGACATCTCAGACAAGTATGCGCGGCTAGGTACCTTGCATTCTCATTGATTTATGCTGTAACTCATCCAGTCTTTCAGGCAAGAAGCCAAAGAAAACCAGCGCATACACGATCCCACCGAGACATTCGGCGGCTGGTCCACATAACTCGGCGAGACCATCTGCACAACATCCAGGAAAGCGACCCTTTCCTCGTTCCGCCGGACATCCCAGGAAGCCATTTTCGTCGTTCCCTAAGCCGTCGTCCCAGAGCAGCGTTCCCAAGCCAGGATCATCGTCTAATCCAAGCTCATCATCTAAGCCAGGACCATCGGCTTTCAATAGCTCTAAGGTAGTAAAATCTCGAGTCCAAGAAGCGGAAGAACTTGCAAATACGCACAAGGACCCTCTTATCAAGTGGCCACACTTTCTATCAGGATTACTGAACGAGTTCGGTCACCCAGATCCCAATCGTAAACCACGATTGACGGACATTTTCCGGGAAGGTATAAAGCCAACTGCGCAATGGAAAAAAATCCATCTGGTGTGTCTTTTCATGCACCGGGGAACGTATACATCTAACAGCTTCTTCTATCTTTGTAGGTTTATCACATTGATAAGAATGGCAACCAGTCCGAGGAGTGGCAGAAGATCTGTTCGGTATTCACGCCAGCGTTGAACCTTTGGCGGGAGCGCATTGAAGGTACTTATGTATGGCCAAAGGGGTACTAGATCCTTGGTGTACGACTGTACACATAAGTATTTATTGATAGTATGCTACATATGTGAAACGGTGCCACATTTGGTTGTGTTAAATAGATATCTTCTCGAAGTGTATCATGGGTAGCAATAGAAAATGGCATATTTTTATCACTCCAAGTGCGGACGCTGAAACTTGTTCCTTAACCACCATGAGCGACAGTCGAGACCAAGGAAGACACGATCCCATCTATCAGTTCTTCACGCAGAGCCATAAGATCACGTCTGAGGCTCAATTTATCATTGACTCGTTCCCTAATACAGATTTGGCAGCTGTTGAGCGCATTGTTCACCAGCTTATTGCCATCCGTACAATCCTCCATTCTTTCCATGATCCTGCGGACACCACTTCTATTGAGGACATCGAGGGGCTTCTCACATTTGTGAATGGTTTTTTACTTCCTCTGGAGAATTTTCTTGCACATCCACCACCTGCTCCATCTGCTCACCTTCCTCGTATTCACACTGGGCGACCAGGCCGTCCACGCTATGATATAGACCTCCAGCGGGCCTGTCTATTACATAACCTCGGAAATAGCTGGGATGACGTCGCAAAGGCAATGGGGACGACCCGGGGAACCATGTACAACCATCTGCAACATGCTGGTATACCGTCTGAGCGACCAGAATTTACTGCAATCAGCGACGCCGAGCTGGATGATGTCATAGCAGAAATCTCGCTCGCTCATCCCTTTATTGGGTCGGTAATCATCCTTGGGCATTTAGAAGCCAAGGGCATCCATCTTCCTCGTGAAAGAGTCCAGGAAAGCCTGCGGCGAGTAGATGCTATTGGTGTACTTGTCAGGTATTACCGTCTCTTTTCCAAAAGAACAGCAAATGAGCTCACATCGGCCATAGATGGGCTGGAATAATCAAGCGTCGTGTCTACAAGGTTCGAGGATCAAATGCCCTCTGGCATCAGGATGGAAATGAAAAGCTGCGCCATTGGGGCTTTTGGGTGCATGGATGTGTTGACGGTCACTCTCGTCTCATCATATATCTGGAATGCTGCTCGAACAAGCGATCGCAGACGGTTTTGGATTGCTTTAGAAGGGCAATTGCTATATTTGGTTGGCCAAGTCGCATTCGAGGGGACTTTGGAACAGAAAACAACGGAATTGAGATAGTGATGATTGAGCATTGGGGGGCAGCACATCGGGCTTATCTTCGTGGAAGGTAATGTAGAGCTTTCTGCTTTTACACTGCACGAAAAATTGAAAGATACACTTGACAGATCTACAAACAATGTTCGGATTGAGCGTCTATGGCTAGATGTACGCAAGGATTCTCTTGAAACGTTTCGTCAGATCTTTGATTACCTAGAGTCTAATGGTCTTTGGGACAAGGAGAATCCTGTCCACTGTCTTTGTCTATTTCTGGTATTTCAGCCTCGCATCCAGGCCTCGTTAAACCGAACCCGCGATGCTTGGAACCATCACAAGATTAGGACTGCCGGCCATCGTACACCCATTGCTATGTACGAGTTGAGCCGAGAACAAGCAATCCGAAGGGGATATTGGACAGGCGATGCCGGAGACGATATTGAAACCGTTTCCAATGACCCTTCTTATGGAGAAGAAGGCGCGTTGGATGGCAACTCCATCATACCACCACCCGAGGGTTTGGAAGAGGGATCGGAAACACATTTGAATGAGGATTTTCATTTAGAGCTAGCAAAGGCACTTCTGGGTGATTTTGAGTATGAGAGGGATGATGGGAATTGGGGAATCGAGGTGTATTGCGAGGCAGTGATTAAAATGGAGAATGTACTTCAAAGTAATGATATAGATATGCCATAGATACTACTGGATAGCTGACTCTTTTTCTATTTTGTTACCATATTCTGGTAGAGCTCTCTGTTTTACGACAGGCCACAAGGACAATAATCCATTAGCATAGTTATCCATTGGAGCTGTACAAGGCTTGCGATGCGCGCGCGCGGCGCAATTTTGGCAGTTCGGCTTGATATCGGCAATGTTGATAGACGGCCCGGCGTCATTCCCCCTTGGACCACGTATAATACCTACTACCTGTATCTACCCGTATACCACGCTCAAAAGTACCTGCGTACCTTATCACAGGTACATGGAGGAGTACCAGTAAATATTGGTGGGTCCATATACATGACAGAAAGTACCTGGAGATTGGGAAACAACTAGGTGCGTGCAAAAAGTACCTGTCGTAGCTAGAGCTATGGCACTACCTGGATCTAATTAATTTTTGTACAGTATTACCACGATAAGATCCAGTCTGAAGGCTGGTCTTTAGGATGAGCTCGAGGGAACCGCCTTCAAGTGCGAATTTTGGCAGGGGACGACCAGTAGGAGGGTAGCAGGACGTCGTGTTATGGATACAGTCAACACGTAGCCGGTACGGAGAGGATTTTTGGACCCCAGGTCACGGAGGCGCTCCAGTTCTGCACAGTACCGAGAGTGGCTGTCTGGGTTTTTCCAATCGAATTCATAAGAAAATGCAGGAACGCAGTTGTCCTCCACCCAGAAGATGGGATCGGAGTGAGTTGTGATTGACATAAGTATCTCGTGTTTCCTGTTTCGAGAGACATCAAAATCCGACATTTCACACTTTGATTCTATTTTGACTGGGCCAAAATAGTCGTCACCCAGCTGTGGTAGCTAGCACCTAGCTTTCCCGCATTCTCCCTCTTGGACCCAGCGAGACGGACCCAGTGTTATGAACGTAGTGACCTAGTAGCCGGGCAGGAGCGGACCTTTGAGTGCCAGATCACGAAAGTGCTCAAGGTTTCTATAGTACTGCAAGAATTGGTCGTGGTTCTTCCAATCAAACTCAAAGGAGAATACTGCGTCTAGAAATGAGTAGCGCAAACCAGAGCAGTGATGATTTCGGGAAGGTTAGTGATGATGTCAAATTGGGTATACGCGTAGTTGAACGTACACACGCAAGGTTCCAACGCAGAATTCTCCTGGGCCTGGGTATACGAGTGATGCAGATGTCGATAGACACACATATACATACAGTCAGTTCCGTTTGCAATGATGATCTATCTAGACCTTGTGAGCACTTTGGCTAGTAAGAACTAAGCCGGCAACCAGAGAACAATGGTACGGATCTAAAGACGTAGGTCAACTGGGAGGGAAAGTGATGGTTTTTTGTGTAAAGTTGATGAAGAAATGACTGCCGAAGTGCGGACTTCACCGGCATCGGCATACCAGTATAGAACGAAGAGCCATACTCACCAGCCAAACAAATAGCAAATCCAGAGGTGAATTGTTGTCAGTGAAAACGCAAGTATGTTAATGACCATCACCCGGGTTCCGGAATGTAGGTTAAATTAAGTGGTCATCCTTCCAGCGGCAACTCTTCTTCGCCTGGCTCATGTGACCGTTCAAGCTCAAAGGTCAGGTTTATTTTTCCAGTGCTTCCATGACTCATAACCCTCCACAGCCTCAGCATTCAGAAAACAAGCATTGACAAAAGATCGGATAGTACGAGAACGGTCATATCGTTTGCGCGGAAAACTCATATGTTGAGGTAGCCCAACTGCAAAGAAGGTAGCTAGCGGTCAAGAGGAAGCACGAGTGAAGGATTATCCCCAGTTGGAAGTACCTCTGGAGAACATTCTAGATCTGCTAGCATCATGCATAGTCTACGAGGTACCCTGATGTGCACAGGGTGTTCTTTACCCGGCTTGTTGTTGAACGTTCCAAGGCCGAGGTATCATCAGACGCACATTTACACAAGAAGATGAGCCTGAAAGCGAAGCTAAAGCAGACCTCGATGATGTTTGCTCCGTAACCCGCACCGAATGTTGTTCGCGTATGTGGTCCTTCGTCGTCGCTCTTGATTTGAGTAGGGAGACTTCTTTTGCTGGCCGGATCAGGACGAATGGAAAAATGAAGATAGCATATGATTTGGTATAAATCCACGAGTCGGAGAGAAAATATAGATTCAAGATAGAGACATGTACATAAATCGGGAGTACAACGAGTTGTCTTGATGGCGACGGTAGAGAATCTACGTAACACTATAAGACTCGTGTACTGCAAGATGGAAGAAATGATCGTGTGTGTACCTTATGCTACACGGGCGCCATCACCATCTTTCCAGAACGTTGAACGGCAACCTCGACTTGTTGGCGGCAACGTTGTATCAAGCTGCTCTCCATTGTCGGACTGAATTTGAAGTACAGGTCATCGTCGTCGTCTTGACTAAGATTCAGAATGAATTCCTGCTCGTCTTCAACGGAACAGCTTTCCTTGAAGGGGGCCGACGCGATCGATCTTCTTCATGATGAGATTGAGAGAAGGCGAGGACCGTGAGCGGGGGAGAACCGGTAGTGATAGAGATGAACGGTGCCACTATACTCCGTTCAGAAAGATGACCCCCTCGAGGGACAAGCGTTGGCTAGACGAGCTGCACGTACACATTGGCTTACTACCATCAAGTGGCCCGAGTGAATGATAGTAGCCAATGTCGAGCATGTTCTCGCCTGTTTCTGGAGGGGAACACTCTCATTGAGCTCTTCCTTCGCTGTTTCCACTTGTGCCGTCCTAGGTATACGCATGATAAGGACTCGAAGAGAGTTGAAATGAGAAAGGATGGAACACCAGCACTTCTCACCACCCTCGCCCTCTATTTCGAGTTCCTCAATGGCACTGCACACGTCAACAGCAGTGCGAAGTGTCTTTTCTTTGGTACGTTTGCCCACAGACTTGAACATGAAGCGGAGGCAATAAAGAGTGTGTGGTAGGTACTTGAGGATGGTCGTAGGACGAAACCCAGCATAGATCAGAATAGAGATAGTGATCAACAAGTTGATTAGAGGACGAAATGGCGCGAGGATAATGAGATAAGGCGAACCATGCAGGTTGGCCAGATTAGGGAAGAGGGTGGTGGCCGTATGCATGAACGCGTCCTGATTCCGTATCGGAGTAGGTGGCAGCGGAGGCGGGGACAGTCGGCTGGAGGTGGTAGGCAGGGAGAGAAGTCGAGTATGCGTAGGGGTGGCGGGAAGTGGCGTGGACGGTACCGAGTTGTCATTATCGTCGAGCAGGATGATCGGAAATCGGAGTGAGACGATGTTGGTCTGCTATCGAGCTACATGAGAAGATCAGCCTCAGCGTGCCCAGAGAGGCATTTATCACCAAACTTGATGCGCGTAAGGATCAAAAGAAGGGGGGTATTAAAGAGCAGAGGTTATTATCCATCCGAGTGAGCACGGGGCGTATGAGATATGCCCGAGCTTGTGCGGATGACCATGCAGGGACGCGGAGGGTATGCGCGAGAGGTGTGAGATCTCGCCGCGTGATGAGGAATATCCACAGTGCGTTGTGATTCCAAATATCCCGCATGTCGAGGTCGCTGTACAATACAGTCTGTGCTTCAGAGAGAACTCGAGAAAGTCGCGAGAGAGGAGCAGCAGTGCAATCAATGACGTGCGTGGAAGCAACGAGAGAATCGCGGCGAGCACTTCCACTGGCAAAGGCGGGGTATGTGGTAGCGAATTTGGCGGGCGGTAGGGAGGGAGGCGGAGCCTGAACGCGATATGAACGCATTAGCTTTGAATTCTCCTCGATCG
Source organism: Armillaria ostoyae (assembly GCA_902506015.1). Taxonomy (NCBI): domain Eukaryota; kingdom Fungi; phylum Basidiomycota; class Agaricomycetes; order Agaricales; family Physalacriaceae; genus Armillaria; species Armillaria ostoyae. Next base: position 4,216,085 of record LR732084.1, on the reverse strand, counting down.
TAAACCCGAGTCCGGAGGCCTATGAATATCGTCCATCGACAACTCACTCGATGATGCTGACTCCTCGATTTTCTCCTTCTCCTCTTCTACTACCACGGCTCCGACTCGTTCCACCACTCGTTACGACAGCTTAAAAGTCGTCGACATTTTGTTCATCAGCCGTCCTCCCGATTTGACTGGTGACGTCATGACTGTGCCACCACTGGAGGATCTTCAAGACCTTGCTTTGACCGGTAAATGCTGTATTGATTTCGTCAGGCGGGACGCGGCAAAACGGAAAAATAAACACGCCATATCCAAGAAGAACCCGAACAATAGGGAGAGTGGATAGTACTGAGAGAAGGAATTACAGAACGTGCCGGAGCGGAATGTCCACGGTATAGAGAGATTTGTGGGACAGCATGGACTGAAATGGGTGGGAGGAATAAGAGGAACATAGCTAGCACATCGGCAGGACGTGAATACGATACGTGAGCCAGTTGATCCATGCTTCCATGCTTATTCCTCTTCGTACCTGGACAATGCATCCTCAAAGCGAATAATACTATGCCATGCAGCCCTTCCCTTCCATCGAGTTATTCCGGACATCTACCAGTCCCAGCGTGTTGAATCTGCGAACGTTGGTGGCCATCGTTGGGGACCTTCGATAGGAACACGAGTTCATCAAGAGAGGACGCAGCAAGAGGGGAAATTCCAAACTCCGAAAAGAATGATGGCAGGTGGCCGATCCGATCCGATCCCGCGGCACTACAACGTCCCCGCGTTGATTCTCAATTGACTCTCATCCATGTTTCAAACCAACTCGCCATATCATGTGTACGTGTTGTCATTTTGTTTTTCCTGTTAATACAACTGCACACTCAGACAATTCCAACACGGGCTTCAAGACATCGCAGATCGGTTGCATATTTCGTTCCTCCGCTCCTCTACTGTTCATATCCTCACTCAGCTTGTTTTTCCGACAGCATTAAGCCTGTATTTGATTTCTGGAATCAGCACACACTGTAATACCAGCCCTTTCGACCTCCCACCTCCCAAGGACTCGTCGATACATAATGACGGCACCAAGACGGCACTGGACTCTCGTTCGCATTGCTCACTTGCTTGACACTAGCATTCCTTCTGCTATGGTGCATGCCTTCAATGATGAGTTCGCTCTGCTGTCCTTGAACGTGGCTACATGGCTGCGTTTATTCCAGTGTTATAATGACCGCTGCTTCACAGCTATTTAAAGCTAGACACACTGAAGGAGAGTTGGAGCCGGTGACGCGCAGCCGACGAGCGAGGTAAAATTCTGTTTCGTTACTTGATTCTGGAGTGTGAGAGTCGTTGGAGAACCAATATGAAGTGTATTTTCATGAGCGAGGAAGAGAGGCGAGTGATACTTTTTGGCTAGGTATCCTTGCAGGATCCACAGGGTAATGTTATCATTTTATATCCCAAGAATGAAGAGAAAGAGACACGTACGGAAACCTACGCCATCACCGGACCCTGCGCCATTAGCAACATCAACACCAATACTATCATTCGAGCGCCGTAAACATCAACTTGGAGCTGCTCATGGCAAGCTCGCATCGAGCAGCCATCAATCCTCGGACCAGACTTGATGAACAGAACGTTGTCTCTGCTATCAGCCTAGACGAAAAAGTTTGCAATAGGCTATGACCTGATGAGCCCCTGTTCCTTTAATGGAACAAGGTGTTTCGGCGGGAGTGGCGGGACACCAGGAGCATCACGATTGATCTTCAGAGATCATTGAATGCGATACACGGTGGAGATCAGGTGCAGGGTAGAGCCTGTCGCATGGAAAGACAATGTTCGAGGACATGCGTTCACTAGATGAGCTGGGTGCACGCGAACACTCGCTTACGGCCATCGAGTGGCTGGAGTGCCTGATAGTAGATGACGTCGAGCACATTTTGGCTCGCTTCAGAAGAGGAATGTATCGTCAAGCTATTCCTTGGTTGATTTCGCTTGCCGATTTACGCATGACCAGCACTCAAATGAACTTGAAACGAGGAACAATGGCGCATTCTCCTACTATCACGAGTTATCCAATGCTGGGGCATAGCGCCATGTAGTTTCTTTCCCTTGTAGGCTACGAACTCCTGGGGGAGGGAGGGACTCGCACGGCCTTTTACACCAAAAACCAGCATATACTCGAGTAGAGATGGTGCTAGACCTGTCGATTTGAGAGAGAGACCATGCGAGGAGCATGATAAGATGTGGCGGGCCCGGATTAGGGAGAAGATTGGCACTTGTATCCGTTAACGAATCTCGAGTCGGCGTTCGCGATGATAACAGAGGCATGGGAAATACAGATAGTCGGATGAGCGCAGAGAGCAGCAAAGTAAGCGTAAGGTCGCATGGATTGTGGAACAGTCATCCTCATCGTCAAACGATGCTGGCCTGGCCGTCGAATCAAATGACGAGTCATTCTCTGCTTGCTAGGATAGACGTCTGTCGCCAAGCTCGATATAACGGATACCAAAGGCAGAGTGGTGCCGTGGGGTGCAGATCGAAGGAAGGGAGAGCTGGAACAGCGGAATGGACAAGCAGGCACGCATGCGGAGTGTGGGAGTCGTGCGCCTGAGATCCTCCATTGTTACAAGGAATATCCACCGGGCGTCGAAACGCCCAACATCCGGCGTGTCGAGGACACCGTATAAGACAGCCTGTATCAAGAAAGTGGCGAGAGAGCAGGGCGAGTGCAAGCACCGACGTGCGTGGGAGGAATGAGAAGAGGGTGGCTAGCACCTCCGCCGGCAAGGGCGGGATTTCATGAAGTAGTTTTAGGCGGGCGATAGATGTGGAGAGGCGGGACCTGAACGCAAGATGCACACATGAAGCTTGCATGCTCTTCGATCGACAGTCTGAGTCCATATGACCTACGAATATCGACCATGGACGTTCGCTTAATAACGCGGACACCTTGCTCTTCTACTCATCCTCTTCCAGCAGCTCTGCCACAACCAGGACTCGTTCCTGCGGTGGCCCAAAGTCGTCGACATTCTCTTCATTAGCATTCTTCCCGACACCAATAGCGGTATGTTGCAGTCAGAAGAACATCATCTTCAAATTTATTTCATCAGACCGCTAGGCTGTGAGAGGCACAAATGAACGTACTATATCCTAGAAGAGCATAGAGCAGATATGACGGGGACGAATGTCACCGTCCATCCAGTTCTCCCCTGCATATCTACCAGTTTAAGACGGCTGAATCTGAGAACGCGGTTGGCCATCATCGACGATCTTTTAGGGAAACGCAAGCAGCGATGAGGCAAGATGCAAGCAAGATGACGGTCCAATTCAAAATCCGATGCCGGCTGCCGGCCCGATACAATCCGCCCTTTGCTTTGGACCACCACTTCACATCGATTCTCCGTCTGCTGGTATTTCACCGGCTTTTCTATATTTAGAATCAACTGACAATGTCTCATGTACGTATACACGTTATAATTTTGGTTGTAAAGCTCCTCTTCTAATCCAACTTCGCCCTTGGATCACGCGAATGGAACACATTGGCTTCGAGACCTCAGACTCGTATCGTCGCTTCCGTATTTGGGGTTCCTCTATTTATCGGTGCCTCTTTCTTTTCTGACTTGACATATCCTTCAGTTAATTTCAGAACAGATAAAGTCAATTACCAGTCCGTTGACTCTTCTTACCTCCAAGGATTTGTGAGGCAATGTAATGGCTCTGAGCTTTAGCTTGGATCGCTTGCTTGAGAGTCGTAATTTCTCTTGCTATGGCACTATATCTTGATTGTGAGCTCCTTCGATTGCTTTGAACCGTCTTCGAATAGCCAGATGATTCATTTCCTTGCGTTCATTCCAGAGTTGTACTAACTGAGGCTTCACAGATATTAAAAGGTGAATGGTGGACGAGACTCATTGACATCATTACGAAGGCAGCTTTGATCTGTATCTCGAATCTTTCTGGCAGGATTTGAATTTCTGCCTGTCTATTGTCCTGATAGTGGCAAGAGTGCTTTCACACCACGGAAATGATTTTCAGGTATCGTAGAAGAGAAGGTAGAACATTTATCTATCTATATGCGACAGACCTAAAATGATCAGCTCATGATGTCCTTACGAAGCTCTCTCTCGTCTTCAATCTCGTATCCAGCAATGTCCAAATCATCAGAAATTCTGGCGACCGTTCCATCATCAGGAATGAATCTCAGCACTATTTATATCGGTATGATCGTAGCCGCCTTGTTTCTTTGCCTGACACAAGACTATTAAACACTAAATCGCTTATTTAGCATCCGATACTGCTTCCTGTTTTTCCTCTTCTTGTATTCTGCGCGAACTACAGTGCTTAGGGCTACGGAGGTACTACCCATGCTTCAAACAGAATCCCGTGCAGGTACCCGTAACTTCATGCTCGGGAAATTCGTATATTTAATCCAAGACTCGTATCGTTGCCTCCGTGCTTCCTTTCTCGGCTCGATACCTTTAAGGAATCATTAAGACCTCCATTATGACGTTTCTGGACTCTCGTTGGTGTACGTTACAGTGTCAAAACCCTGGGCCGTGGCGCTATGGGTGAAACAGCATATAGAAAATCGGGCAGGCACATGGAGCACTTATAAGAAACTTGCGACCGTAAAAGGACCCGTCGTGCCTGCTCGATTTTTCATACACTATTTCGCCCACACCATTATGCTCATATGATGATTTGAACTTTCCCGGCACGGCGAATGGTGTGTCGTTTTCCGTTACTCCGAAACTACTGAATGATGCTTTAGATTAATTGAAATGTCAGATACAGGGACGACCTCCACCCGCCTGCAGTTTTCTATATCTGCGAGCGTCTTTTTATACGTCATTAATTGAATAACTAGTCAATACAAGTGCCCGCTTCCCATTCAAATCATTGTTTCAAGGATGAATCAAGCGAATCAATAGCGCCTCTAATACACTGCCGTAAATCTCAGGGTTCCATTGTGCCTTGCATAAGAACATATAACCGATGGAACCGCACGTCTCGCTCTTGCTTACTTTTGCTCTCTTGTCTTTCCTTCCCCTTTGTGAACGCCCGTGACAGGACATAATATGGAGCATCGTAAGTCCATTGACACAGCGAGAAGAAGCACTCACGAGTTAAATGACCGGTAGGTGCCCAACAATCATTGGAAAGCAGTGCAAGATCCCCCGGGACTCCTTTGGCAAAAAATCGCAAATCACAATTTTTTCAACCGCAACGATCCTCTAGTGCGCCCACAGGTGTGTATAATTCCATCAAAATATGTCACGTTGATCCTCATAAATCTCTCCAGGTGACTCTCGAGAATACGCACCTGATCGACCTTTTGAAGAAGCCGGGCCAACATCTAGTATTTGGCAAGCCTATTTGGATGAAAGCATGATTTACGACAGGGATATTTCCGATGCCCACAGAGGAGAGACAAGTATCCTCCTTGTTTTCGTGAGTGATTCAGTCAATCGTGATTCTATTTCACTTCATTTCTTTCCTTCTGTAGGCGGGACTATTCTCAGCGGTTGTCAGCGCGTTCATCGTACAATCCTCAGCCAACCTTCAACCAGACTATCAGCGACTGTCAGCGCTTTTAGCTTTTGATCAGATCAATATACAACGCGCGATAGCAAATGGCACTTCCCTTGACACCATCACCACATCTGGCGCGGACCCCACCGCTCGTTTCACTCCGAAACTGCTGGATTCATGGGTAAATGGGCTTTGGTTTGCGAGTCTCACTCTCAGCCTTTCATATGCGTTATTGGCCGTTCTCGCAGACGATTGGTACAGCCATTATCTGTCACCTGTTCCCGGAAACCCCCAAGATCGCAGCTGTACTAGACATTTTCGTTACAAGGGTCTGATTGATTGGCCCGTCGGCGCCTTCATTCGTGTCCTACCACTCATGCTGCACCTATCCCTCTTCCTATTTTTCTTGGGCCTTGTGCTATATCTGATTCCCCAGCAACTTGGAATTGCGCTGGTGACAGGAATCATATCCTTTACCACTTCCATTGTCTACCTCGTGACCAACAGTCTCCCACTAATATACCCGCAGTGCCCTTATAAAACACCCGTGTCCTCGTTCTTATATGCCGCGGCCATGTGGATCCTTCGGTGGTACCATGCAGGGCTGAGGGCAATTTCATCGCAAGTGGCCAAGCTTAACAAGCTTCCTTCGGAGATTCCATCACAAACATTCCAGTCTCCTCCTGAAATTAAAACGTTGGAGGATTTCGAGATCTATGCTGCAAAAAGATCACGTATTAAACATGAACTTGATGCACTTCTTTGGCTTTACAAGAGATCGTCAACCTCGGCCATCCGTCGTCTCGTAATCCATGCTCTTGCTGGACTACCCAGTAATTACATTGCGGAGGCTGATCCTCTTTCCCCACCTCTCTGGGATGAAGTACGAGATGAGAAAGACAGAATGTTAATGGATTGCATGGAGATGACCCGAAAAGGGACTACTCGGTGGATTCCCAAGGATATTCCAGACATCGAAAGCAGGATTGAGCCACTCCTACGGCTGGAGATTCTGTTCCGTCCATTACGCCGGAGGTTTCCATCCGGACTTTTTGGAAAGCATGATCTCGATTTCTCGAGAATGGCAATGTCGGACACCTTGTCTATAACCCTTTGCTCCCTCGAGGATCCACACATTCAGAAGCCTAAACACCTGGGTTCAGACAGCAAAATCGCTGCAAAAGCCTTAGGAGACAATGTTTTGCACCATCCTGACGTGTGGAATAGTCTCGTACTTCAATGGTCATCTGATTCGACCCAAACCACCATGAGCTCGCATATGACCGACATATTCATCAATATCGATGAGTCGACCCCCGAGACTGACCCCGAGATGTGTCTCAACTTGATAACAGCCATATATTTCCCTGAACAGCATTCCCACACATCGTCAAGTTGCACTTTGGCAGACATCATGTTACAGGATCCTCCAACGAAACACAATATTATCTTTTCTCTTTCCTTATACTTTGGCAATCCCATTTGGAACGATTTTGATGACCTCGAAGTCGCCAAAGTAAAACTTCTCTGCACCATTATACACAGTCAATCTGAATTCCCGCTGTTCATGTCTTATGCAGTACAGGCACTCAACAGAAGCATTTGTACGCACGATTCGGTCCTCTATCTCTTGCGATTTAAAGCAATAGTATCTTACATCGCCAATTCAGTCACTCCTTCCTCTGGTTGTGATGATCCAGACACCATTGCGCATGCTTTTGTATGTATGGCCTCATTGATACATCAAGCCCCCCACTATCGCATCAATTTACCTCCTGCGGACTGGGACAAGAAGTCGTTGTTCTTGAATATCCTTCAGGTCATCAAAGATCATCAGTTATATCGTACATCATTTTTGTCTGCCGTTGAAGTCTCTCCCATCTCTCAACAACTCTCTCGTCCTATCGCTGGCTTTATATTATGTCAAGCGTTATCTAGGGGGATTTCACAAGCATATGAAGCTTTCCGAGGGTCAGATCACTTAGCCTATTTGGAGCAGAATAACCAGTTACCCCTGGAACTCGTGGAAGGGCTGTACGCTTATATCACCGGGATCTCAGAGACCACTAAAAAGACAGGGAAGCTCCCAGATATCGAATCGGAAGAGTTCCTTGAGGGGCATATCAGAGATCTCCATCAAACACCTGTCGTTCACGCCATTTGTGCAAGCATTGTTTACAGCCGCACCCCAGCACGCCCTATCTTATCCTCCCTGGTTTCAATTGCTCCTGACCACACTCAATGGTCCGAAACCTTAAACCCGCAGAGTCACGAATATTTCATTGACCAATACACATCCAGCTCATCCGACCATGAAAAAAATGGGAAACGTTTCAAGAAGGATTTGAAGAAGACTGTCGCGATTCTGGCCGAGTGTCTTCAGAGAGAAAGGGATCGCAAAAATCACATCAATCAGGTACGTAGGTGATGCAAATCTTTCAATCTACCGTCAACTTAATTTCCATAGCTGTTAACGAATTCCAACCATCAAACTGGCCTGTCACAAATTCAACGTGGACTCAGATGGCCAACGTGGATGAGAAAGCCACGGAACGTGGACGCGGACGTAGAACTTCAGGAGTATAATGATGAGCGAGAATGATCCATGATCAGGTCCAAAGTTCGTATGATAGAGAACCGCGCCATTATTGCTTCCGGCAGTATTTCCTCCGTTCCTTCACACTTCACAAACATCTTGGACGTATATGGCCTATAATTTCGATGTGTAATTGTGTGTAGTAGCTTGTGTACTATAAGTGGCGCTTGTCAGCCTTGTGCAAAAAGATAGCCCTCAGACCTCTTTGGATGGCCTGACCGTACGACTGTTCTTGAACAAAGTATGCTTAGGTCGTTCGTGCTCAAAGCTGAAAAGGACGAAGATGGTATAATTGAATATACATACACAAGAGATTGTAAGGAGGCGTAAAATTGCGATAAAAATGCAACATGAACAAGGAGTATAACCAGTGGTCTTTGCGGTAGCATCGGAGAGTCCAAAGAAGAATTTACAGACAAAAGAGAGATGGGTCCGGATCACGTCGTCCTAATATGAGCGTCAACGCTTCAGAGCAAGTGGGAGAAGAGGACACGTACTACCATCATCGTCGGTGATCATAGCAGTCACAGAGGTAAGTATTCAAGATGTTTCTTCAAGTGATTAGACACAAGGTGCTGGAAACCGAATTAATGAGTGAACCCGAGCTTAGTACTTCAACACATTAATTACCAGCTGAGGTACAGATCTTGACATCCTCAGTCAAGATACGAGGAGTAGCAAGAAAACCTTGGATGATTGCCGGACAAGTACGAATACTCTCGAACCAATTAGATGTTTGAGGTCCAAGCTACGAATAGGGAACATAGAATGTAATTGGGTCTAATCGACGAGTCAGAGAGCGAAGGTAAGGATCAATAGCGATAATATTATATACATGATTCGGCAGCAAAGCCAACTGTCTTGATGAAGACTACCGAGGATCTACGCGGGAGTATTATGACTTTGAATAGTAAGATGGAATAAATGGATGCGTACCTTACGCTACACCAACACCAACACCACCTTTCAAGTACCTTGAACGTCGACTTCGAGCGGCTCGTGGTAACAATGTATCGAATTCTTTTCTGAGATTCTGTTCAAAGAACACATCATCCTCGTCTTCATTGTTGATGGGGATAAAATAGCGAGAGACTGTGAAGATTAGGAGCGGCGGATATCAGGTAGCGTGGGAGATGGACGGCGCCAATCGGATCTATTTGGAAGGACGATGTGTTCGAGGACAGGAAACGCGTTAGCTAGACGAACTGCGCTTGCTCGTTTGCTTACGACTATCGAGTGGCCCAAGTGACTCATCGCTGACGCTGTTGATCGCACTCCGGCAGGTTTCGGAAGAGGGAACCTCTCATCGAGCTCCTCTTTCGTTGTTTTCACTTGTACAGTCCCCGGTGTATACATAGCCAGGACCCGAAGGTATTTGAAGTCGAGAACGAAGGAGCATTAGCACTCCTCGTCGGCCTCACCCTCTATCTTGAGATCTTCAATGTTACGGCATACGAAGACAGCACTACGAAGCGTCTTCGTGCGTTTACCTAAAGACTTGAAGACCAGATTGAGATGTCGAACAGGTGGACGGAGGGGCTCGAGCCTGCCTGTACGTTGAAAAACACCATATATTCGTGTAGAAATGGTGATAGAGATGCCAATCAGATGGCAAGAGGGCGCGTGGAGGACGGCAAGATGTGGAGGGTCGTAGAAGGTAATGACATTAAGGAGCAGAGTTGCGTCTGTATGCGTGAATGAATCTCGAGTCGATGTTGGAGTAGGCGGGAGCGGCGCCAACGGAGGCATGGGGAATAAAGAAAGTTGGCGCGGCGTGGGGGGCGCGGAGAGAAGACGGGTACGAGTAGGAAGTGGCATAGGTGGTGACCGGTGACGAGTCATGGTCGTCATCGAGGAGTCACGGATATCAGAGGCAGACAACGTTGGTCTGCCCGTCGAGCCCAACAAGAAACTGGGCTTTGGGGTGTCTGGAGAGACGATTGTCGCCGAGCTGGATATCACGTAGGTGGTAACGCATCGTCATCGTCATCGAGCAGGAACGGAAATCGGAGGGAGACCACGTTGGTCTGGCCATCGAGCGATGTGAGAAGCTCAACCTCGCCCTGCGCGGAGATGTACATCACCGAGCTGGATGTCGCGTAGACCAAAGGCAGAGTGCTGTCGCAGGATGTGAAGATCATGGGAAGGGAGTGAGAGTGAGCGACGGTTGTCCACCCACGCGAATACACGTGCCACGATATACGCCCAAGTCTGCGCGGATGGCCATGCAGGGACGCAGAGAATATGCGTGAGAGACATTAGGTCCCGCCGTGTGGCAAGACATATCCACAGTGCGTCGGGATTCGGAACATCCTGCATGTCGAGGTCACTGTAAGACGGCCTGCGCAGCATAGAGAAAGTCACGCGAGAGAAAAGCGAGTACAGGCAACGACGCACGTGGGAGGAAGGAAAAGATGTCAGCCAGCGCCTCTACTGGAAGAGATGGGGTCTGTGGCAGCGACTTTGGCGGGCGGTAGGGAGGGAGAAGCAGGACTTGAACACGGTATGCAGGCTTGCATGCTCCTCAATCGATGGCCCGAGTCCAGGCGGCCTATGGATATCGTTCATCGACGAATCGCTCGATTACACTAACTCCCTAGTGTTCCCCTCATCCTCTTCCAGTGCGGCTTTGACTCGTTCGACTACTCTTTTCGACGACACGAAAATCGTCGACATCCTCCTTATTAGCCTCGACTGGTAGCGTCATAGCTATATGGTGCTTCTGGAGGAACATCGTCTTCAGGTTATTTCGTCAGACTGTATTCTGCGAGAGGAAAAGCGGAACGCACTATATCCTAGAAGAGCGCAAAGCAGACCGGGCACGGAGAGACTCATTCAAAAATGCATCTCGTCCGTCGGGTTCTCGAGCACATCTACCAGCACTAGCCTGCTGAATCTGTAAACACTGGTGGACATTATTGACGATCTTTAGGAAACGAGGCAGCAGAGCGAGAAAAAGGTGCATTTCCAAACTCCGAAAAGACTGATACCCGAAGTTCCCGGCCCGATGCGATCCGGCCTTTGCTTGTCACCACCATATGCCCGCATCAAGATTCTGAGCTCACCGGCTCCTCAATATTTCGAACCAGTTTGCCATGTCGCATGTACGTGATATCCGTCTGATTAGAAACCTTCCCCGCTAATCCAGCCTCGCACTTATATCATACAATCAGAATAAGTACGGCCAGCGGCTTCAAGACTCATATCGTCACTTTCCTCTGTTTATCTTCTCTTCAAACGGTTAGTCTTTCTTTCTTCGACAGGCCCTTGCCTTAGTTTGATTTTATTGTATAGCTTTCTTGATGTTAGTATTCCGCCCACTATGGCGCTTGCCTTCAATGATAAGTGCCCTCGTCTGCCCATTACCGTCTTCAAATGGCTGGACGATGCAGTCCCTCACGTTCATTCCAGAGTTTATACTAACCAAGGCTTCACAGATATCACAACGTCAACAGTCATTGTTAGTGCCATTTACACCGGACCAGGCTCGTATGTTTGCAAACTTAGCATTGATCTACTCCCCAATTCCTACAGGCCGACCAAACACGAAGGATTTGACTGTCGGTGGGTAAATTGTCCTGAAAGTGACAAGAGCGACCGCAGGCATAGCGGTGAATGATCATCATGCCGCGTAGAAGAGAAGGTATCCTTTCTAATACAGACTTAACACATTTCATCGACATCATCCACCGGTCTGATGGAGCAGCAGGCCACCGGCGAGCGCCTTTCACGATATCTATCTGCGCTCGATCTAAAGTCACCAGCTTATCACATCCATAGCTGTGTATTTCCAAAAGTCCACGTCAAAGAAATTTTTCACTACGTGTTCCATCCATTGGGTACGAGTTTGGCCTAGCCGCAATTGCTTATCACGCTTTTACTAGCACCTCTCCGCCGATATCAGTTTATTCGCAACTTTCTCGACAGCGGCAGTTATTTCAAAATATACCGAGACACATACTAGTATTCTCTATGAAACAACATCTCGGATCGCTACGAGCCACTGATCTCTGTTGTCTGGGATTCTTTGGTACGGCGAAGTCCATCTCGCAATAATCAGGCTGATCGTGTTTCCTCTTTCTTTGAAGATCGCTATCTATTCGACCTTCTTAGGCGGCTACGATGGGCTGTATCGTATCATTTGGTACGTGAATCATGATACCAGGAATGTTCTATGATTCCCGTTAATTTACCGACCCAGGCATTTCAAGGTGAAATTATCTGGTCTTCGCGCTGTTGTCAACAAGACGACTAAACACGATACCACGTCTTCAGTCCGAAAGCCTTCTCGTGTTTGCAGTCTGAACGCAGCCCGCTGAACAGTGCTCAATGATATTCTTAGACGGTTCCGTCCACCGATAATAAACTTACAGACTCTCACCGTAGAAATCAATTGCGTGAGTACTCCCATTGACGGACGACCTTCCTACTTTGATTTTAAATCTATCTAGGTTCTCGAATTTGATTGATACCCTAGCTTTCCACTCATCCTCGTCCTAACAGTGTCCGTCTACGGTGTGTATGCAAAGTGTCTTCATGTCAGTACTCAGTGTCAGTAATTAGAAGGAACTCGACGCAGTCATGCAAGGTACCTTAATTGGCATTGTTAATGCGCCATTACCTTCCGCGCATATGTTCATCCACCGCTCTCATGGGGCAACAGGTGACCGGTGAGGGCCTTTATCTATATGTGATAGATCTAAAATCACCACCTTACCTGTCCCTTTCACATCTCCAACCCGGTAGCCCGCAACTTCTAAATCATAGCAAACCGTTGCCGCCTGCTACATCATTGGGGCGCCCTTTCTAATAGTCGCCATGTAAGTATACCCTCGTCTTGGTTATCTCCCTTTTCCTAATGCTTCTCCACTAATAACAGCTTATTCCAAACTTTGTCCACTGCGCCATTTATTACAAGAAATATCCGAGCGCTTGGTAGATGTACTAGGATGCCGTATATGCCAAGAAAATTCGGATCCCCTCAGAGCTACTGAGATCTGTTGATCAGTTCGTACCAAGCTAAAGAAATCCTCGGGAAGTTGACGACTCTGAGAAGGAATCAAAGAAATTTCCAGACCAGATTGTCCATATATCGACGTTTCATTGAATTTGACCGCAAAATCGTTCTTGCAACGCTCGCAGAAGCGAGATCGGATGGTGAGGATGCGAGGAATCAAGGAAAAAAAACCCGGCGCCAAAACAGTGACATTATCGGTTCGATCTTGCCACTGACGTCTCCCTCCTTCTTCCGCGTCTCAAACAATCGCGTACGTCTGAGGTGATAATGGTACACTTTCGGTCATCTTAAAGTCGCCGACAATATCATCTCGGTATTATCCATCCCTACTACTTAAACGCCTCCCGTTGTGACAACTTACAAGAGCTTTTCCCTGGATCATCTAAATTTTGCTACGGCCTTTTCTAAGCCCTGCATTCTGTCTATAACCATAATTTCCGCTTCTGAGTCCTACATCCTGAAGGTGCTCAACATGTCCTCGGCGTGCTCCTTTGCCTAACGTACGTTATTGTGATATTCAGATTTCTTGCTTCGATTTCGCTAAGTCTGACGAGGAATATCCACAGCGCGGCGAGACTCCCAACATCCCGCATATCAAGGTCTCTGTACAATACTGCCCGCGAAGCGGAGAGACAATCACAGGAAAGCCAGAGGGGCTGACATGCATGGGAAGGAGAGAATCATAGTCAGCGCCAACACTGGAGGACGCGGGACCTGAACACGATATGTAGACTCACTGATTCATGCTTCCCTGCTTTGTACCTGGCCAACGGCCTGTACATCCGAAAGGACTTGAAGCGAAGGAACGTTATACTGTGCAGCCCGTCTCCTCAATCGAGTTCTTCCGGATATCTACCAGCCTCAGTGTGCCGACTCTGCGAATGTTTATCGCCATGACTGGATCTTTGAGAGCAATACGCGTTCTTCATAGGAAGGTCCAATTAAAGGGGGCTTCGAAACTACGAAAAAAGAGACGCAGATGGCGATGGGAGTAAATCTACGAAGTAACATGAGGTCATTGACTAGCAAGAACGGGTGAACAGACGCGTACCTTGAGGCTACATCAGCGCCATTACCATCCTCCCAGCACTTTGAACGTCAGCTTGGACCTGTTCGTTGTATCGGACTACTCTCTTTTCTCTGATCCTGTTGACAGAGAAGGGATTCGTCATCGTCACTTTCTTTGAGGTAGGAGCATTGCACTCCTTTCATGAGCCGTTGCTCCATCAGAGGGACGATTTTCATAGAAGGCGGCGGAGGAAAAACATTGTGATCAATCATCTTCAAGAAAAGATTGTTGAATAGGAGACATGGTGAGGATCGATAGCGGAGGAGAGGCTGTAGCGAGGGAAATGGACGGTACCAGGGTCCTCTGTTTAGGTAGATTCCGAGTTGGAGGGTGGGGCATGCGTTTGCCAAACCAGTTGCGCGGGCTCGTTCGCTGACGACCATAGAGTGGCCGGAGTGGCTGAGACTAGACGACGTCAACCGTGTCCTCCCTCGCTTCGGGAGCGGGAACCTCTCATTGAGTTCTTCTTTCGCTGTTTTTACTTGCGCTGTCCCTGGTTTACGCATGACTAGGGCTCAACAAGAGTTGAAATGAGGACTAATGGTGCATCAACACTCTTCGCCACTCTGCCCTTCTACTTCGAGTTCTTGAAGGGGGGCATTCTTAAACGGCACTGCGAAGGGTCTTTTCCTCCGTGCGTTCGCCAACAGACTTGAAGTTGAGGCGGAGGCGGTGAACAGAGGAAGGGAGGGTCTCGAGGGTCGTCGTAGGGCACAACCCGGCATAGATCGTCGAAGAAATAGTTATAGACGCATCGATGAGTGGTCCAGAAGGCGCGAGGAGGATAACAAGATGCGGAGGACCGTACAGGGAGGTCAGATTAGGAGGAGAGTGTGGGAATATGGACAGTATGCGTGAAGGTGTCCCGAGTCGGCGCTGCTGTAAGAGGGAGCGGCGATAGCGGAGGCACGGGGAATAGAGAGGGTCCGCTTGGTGTGGTGGGCGCAGAGAGGAGTGTGTGGCAAGAAGTGGTGTAGTTGATGACCCGTCATTGTCGTCATCGAGCAGGAATGGGAAACGAAGGGAGACAACGTTGGTCCGGCCATCAAGCCACGTGGGAGTTCAGCTTCAGCTTGCTCGGAGAGACGCGTGTTCAAAACTTCAATATACAGTGCAAAGGCAGAGTAGCGGCGTAGGATGTGGAGATCAAAGGAGGGGAGTGTTAGAGAGCGGAGGTTGTCCATCTGAGCGGGGACGTGGAGAGTGTGCATGAGAGATGTGAGATTTCTCCGCGTGACAAGGAATATCCGCAAAGCCCTAGGATTCCGAACATCCCACATGTCGAGATCGCCGTATCACACGGCCTGCACTGCAGAGAGAAAATCGCGGGAGTGCAGACCGTGTGCACGCGCGGACGTGCGTGGGAGGAACGAGAGACTCGTGGCGAGTACCTGCACTAGCAAAGGCGGGGTCTGTGGTAGCGATTCCGGCGGGCGGCATGGAGGGAGAGGCGGGATCTGAACACGGTATGCACGCATTAGCCTTGCATGCTCCGTGATCGTCGGCCCGAGTTCACATACGTATATCATCCATCAATGACTTGCTCGACGACACCGACACCTAGATCTTCTTCTCATCCCCTTTCACTAGGACTGACTCGGACTCATTGCACCACTCGTTGCGACGGCTTGAGAATCGTCGACATCCTCTTCTTCAGCCTTCCTCCCGGTTTGACTGGCAAGACCGTGGCTGTATGCCGACGCTAGAGGAACATCGTAGTCTTCATGGCCTTGCCTCGATAGGTAAATCCTTGAAATATATTGTCAGTCAGCAGGCGGCAAAGACGTACAAATTAACTCACCAAATCCAAGAGGAGCTCGAACAGGGGGCGTGGATGGCACTGACAGAAGGAATCAAAGAGTGCCAGAGCAGAATGTCCAGGTATAGATGAGTCATTCTATTTCACAGCTGACTCTTCGCCACGGCGGTTGCTATTGGAACGCTCGCAAAGTCTACGGATGATGAGAAGATTCAAGGGACGAAAAGTTCCCTGCCCTAAAGTTGAACCAGTGACGCTATCGGCCCGATGATCCTTGATCTTATCAGTGATATGGAACGTTGACCTCACTTCCCACTACCACCATCGATTTCCTGTTTGTCCCTTTTTCGCCTTCCACCCGCACATATGTTTGCGATATGTACACGAGGCTTGGCTGGCACCTTTTGTTGATCACTGGAAGGGTACAATTTGGGCTGGCGCAACATTTTTCACCCCTTTTTCGCTCTTGCTGAAAAGGTCTTTGAATATTCGTTCGCTGTCCTGCGCCTGGATCACACTCTGCCCCATGCATTCGCTTTTATTGCATAATACACTATACAACGACGACTGCTGTCAGTTGCGGACTTCCCCTTGCTCATGTTTATGCCGAGCCATCAGGAGGATGTCTGCTTCTACATTGTTACGCCGTAATTTCTTTCGCTGCGCTGTTCTGTACGGTTGCGACATGTGTCATCGGTGCTTTGGATTTCCTGGGACCGCACCTCGATGCCTATGAAGACTGCATTTCCTTAATGCACGCTGAAAATGGCATTTGGGTTTGAACATACCCCGCCTGCATTGAGGAGACATTGTCTCATATGGTTTCAGTTTTGTCAGTTTCATTACGCTGGCATGATGATACTTGTACAGGTCACAAATAAATATATTTACCTTTCTAGTCCCTTCGTATGGGTCCGATCCCGTGAGACGCTTCATAGTTCCCGACGCTATGATATCAGTTACAGCGGCAGGGCCCTGCGCGGTCTGCGATGCTACTATAAAGTATATTGACGGCTTGGTAGCAACGGCGCAGAAAACATTGGCTGTTTCCTTTTAAGGGACCGCTTGCCAGGGCGACGACTACTACTCCTACTACTACTACTCTCGTTATTCTTCCGTATCTCAAGCACCAACGCCAACAACGTTGGATAAGATTTCGTGTACATCGTCCCATAATAGTACACTGTCTGACACCTTCCAGCTAGAGGCATGTTAGACAATTGCGGCAATATCATCCCTCGCGCGCGCTATTTTGGGGTACTAAGCCCATTCCAGTATGATAGGAATCATTTCCTGATGATGGGCGCTCATCTAAATTTCGCTGTGGCGTTTTTTTGAGTCCTGCAATCGACGGGAAGCCTGGGTTTCTTCTAATTCCTTCGTCTTAAAGGTATTTGACAGGTACTCCCGGGTGTGCCCCTTCGAAGCTCCTTCGCCTAATGCATGTTGGCGTGATATTCAGAGACTTCTTTCTAATGTACATACTCGTCGCATCATAGCGTATAACTATGACTAATATTTGAATCTTCATTTTCAGACATCAATGCTAGGTCCCCCGCCCGACTATCATTTAATGTAGCGAAACTGTCTCGCTTTCATCGTTATCGGTTTCTTCTTACAAGAGTGTCTTCCTTAACAAAGCTTTGTTAAAATGAAGCTTTCTTCTGTTCCATTCACTGACTACGTGCTGTACCGATCTCATCGGGGACTGATTTCTAGATTACCAAAGACAGGCGGTCCATCAACCAACCAACAAGCTACAAAAGATGTTCTTCACTTTTTACAACAGTTAATTGTCTTTATGGAATATGAACACGGGATAACGTTGCAGTGTTAGTCCGGTTCACCATTCCATCCGTCAAGAACTACGTTATAATGGTTCCGGAATCTGATTGGTGGCGTACCTTCCTTGATGGTGGCAATACATGACGACCTGAATGGTTAGTGCCTTTGCCTCGTGCCAATCGTCCGACGTCTTGTAGGTACTGAGCAATTCAGTTACTTGCCATGATTCCAAGATCATATTGACTGATAATACTTTTAGGCATACGTAGATGAGTGATACTTATAGCGACGACAATAGCCACTACTCAGGGAGACCAACATGTCACCGCCCACGGCTATTTCTATCTACGAGCGTCTATGTTGAGTAATTCTTCCAGGAGCAATCTGAAACAGCTATTTTTTAGGCGAATCGTGTATCTAATTCACACTCCGAGATAGCGACACGCTTCTAGCTCAAATGATCGTTGAATTACCTGCTCACTCTGACGTTCGGTGCGGATCACCATACTATACCAATAAGATCACATTGAAGGACCATTGGTCTCTGAATCCTACAGATCAAAGGGAGGACGACACAGTTTGGTTGCCATGTGTCGCTCCCATTTGCCTCCGTGCTCAGGACCGTAAGATCCTGAACCTCACAATCGCTTTCCAGCTTGATCTGCCTATAACGTCTCTTCTTCTCATACCCGCAAGTCCGATACTGCAAGGATAAATTCAGCATATCAGTACATTGAATAATCTGCCGCTGTATCCGTCTTGCTGGGTCCAACAGAGCCAATGGGGAATCGCTAGCGGTACGTAAACCCATTCATCGTGTACGTGATGTACGAGATGCGGACCGGGACTAATTCTACCACCGTAAACAGCAGTTCCCGCGAACACGTCAACGTTAGACCTCATTGCTACGTGTCACCTTTTCTTACCGCCTCGCGGCATCTTCTCTCTCTCTCTCCTTCCCATCGCTAATTTGCTGAATTGAACACAATATGCCCTCTGACAGTCGAGATGACGATGGACAAGATCATGCATTCGTCCAAGAAGTTGCCAGAGCCTCTGATGATTCAAACGAGACCCCACGAGGCTCCAGAAATCCAGTCGATAGGCCTGAAAGCTCACAGTCTTCCGCACGGAGTATCACCCCAGCAGAGACACAGGAGCCTCAACCCTTGCCTGTGGAGGAATCTTCGCGACCTCGAGCGAGGAATAGAAGACAAACAATTTTCGGTCTGACGCCACAATCTACTAGCGTGCCTGTGGGGGTGCCAACTGGTACGTGTGTCTCGCTCATAGCTCCCGCTGTACTCACAAGTAATTTCAGTTGATTCCCGAGGGTATGCTCCGAGTCAACCCTTTGAAGAAGCGGCGCCAATGTCCAGCATTTGGCGTGCCTATTTAGACGAGAGCGAGATTTGTGACAGGGAGATCTGTGAAGCTCACAGAGGAGAAACGAATATCCTCCTCGTTTTTGTGAGTGATTCAGTGGTAACTTGCGTAATAAATAACTTCATTGGTTCATCCAACAGGCGGGACTGTTCTCGGCAGTCGTCAGCACCTTCATCGCTCAATCCCTAACGAACCTTCAGCCAAATTATCAGCAATTATCTGCACTTTTAGTGTTTGATCAGATCAATATACAACGCGCCATAGCCAACGGTACTTCCCTTGACACCATCAGAACATCAGGTGCCGACCCCACCGTTGGTTTCACTCCGAAACGTCTCGACTCGTGGGTAAATGGGCTTTGGTTGGCGAGTCTTACCCTCAGTCTTTCATACGCATTCTTGGCTGTTCTTGCAGATGAATGGCATAGTCATTATCTCTCACCCGTTGCTGGAGACCCCCAGGTTCGCAGCCGTACTCGACAATTTCGCTATACGGGTCTTATCGAATGGCGTGTCAGCACCTTAATTCGCCTCCTACCACTCATGTTACACCTATCCCTTGCCCTGTTTTTCGTCGGCCTTGTGCTATCTCTATTACCACTACAGTGGCAAATTGCACTTGCGATAGGAATGTTATCCCTGGCCACTTTTATGGCCTACTTCGTAACCAACATTCTCTCCATACTTTACCCCCAGTGTCCATATAAGACACCCCTCTCTTCGGTTGGGTATGCCATCATTATGTGGATACTCCGGCACTCCTCCACAGTCCAGAGCGCAATGTCATCGCTAACGTCCAAGTTTCCTCCTGAAAGCAAAACCTTGGAGGATTTTGAGATCCATGACGCAGAACGTTCACGTGTCAAACATGATCTTAATGCACTTCGTTGGTTATATGTGGGGTCATCAACCTCGGCCATCCGACATCTCGTCATCCATGCTCTCTCTGGACTGCCTTTGGAATACATCGATGAGGCTAAGGAGATTTTCAAGTCTCACTGGGATGAAATAAAGTATGAGAAGGAAAGATTGTTGATGGGTTGTATGATGCTGACACGGGAAGGGTCTACTCGGTGGATTCCTAAGGATATCCCTAATATCGGCCGCAGGATTGAGCCACTCCTCCGGTTGGAGAGACTGTTCCCTCAGTTACGCCAGCGGGACTCATCCGGAATCTTCGGAAAGCACAAGCTGAATTTTTCAATGAAGTCATTTTCAGGTCCATTGTTGACAACTCTGTCTACATACAAAGATCCACCTTATATTAAGGTAGATTGGGGACAATATTCGATGAATAAACTCGCCATTACCGCCTTAAACAACAATCGTCTTCATCATCCTACCGTGTGGAGAGACATCTACAATAACACGTTTCCCTGCGGGTTATTGTATAACTACACACATCCTTCTAGGAATGGCCCTTTGGACCCCGCTACATTCTTTGGACCCGATTTCACAAGCGAGATGTATTTGTGGTTCCTACAAGCCATATATCCCTCCGAACGGAATCGTTCCACATCTCCCGCTTGCACTCTGGCGGACGCCGCAGTACAGCTTGATAAACGAAACATCATCACTGTTCTTCTCTCCTTGTTTCCCGAACACCCTTTGAACGAATCCGAGAGTAGTGAAAGGACACTTCTGTTCTCCATTATGCACTTTTCACTGCGCAACACGGACAGCGCTCAGTCAACCGTTCATTCGCGCCAACATCGTTTCGTTCTTGATGACTACAAGTGGCAATTATTGCGTATCGCGGTACCTGCACTCAACAGAATTGTGCACCCCCTTAACAAGTCACTCCGGAAGTTCGATGCCGAGGTATTCCAGGAGATAGGTGCCTACATCGCATCTGATTTATTCCTTTCTGGGAATCGTAGGCCCTTTCTGGCTCGGGTTCTATGGCGTAGATATACCAAGGATGCTGTTCACTGCGTGGCATCACTTATGCATCGAGAACCCCGTTTCCATGTCCTCGTACCCCGTGAAAAATGGGCCACAACATCCTTATTTTTGAATATCGCCAAGCTCTGGCAATTTTCACAACCGGGTAAATTTATTCTTTGGTGTATGCCACAGGCAGAATTCCGTCCATGTTATCAGGGGCACATCCAATTGCGCCCACGTGATGATTTTAACCACGTAAATTGCTTCATCATATATATACTCAGTCAAGGCTTCTCTAGGGGTGTCAAGGAAGCGTACGAAGCTTTCCGAGACCAATGCGGTTGGGATTACATTGCACGCCACGCATATGTCCACCCAAAGGCCATCGATGGAGTGACGAGTTACTTCACCGGCCTGTCGGAAGCTACAAAAAAGGAGAATGAAAAACCTGATGCGACCTTCCCTAGCTCATATATTGATGACCTCCATCAAGCAAAGACTATTCGCTCCATTTGTGCCACCATCGTTAACAGTGGCGTACCGCCGCGTCCTATCCTGAACTCTCTGGCTTCAATCGATCCTAAACACACCAATTGGCTTGACATCTTGGCGGAATTACGGTCGTCGGGCGAGTTTTCGATTGAGAAGTACGATTTCCGGAGGAGGCTATCTGATGACGAGGTGGAGCGTTTGAAAAAGGAGATGATGCACGCTGTTGACATTTTAGAAAAGTGTCTTTGTTGCAAGAGATACATTAATTGGGTAGGTGCATTATTTAAATCTATCCATCTACCCGCAACTAAATACTTTCACATAGACGTGGCCGAGTTGGAAACCTCAGCAACGAGATCTTGAGAAGGGTGTATTGTGTGGTCTGGGATAAGTACAATAGAGAACCATGCCGTTTCTTGTTTCTGGCAGGACTTTACAGAGGTTTCGCAGTTCGCAATTCTGTTGCATGTTTTGATATAGATTCGCGTGTTATTGCTTCAGTACTATCATTGCTTGGCCGGACCGTTCGTGAACAAGGTTTAATGAGTTATACGTACGCGAGGTACGGTAAGGAAATATTTTGATGTATATGTACTTCTCGCGCTTAATGAGTATTGCCGCCGCATTCTTGAGGGAAGCGACGGTTGGGATGAAAGACCGTTTCCTTGGTCAATTGGGCATGAGGCAGTCGTCAGATAACCAACATACAGCGTATATACACGAGCGATGACGAGAGGCAAGTGACATTTTCCCCTAGGTATCGGTGCAGGATCTACAAGGCAATGTTATCATTGTGTATACCAAGAATGAAGAGAAGGAGAGACATGTACTGAAAACTGTATCAATGCCATTACCATCTTTTGAGCGCTGTGAACATTGACGTGCACCCGCTCAAGGTAACGTCACATGTCCCATCGAGCCACTATTCTTCCTCGGACCAGGCATGGGAGGAACGAAAAAATGTCAGCCAGTGCCTCTACTGGAAGAGATGATGTCTGTGGCAGTGACTTCGGCAAGCGATAGGGAGGGAGAAGCAGGACTTGAACACGGTATGGAGGCTTGCATGCTCCTCGATCGATGACCCGAGTCCAGACGGCCTATGGATATCGTTCATCGACGAATCACTCGACTACACTGACACCCTATTGTTCCCCTCATCCTCTTCCAGCGTGGCTTTGACTCGTTCGACCACCCTTTTCGACGACACGAAAATCGTCGACATCCTCCTTATTAGCCTCTACTGGAAACGTCATAGCTATATGGTGCTTCTGGAGGAACATTGTCTTCAGGTTTATTCGTCAGACTGTATGCTGCGAGAGGAAAAGCGGAACGCACTATGTCCTAGAAGAGCGCAAAGTAGCCAGGACGGGGTGAAAATCCATCAGAGGCATCTCGTCCATCGAGATCTCCTACACATCTACCAGCACCAGTCTGCTGAATCTGAAAACGCTGTCAGAAATTCTTGAGGATCTTCAGGAAACGAAGTAGGACTGAGTCGAGGATGCAATGATGAGGCAACAGAGCGAGATAAGGGTGTAGTTCCAAACTCCGAAAAGATTGAAAGCCGAAGCTTCCGGCCCGATGCGATCCGGCCCTTGCTTGGCACCACCATATGCCCGCATTGATTCTCTCAAGATTCTGTTCACCGGCGCCTCTATAGTTTGAACTAGCTTGCCATATTGCGTGTACGTGATATCCGTTTGATTAGAAGTCTTCCCCGCTACTCCTTACACCATACAATCAGAATAAGTACTGCCAGCAGCTTCAACACTAATATTGTCACTTCCCATGTTTATTTCCGCCATTAATCCTCCCTTCATACGGTCAGTGTTTCTTTTTTTCGAGAGGAAGTTGCCTTGGGTTGATTTTCAGAAAGGGCCAAAAGTGGAATATCAGCTCTTGCGACCTTCCGTCTCCTAATGTATAATCATGGCTCTGGACTCTGGTTCGCATAGCTTGCTTCGTGTTAGTATTCCACCCAGTACGGCCCTTGCCCTCAATGATGACTGTGCTCGTCTGCTCTTAACTGTCTTCGAATGGCTGGACGACGCAGCTCCTCATGTTCATTCCAGACTTATACTTTCATCTATTCCCCAAGTCCTACAGACATACCAGACGCGAAGCATTTGACTTTCCGTGAGTAAAAATTTCCTGAAAGTGACAAGAGTGACCGTGGGCATATCTGTTAATGATCATCATGCGGCGTAGAAGAGAAGCTGTCTTTTTTTAATACTGACTTCACACACTCGGACAACATCATCCACCTGTCTGATGGAGCAGCAAGTAACCGGCAAGCACCTTCCCGATATCTATCTATACTCGATCTAAAATCACCAGCTTCTCACATCCATAGCTGTGTATTTCCAAATATCCACGTCAAAGTGAATCCTTACTACGTGTTCCATCATTAGGTATGAGTTTGGCCTAGCCGCAATGTAATGAAACCTCGTATTGCCTATCTTGCTTTTCCTAGCGCCTCTCCGTCTATATCAGATTATTCTTAGCTTTCGCCACAGCGTCAGTTATTTCACAAAATACCCAGACATGTACTAGTATTCCCTACGTGACAAGATCTCGGATCGCTACGCGCCACTGATCTCTGTTATCTGGGATCCTTTGGTTAAGGCGAAGCCCAAATCTCGCAATAATAAGACTGACCATGTTCCTCTTTCTTTGAAGATCGCCATCTAGTCGACCTTCTTAGGCGGCTACGATGGACTGTATCATATCATTTGGTACGTGAACAATCACGATACCAGGAATTTTCTCTGATTCCCATTAAGCTGCTGACACAGAAGGTACTTTTCTAGTCATAGCGCTGTTGCCAGCGAGACGACTAAACACGATACTAAGTCTTCAGCCCGAAAGCTTTCTCGCAGACACACTCTGAACGCGGCCCGCTGGACGATGCTCAATGATATTCGCTACAGACTCTTACCGTAGGAGTCGAAGTTGTGCGTACCCTTATTGACGAACGACACTCTTAGTTTAATTTTAAATCTATTTATGTCCGACATACCTTGTGCTTACGATAGTAGTACAGAACAGCCGATCCTTGTATATCTTTCAGTGCGTTATACATGAGGTCCTCGACGCCAGCTAATTATTTCGGGCATTAGTATTCACTGATTGGATCCACCCACGTCAACACCGGGTGCAGCAGCAAGGATACTTGAAAGCATTTGAGTACGATGCAACCGTAGGACTCTGCCTGAAGCTCATTCCTTCTCTTCACATCCGCCACCCAAACCTAGGAGAGCCGCTCCGGTTCGTTCTGGATACATTTTTTCAGACAAGTTGAAGTCGCCTCCCTGTACAGAGAACGGAGGGAGAGGGTGGTAGTACAATAACCCCGAGCCAGGAGTAGGAGGTTCACACGACGCGATGGTAACGTCGAAAACCAAGCCAGGGTGTACAGGATTGAACAATGCTCCATGGCAGTCAAGAACAAGTCTGTCGCAGTATTCCTGAATATCGACGTGGTTGTTGGTGTCAAAGTCCTATGGGAATATCGGAGCACAGTCTTCGACCCATTCCTGTACGATTAAGGGAGCGTTTCTACTCATCCTAACGGCGCAAGGTTCACGGAGCAGCGGTATCAGTTTTGTAGCGGTGGAGTTTGAAAGACTAGCATGTGGCTTTGGTGTGGCCAACACAACGCAACCGCACGATCGGTTGCTCGTTTGTGATAAAGATCCTTGATCCGTCACTGAATACACCAAATGTTTGTCTTTTTCAGTCAATCTGAGTGCTTGGAATTTGACTAGAATTGACACAAACCGGAGGATATAAGTACGCAGTCTTCCCAAAATGTCTTGTTCTTCTACAGTTCAGGTGAAAAGAGGTTGGTATCGCTGGGTGAAAATCGTATCCCTGGAAAGTATCGGGAGATAGGTGGGTGGGACGAACGAAAGCCTGTTGGCGAGTTCCGCACCAGCTGACAAGGGTCACATTCATGTCAGGACTGTCGCTTACATTCTGTGGAAGAACCATCTAGATACTCTTATCCTTGAGAACGGGCGCATCCTAAGGAACAGTTAGTAAGTCTTTGTTCGACACGAGAGACAGTTTGCACCGAATGATGGACCGGTTGTACGCCGCACTGTAGTCATAAAAGTAAGTGTGACCTGGATTGGCAACCGAAGGTTCAGAACACTGGCTATCATAAGCAACGAGCTGCAACATGGATAAGATCAATGAGGGTATCATAGTCGGTGAGGTAACGGATTTACGTTGTGATCAGTACAAGAATTTGAAAGCCGGTGAACAGAAGAAATCAAGAAGACGACCGCAAGAGGCATCAGCGTCTGGGGAAATTAATGTTCGTAGTGAATAGACCTTGCGGATGTTCACAGCTAGTCTTGTATGTAACCACACGTAGAAAACGATCGCTACTGAGTCGCGATGTATGCTTCAATGCCTCGGAGAAAGCTGTGAGATCGCATTGTATGGGCGCTTCTGAGTTAGGGGATACTGAGTTCCATAGTGATAGTGCATCTGCTCGTGTGGATTACATTTCAGTCAGGACTCTAGCTTGCATTCTGGGCTAGAGCCGTCAGTTTACTCTAATCCATGAGAATGGAGCGTTTCCTAGTGAAATAGTTGGTGAGTCATTGCTTGATAGAAGACAAGGTTTGTACCAAGTGATTCACAGAATGTCGAGTCTTTTTGTACACCGCAAAGCTATATCAGCAAGAGACTCGACTCTGCGAGCGAACATTCAGAATGCTGAGTGTCATAAACGGCGAACCACTTTGATGAGAGAAAACCGGGATCCAGTCCACTCAGTTGACTGCACTTGTTTTCATCGCAGTAGTTACAAGAATTTGAGGACCGACGATCACAGAGCAGGCAGATGTGCGGAAGAAATCAAGTGGACGAGCGCAGAAGGCATCGGCGGCGTCCGTGGAAGTTAATGTTCGGAATCTCCCGCAGCTTAAATGAAATTGACGTCATGGGACACACGATCTGTATCAACGGCATCAATTGTCGTCAAGGGCTGCCAAGAAACTCTAGATTTCTGTTTCTCCCACTCTCATTTCTTCATGCAGGGTCTTGGAGACGACGACGACGACGATGTTCCTCCAGCGGCGGCATACAGCGACGGCGTCGCTAGTCAAAACGGGAGGAAGGTTGATGAAGAGGATGCCGACAATTTTCAAGCCGGCGTCGCAACGGGTGGTGGAACGAGTTGGAGCCGTGCTGGTGGAAGAGGATGAGGAGAAGATTAAGGTATCGGTGTCGTCGAGCCAGTCGTCGATGGACGATATTCGCAGGCCATCCGGACTCGGGCCGACGATCGAGGAGCATGCAAGCGTCATGCGTGCATACCGCGTTCAGGTCCCGCCTCTTCCTCCCTACCGCCCGCCCAAGCCGATCCCTGCAATCCCGCCATTGCCGGTGGAGGTCTTGACTTTCATTCTCTCATTGATCCCGCGCACGTCGGTGCCTGCACTCGCCCTGCTCTCACACGACTTTCTCTCTGCAGCGCAGGCTGTCTTGTACGGTGACCTAGACATGCAGGATGTTCGGAATCCTGACATGCTGTGGATATTCCTTGTCACACGACGAGATCTCACTTCTCTCACCCACACCCTCCGTGTCCCTGCATGGCCATCCGCTCAGACTCGGGCATATCTCATACCCCGCGTGCTCGCTCGTATGGACAACCTCCGCTCTTTATCACTCCCCTCGTTTGATCTGCACATCCTACGCCACCACTCTGCCTTTGGTCTACGCCATATCGAGTTCGGGAACACACGTCTCTCCGGGCAGGCCGAGATTGAGCTCCTCACGTGGCTCGATGGCCAGACCAACGTCGTCTCCCTCCGATTCCCGTTCCTCCTCGATGATGATGACGACGCGTCACCACCTACGCCACTGCCTGCCACACCTACGCGTACCCGCCTTCTCTCCGCGCCCACCACGCCAAGCCAGCCGTTTCTATTTCCCATGCCTCCGCTATCGCCGCTCCCGCCTACTCCAACGCCGACTCAGGACACGTTCACATTCACGCATACAGAAGCCACTCTGCTCCCTAATCTGGCCACCCTGCACGCCCCTCCACATCTTATCATCCTCCTCGCGCCTTCTCGACCTCTCATTGACGCGACTATAACTATTTCTACGCCAATCTATGCTGGATTTCGTCCTACTACCACCCTCGAGTCTCTCCCAGCCTCTGTCCGCCGCCTTCGCTTCACGTTCAAGTCTGTGGGCAAACGCACGGAGGAAAAGACGCTCCGCAGTGCCGTCGTCGTATGCCCTGGCATTGAAGAACTCGAGATAGACGGCGAGGCCGGCGAGGAGTGCTGGTGTTCGATCGTTCCTCATTTCAAGTCTCTTCGAGTCCTTGTCATGCGTATACCCAGGACTGCCCAAGTGAAAACAGTCAAGGAAGAACTCGATGAGAGGTTCCCTCTCCCGAAACGTGCCAGAACACGCTCGACATCATCCACCATCAGCCACTCCGGCCACTCCATGGTGGTCAGCGAACGAGCATGCGCAGCTCGTCTAGCTAACGTGTGCCCTGCCCTCCAACACGTCGTCTTTCCGAATGGCGTACAGTGGCGTCGACCATCTCCCTCTTTCCCCCGCTCCCGGTCCACACCAAGTCTCCCATTAGACGATCTCTTCGTGAAGAAGATCAATCGCGATGTTCCTCCGCCTCCGCCTCCGAGGAAAGTCGTGCCTTTGATGGAGCAACGGTTCATGAAGGCAGAGCAGTGCTTCGACCTCAACGAGAGCGATGACGACGATGATTCCCTTTTCTTTAAACCGAGTCCGAGAAATGAGAGTAGCTCGCTTCGAAGTTGCCGCGAGCAGGTTGAGGTTGATGTTCAAGGCGCTGGAAAGATGGTGATGACGCTAGTGTAGCTTAAGGTACGCGTCTCTTTCTACGTACTTGCTTTTCAAATTCATGATCCTTCTTCGTAGATCCTTTACCAGTTGCTATCAGGACAACTGGCTCAACTATCCGTTCATGTATACATATCTTTATCTGTATTTATCCCTACCTTCTCTCTCCGAATCGTGGATTTATACCCTATCACATGCTATCTTTATGGATCCAGAACATTCATCTTGATCCGGCCAGCGAAAGACGTTTCCCTACTCAAGTCAACAGCAAAACGCAAAGGATCGCATACACAAACAAGACTCGACACGGGTTAGGAAGCAAACGTCATGTCGAAACCTGCTTTTGTAAGCTTCACGATCATCTTCCTGCGTCAATGGTTGTTTTCAGATTGCTGCTGTCGAGGCTCGTGAGTCACGGAAGCACTGTAGAATAAGCTCGACGCTTCAACTTGAACTGTCGCGTGGACCGCAAAGTGATTGCTTGCCAGTCGAAGAAAATTTTCACTCTCCGTTTCTCTGGTTTTGTTCTGTTGCTTTATCTCCACACTCGCCAAAGTGCTAATAATGTCTAGATAGATCATTCATCGCGAAGGGAGCTGAATTAAATGTATAAGTATGTTTATCGACATCGATTATTTCCTTAGCATCGCTCGTATACTTACCCAGTTCAATGTCATCATGAACGTTCATAGGTCGACATTGCTCCGGTTCGCGCTACTCGTTTCTAGTGACACACTCTCTTCGACACGGTGGATGAATTTATGAGTTAGCCTCTCAACAACTGTCTGATTTTCGTGGCCTTCCCATCTCCCTGAGTACGTTATCAGTTAGCACACCACCAATCTGCTCGACCTTGACATTACGACATCATTGTCTGCTCATTTTTATGGCTGTTTTCCATACATTGTCTATAGTACGAACTCAAGACCTTGTCATGCATCATGTTTGCCTTCCTAGCTCAATGTCCTCCCTCGGGTCCTGTTCCCTTTCATTCCCTGCTGAACTGGTGTGATAGTTGAATATCTTCGACAGCTATGTGACAGTATTTAGCTCACGATAGATTGAAGGGTTTTTATGATCCACGTACCCAATTGGTGCCGTTCCTGCGATGTCTTTCCGTCTTAAGACACTCAGCTAAATTATAGAGAGTATTTTCCATTCTCATCTTCAAATATTCCTGATTGTCTGACGATATGGCATTGATCGCGTCGAAAGTGTAGTTGTTAACGGAATATTCATGATCTGGCGAGTTTAATGTTTCCAAAATTTCTGTCCATCGAGAGTGATTAGGATCAATTGATGCCAAGGAGGATAAGATAGGATGCGGCCAAGTGCCACTGTGGGTGATGCTCGCACAAATGCAACGAATGACAGGTGCTTCATGCAGGTCATGGATATGCCGATCAAGAAACTCGCCCGATTGTATATCTGGGAACTTCCCTGCCTTGGCATCCGAGAGCCCAGTGATATAAGCCTGCAATCCTTCGATGAGGCCTAAGTGAAGCTTGCTGTTGTTTGCAATATAATGCAAACTGCCTTTCTCTCGGAAAGCTTCATACGCGCCGGGAATTCCCCGTTTGAATGCCTGACCCAATAACAAGCTAACTGCCCCAATTGCAGAGTCAACGCGTTGAGGAAGATCAGGGTAGACTGGAAAGGGGTTCTGAAGGGGTACATCCGCTACACGCTCATCATGGATGACTTGAAGGATATTCAGAAATAAGGGCTTCGTATCCCATTCTGCGTTCGGTTCGATGACGCAGTACTCGGGGCCACCACCCATAAATGAAGCCATGCATGCAAGAGCATAAGTGCTGCCGGTCCAAAAGTCGTCCTTGTACTCTGAATACTCCGAATCGCTCAAAGAACGACCGGTAAATAAATCAGACATCATGAAAGAGACTATCGCCCGGAAGACATCGGTCCGCCATTGTGTCGAGGGAGGATCGATGGGATGATTCCGAAGGACCTTCTGTATCGCACTAATTGCAATACGCAACAGCAGGTACTTGGAAATCGTAGAATCATGAGGAAACGGATAACGTTGGTGCGAATTAAAGGTTGATAGGGCTGGGTCGGGCACCAAGGTGCGTACAATGGCGAGCGAGAGTCTTCTCTCGTGATCGACTGGGTCGTTGTCGTTTTGTGACTCGGATAGCGAGAAGAAGGAGAGTAGGTCTTTGAGAACTTCCGGCTTGTAGTATGTTATGGAGGCATCCGCCAAAGTGCAGCTGGACGATTCGTGAGGACTGTCTTTGGGGAGATATATGCTTGTTACCAAGTCGAGACACATCTCGATGGTAAAGACGTCCCCCGCGTCATGAAACAACCTTCCTTTGTCTACATAACGGTCTAAGCGCTTTTTCCAGACGAGAGGATGGTGAACGTCATTGTCCGCTAATGCATCCAAGAAGACTTGGTTCTGCTCCGTGGGCTTCTGGATATGTGCATCGTCGATGGAAAATAGAGTCATCGACAACGTATTGGAAAGCATCCTCGAGAGATCCAGATTATGCTCTCCGAAGAGTCTGGATGGGAACTTCCTGCGCAAAGCAGGGAACAGAATCTCCAACCGGAGGAGGGGTTCAATCCTGCCGCCGATATTGGGAATATCCTTGGGAATCCATCGAGTAGGCCCATCTCTAGCCAGCTCCATACAATCCATCAACGTTCTTTCCTTCTCATCTCGTATTTCAACCCAACGTGGGCTGAAAACCTCCTCGGCATACGCTTTGTGGTTTGGGGATAATCCAGCAAGCGCCTGGATAACGAGACGATGGATGGCGGACGTCGATGATCTCTCGTACAACCAATGAAGCGCATCAACTTCGTTTTCGAAACGTGATTCGTGTGCAGCATAAATCTCAGAAGCCTGCAACTTATTGACTTCAGAGATATTCTTGACCTCCAGCAATGAAGCCAGCCCAGGGACTTTGGTAATTGGTGGAAGCCCGCGGATAGCAGAAAGAATATAACTGAGGGGCATTTTGCGGAGATGCTCCGGATGCTCCGAATCCGTCAAACTGGAGATTAAATAACAGGCAAAAATGAGAGCGAATATTATGTACGGCACGATCATCAATATGGGGTCGTTTTTGCCAAAGGCAAAGAGGGAAAAGCCGAGCAGAAAGCTCATGAGGGAAAGATGCAACAGGAGTTGTAGGAAGCTAATGCAGACGCGGATGTGGCATTTGATAAGGCCTTTGTAACGTAAATGTCGAGTACTGGCGCGAACTTTGGGTTGTCCAGGGATGGGCGACACATAATAGGAATACCATGCATCTACAAGAATGGCAACAAATGCAGTTACCAGACTGAGAGTAAGACTCGTCCCCCAGAGCCCGTTTATGACCAAATCAGCCATGTCTGGAGTAAAAGGAGCGGTGGGGTCAATGCCAGAAGTAGTGATATCGTCGAGGGAAGTGCCATTAGCTAGCGCGCGTTGTATATTGATCTGGTCGAACAGCAAAACAGCAGACATTTTCTGATAGTCGGGCTGAGAATTTAATGATTGTACAACGAAGGCGCTGACAACTGCAGAGAATAGTCCCGCCTACAAAAGAAAATACAATCAAACTGATGTAACACATATTTGACTGAACCAACTGACGAACACTAGGAGGATATTCACTTCTCCTCTTTGGTCTTGAAGCCTATCTGTGTCATAACTCCTGCTTTCATCCAAATAGGCACGCCAAACACTAGATGTTGGCCCTGCTTCTTTGAAAGGTGGACTCGGTGGATACCCTTGAGAATAACCTGATGTGAGTTGTGAGGACAGATGTAATGCTTCAGGAAGTACACATACCGATTGGCGCTACCACGGGCGAGCTAGTAGGTTGCCTAGGTAGAGAAGGAGTCCCTGGGACAGATCCCTTGTCAGGCGAGTGCGTAGCCATTATGGGCCCCTGGCCTGTTGTACTGGCATGGTGTGCTGAACCGTGGGAATTTTCAGCCTGGTCGAATGAATTTTGGGTATGTGTGGAGCCGGGCGATTCATCGGTGACTCTGATCTCTTCGTCATTGGACCAAGGATGATGTAGGGTTCCGTCTCGAATGTCGGAGGGTTCCATGAAGAGCGTTCAGAGGGAGGCAAGAGAGAGGATACTGCAAGAACGAGGCAAAGGGTAGCAACGCGATTCTAATGTTGGCATGCTTATATGTCAGGCAGTATGGAACCATGAAGTGTACGGCTGTTTACCAAAATCACTGTTCATTCGCTTGATTGGCCCTTGCAGTACCGAAATTCTATGCATGAGACACAAGCCGGCATGCATGGACAATTGTCAGGCTCTAGGTCTTACGGCTGCGAGCGCGGAAGCAAATAAAAGCAAGGTACAGGAACCAAAAAAAGGTGATATAGGATCTCTCTTCCTCCTTTAGATCCGACATACAACGAAACATCAAACGAGACCACAAAAGTTACGTAGAATTTCACCTTAGTGTTACACATTCCATAGAGCCGATCAGTAGAATAGCATTACAACGAGCAGCGGTATAGACGTACATAGCTGTAGAGTACTATACCCCCGCGTCTTCGCCCATCACGAGGCGTGTTGCGGGTCATCAATCCAGACCATCATCATCCTTTAGATCCGGGCGATTCCGGGTCCAGCCTTCCCATAACGAGATATTTTTTGAATATCATACTATTCATCGGGCGGCGGGCCCTTTCAGAGTGAATAGGTAATTGAACGATTATTCGAACCAGAAGCATCACCCCGTGTATTAAATCAGTGTTGAGTCGATTATTCAATCTGCATCTCCCACGTAACAGGTACAGCGTCCCGAATACACTGATATGGTGCGTTTTCAGTTCTCAGTACGGGGAGCCTTGTGCTAAACTTAGCGCTGTCGCATGGTATCGCGACCCACTATCTGTTAAAAATATATGCGTCAATTTATGTTCAATTCATGACTTGGCGATGTAAAAATGCACACATTGACATTGGCATAGTAAACACCCACACTTGTGAGTCAAGAGAAGAAATCAATGGACCTTCTGAAGTGCATCGAGCTCCATCCACGCAGATGCATTGCAAGTGTGCGGAGCAAGTAATAAAATTTCTCTTCTCGACATCGCAACGTGAATTTCCAAACGTGGACGTTGCCGCTGCAATGCCGGGACGGCTTGACTTGCTGCTTTAACGCTGTATCGGGGTTTCATAAAAGGGTACACGCTGACTCTTCGTACAAAAATAAATAGTTATAAAGCACAATCTGCCATTCCTAACCTTTTACCCATGTCCAAAAGCAATCTGACAGTGTCGTAGATCGCACGGAGTCGACAGATACTTGACAGTTATACCAGAATGTTGCGTAGTGGTGTGTTCCCCAGAATAGTTATCACAATACAGACTTAACCGTACCAGAGAATCCTGGTCTGATCAACAGGCGTCTGTAAATTGAATTCTCGCCAGAAGTTTTTGAGCTGGTGAATTTAGATCGGTCACCGGTCACCTCTAAATGTTGGATGACGTTGCCATTGCATACAAAAATAGACCATCTCTTCACGATCATTCACACCGGTGATTTCAAGGCGCCGGAAGGTCATTCAAGCGCCAGTTAGTATAATCTTGGAATGACCGCAAGGAACTGAATTGTCTAGACATTCAAGGTGATTGAAACGAGGCGGAGGGACTGATCAAGTGCCACAGCATGAGGACATGATTGACTAGGGCTAAGCGCCGTTGCCACAAAGATATTCGAGAGCGTGGAAGGTAGAACAGGCAGGTATAGCTATTTTACCGCAATGTTCTGTTGGCAGAAAAAAGGAGGACTGAAATGCACATAAACGGAGGAAAGTAACACGGAAATGATAGTGCAACTTTCCACGTCTCGAAGCCACTTTGTTCCAATTGCTTCTGACGGGATTCGCGGGAGATGCTCAGTGGACTGGGAATGAGAACACGTAAGAGTAAGATGTGATATCAAAACGTGGATGTGCAAAGGCAAAAGTCGCGCCGCAGTCGAATCGGATCAGGCCGACTATGCACATCAGGCACCTTCCTTTTCGAGATTTGGAATTGGACCCTCATCAAGTCTTCACCTATTGCCTCCACCGTCATGATCATCTCATTCATTCCACTGATATCACTTTCCGCACTCGGAGTCGCTCTGCTCTCTCTGTACTGCGCTGCTCATCACACGGCATGTCCCCACATCTCTTACGCATACCCGCCGCTGCATCACCACAGAATCTCGTACCCCGCGTACACGCTTGTATGGACTTCCTTTCCTTTGATCAACACATCGTGCACCACCCCTCCGCTTTTTCTCACCGCCATATCTAGCTGGGCGATACTCATCCGTCCGAGGTCAGACGAGCATGGTCTCTCTCCAATTTCCATTACTCTTCGATGACGATGACTATTCGCCACCTCCCGCCACTCAGACAACTTCGCTCAGCACCAAGCTGACTCTCGCTATTTCCCATGCCTCCGCTGTTTCTGCTCCCGCCTACTCCGACGCCAACTCTAGATACGTTCACGCATATAGCTGCGACTCTGCTCCCAAATTTACCACACTCCAGGGCACTCCACGTCTTGTCATCCTCATTGTGTCTTCGGGTGCTGGTCATGCGTAAACGTAGGACGGTGCAAATGAAACCCGGGAAGGAAGACCTTGACGGGAGGTTCCCTCTCCCAAACGCGCTTAACGTCATTCACCTCACTCAATGGTTTTCAGCGAACGAGAACGTGTAGCTCGTCTAGCTTAACGCGTGGCCTGCGCTCCAACACGTCGTCTTCCCAAATGGAGTACAGTGGCACCGTCCATATCCCTCGCTGCCGCCTCTCCCCCGCTCCCTATCTGCACCGTGATCTCCAGTTCGACCTGTCCACCACCATGCACCATGTTTCCTACAATTCTGTCATCGTGCGCACCCTTCTTTCTCTGCCCTTATTCACTGATCCTTGTATCCCTTGTCTCGAGACTCGTTTCCTGTTGTTTTGGTTTTTGTTGCGGCAATGAGTATGGCTCCTGCCGCCGCACCATTTTTTCTGATGGTGTGTTGAGTGGTATCTTGTTGCTTGCGTTCCTGTGACAGTGGCGAGGTCCAGTTTCAAGTTCCAAATTCCGTTCCTATTTAATGTGCCGATCCCTGCACATAGAAAAGAGTTTGCCGAACTATTGACCTCCTCCCATACACTTGCCATTGAAGTGCTTCGATGGCTGAATGCCGCCAACGGTCCCCGCTTCGTTCTCGATGATTATGCTGCTACCGCCAAAGTGAGGTCGAAGACGAGGTGTAATGATTATTGTACCGCGATGCATTCGAAACCTTGCAAGATTCACCGCAAGAATTCCTCCATAGCATCTTGGCGCTCCCTTCTCGTGTATTCTTAATACCTTTGATCTGCTCAAGATCTGCTTACTCTGATATTTTCCATGTATTTAATGAAGCTCCCTTATATTGCCCTTAATCACGTTCTGTCCATCGTTCGTTCCGTCCATTCCACTTTGTCTCCATTGAACCCTACAAAGATACTCTAATCCGCGAGACGCACTCAATAGTGTGCTTAAAACGGCGTGAGCCTTTGTGGCCACAGCACATGGCATGCCATGGCAGGGCTGTGGACCCGGCCGTTCCTTATTGGGACCTTGTGCCGGTACCAATACCAATACCTCTGTTTATCTTCTCTTCAAACGGTTAGTCATTCTTTCTTCGACAAGCCCTTGCTTTGTTTGATTTTATCGTATAGCTTTCTTGATGTTAGTATTTCGCCCACTATGGCGCTTGCCTTCAATGATAAGTGCCCTCGTCAGCCCATCACCGTCTTCAAATGGCTGGACGATGCAGTCCCCCACGTTCATTCCAAATTTATACTAATCGAGGCTTCACAGATATTACAACGTGAACAGTCGTTGTTAGTGCCATTTACACCCGACCAGGCTTGTATGTTTGCAAACTTAGCGTTGATCTACTCCCCAATTTCTACAGGCAGATCAAACGCGAAGGATTTGACTGTCGGTAAGTATATTTGTCCTGAAAGTGAGTCGGAGTGACCACGAGCATAGCTGTGAATGATCATCATGCGGCGTAGAAGAGAAGGTATATTTTTGAATACTGACTTCCACGCCGACGACATCATCCACCTGTCTGATGTAACAGCAGGTGACCGGTGAGCGCCTTTCCCGATATCTATCTACGCTCGATCTAAACTCACCGGCTTCTCACATCCATAGCTGTGTATTTCCAAAAGTCCACGTCAAAGAAAATCTTCACTGCGTATTCCATCAATGGGTACGAGTTTGGCCTAGCTGCAATGTAATGAAACCTCATCTTGCTTATCACGCTTTTACTAACGCCTCTCCGCTGACATCAGCTTATTCATAACATTTTCCACAGCGTCAGTTACTTTAAAAAGCACCGAGACACATACTAGTATTTTCTACGTGACAAGATCTCGGATCGCTACGAGCCACTGATCTCTATTGCCTGGGATCCTTTGGTACGGTCAAGTCCATCTCGCAATAATCAGGCTGATCGCGTTTCCTCTTTCTTTGAAGATCGCTATCTAGTCGACCTTCTTAGGCGGCTACGCTGGGCTGTATCATATCATCTAGTACGTGAATACTAGCATTTGAGGACCATCGCATTCGAGTGGCAGGATCCGAGTCCTTGCCCTTTTGCTTTACCGAATGACGAAGCCAGTGAATTAGAGTAACTTGGGTATTCAGATGACCGATTCTATGAACAGTATGTAATTATTGATGAGTCTACATTCGAAGTAAAAGTGAGTGAGATGGTGAACTTCAAATTTTCAAAACCGATAGCGCCAGTACGTTCCCAATCGGCCCCGTGCGTAAAGTCACCAGCATAATAATGCAACTACGTACCAGACATATCAGACTCCATTGCCATCTTTTCAACATTCGTCGTGCTGATTCACCTGCATGCCCACGATGCGCCTACCCCAACGAGTCGGTTCACCACTACGTGATGAGATTCCCGGCATACAGCAACCAGCGCGAAGCATTAGCAAGGGCGATCGGCGTATCACTGACAAGATTGTCGATAAAGCACATCTTGACCAAGAGGGCGAATATACCACACCTCATTCAATACCTGAATGATACGAGATGTTTCGAACAAACTTTCGGAAGGTTCCCAGAGGTAGAGCTTGCGGAAGAAGACAGATGATGAAAAGATAGACAGAGAGGATGATGACGAAGACGAAAGAGCGATCGACATCCATCTCGAAGCTCTCAAGCCAGGAAAGGATGGACGTGGGTTAATCGCCTGCAAGGAACGCCATGCCGTTCGTTAGTTGAGGATCAACGGAAGAGGAAGGAAACAGGAGGCGTAGAAGAGATTGTGATATCCAGACATACTTTTACGTACAGGATAATACTTAGGAAACAAAAAGAACAAAAAATATCTGCCCCGTAACAGCGTTAAGAATAATGATTGTGACGTTTCCTCACCCTCTATTGCTCTACAGCTCCCGAAAGCATCTCCCTCTTGATCCCAATCTCTTCACCCTCAGCATCGAGATATGGTTCGACGACAAATCGGTAGAGTTTGATGCCAGAGTCATCGCCCCTCCGCCCATCCATCTCCCTCCGTTCCTGTGGTCTCCTTCTCCTTCAGGCTAACGACAGCCAACCTGAACATCGCCACGCCACAGATCCATGCAATGACGCAAATATCCCCCTGCTTGTCGATCGCGTCTTGAAAGAATGCGTGAAAAGTTTGAAAGTCTTTCGTTACAAGGTGGACAATGCTGAGCAGAAGTGACCGTAAAGCGACCTCATCAGACGTGTCCAAGTCTAGTGGTACCTTGGCCGGGGGAGGAGGTGGGTCTAGAGTTTCGATATAACCGCTCTGTATGGTAGGTCGCGGTGTGAGGGATGCCCAATCTCGAATGTGAGCCTCAGCGACGACCTTCGAGATTTGCTCGTGAGTGTTCCAGACTGTAGCAATGTCAGCTTCGCTTAAATTGGCATTGGGTAATGCTTACAGATGGCCATCTCTAAAATAGCAGTCAGAGAAGCATCCAGCGTCAACAAGGAACGAGATACGAAGGGTGATGCGGCAGGTTCTCGGTATCCATCTAGACCATTGGGGAATATGGTCTTGAATAATCTGTGAAGAAGTGAGATCAGAATTATATGAACAAATTGGAACCCACTTGGTAAATTTGGCATGGGCGCTAAACCTGGGAATTAGCGGCTTGCTTTTGAACTGTGGAAATATGCTTGCCTGTTAAGAGAGTATCTGTGATTAGATGAGAACATAATCAGGAGGAGAGACGACAGTATTACATGCACTGAAGGTATCCCATGTACGATTCGCTATGCAAGACCGGTAAGTTTCGTCGAAAACGACGCGTGAATCACCACACGTACCCCAGCGCATGCGTTATCCCCAACTGCGCAACAGAATCAGCATTCACCATTTCCCACTCAATACCGGGCGGTAGTCTCGCATTTGTCTTGCTTTTTCCGGTCTTCATCTGCTTCCTAGATTCAGCATCGGACAGGGCCAGAGATTTCGCGGCTTCCTCCATCTTGGCTGACTGGGAAAGAAGAAATTAGTCAATACACAGTCAGATACGCGTTGATATATACCTCCATTCCCATAGCAGCCTCCAAAATCATGCAAACGCCAGCGCGCAGCGAATGAACGCATTGACAATTGTGTCGGAGTCCATTCGGAATCGCCTCGTCGAGCAATTGATGAGCCGTTGCACCCCTGTCAGGACCTCGAGACCGTGCTATTAGGAATAGATCCCATGATCAAAATGGGGCTATTTATCTTCGCAGCTCAATATTTTGATGAGCGACGCTTAAATACTGGTCCGAGGACTCGGAAACGATGCACCCTCCTCATACTCATCTTTATCCATCTTGATATTGGGGAATACTCGCACCAGCCTCATAATCGTCGTCGCTCCTGGCGTTGTCTTTTCTCGAACTGGTTGACCTTGTTGATGACCTCTTTCGATGCCGCATTGCTTCTGCTCCGCTTTACTTCTCCCATTCAGAAAAGGGTCCAGCGCGATCTTGTAGCCCATCAAGACATCTTGAAAGCATTGAATACTCTCTTAGAGTGTTACACTACAGGGGATTAACACGAGAACGTAAACAAAAAGAAAAATGACCCGGGATTGACATACCTGGGCAATAAAATATTGACTTCTAAAATGGGGTCCGTTCTGCAAGCATCAGAGGAAAGTCGAGGGTCCATGGGTATGCTCCTACCGTGAAATATAGAACAAAGAACTCTGAGAGTCGAGACACTCAAATCTGACGTAGGTGGTGGAGGAAGAAAGAACCATCACGTCGCAAGAGTCAGCAGTCAGAAGGCAATCCAGAAAGGAAGGATATTCTCAGGAAAATGATGAAGCTTGCGAGAAAGTTCTCACGGTCAACCCAGGTAGAATGCGACGGCAAATGCCGTGTTAGACGATCAAAAATCGCGAATTGGGATGGTATAATGACCGATCTATATATATACATATATAGGACTCGGAATTCATGATACCAGGAATTTTCAGTGATTGCTATTACTTTATCAACCCAGGTGCTGCAAGGTAATTATCTTGTCTTCGTGCTGTTGTCAACAAGACGACTAAACGCGATACTAAGTCTTCAGCCCGAAAGATTTCTCGCGGTCGCATGAGTACTCTTATTGACGGACGACATTCCTAGTTTGATTTTAAAGCTATTTAGGTGCTCGATATCCTAGCTTTCTACTCATTCTCGTCCTAACAGTGTCCGTCCACAGTCTGTATGCAAGGTGTCTTCGTGTCGCTACTTACTGTCAGTACTTAGAAGGAACTCGACACAGTCGCTGTGTTTCCCAGAAATATCGCGAACCAAAGGACCTTGAATAACATTTCCAATGCCCCTTTACCTCTCACGCATATCTTCTAGCTATCAAGATAGGCTATTTTTGCTATCACGGCGACGTACGATTTCATCTTCGCCTTCTCAATCTGCTACTTATTTTGTGAAGTTTTAGGAGGCCCCCGCATTCTCTATCTCGTCAGCTGTTTCCGCGTTTCATGCTTAAACCGTCAGTCTGTATTAGCACGTTTGCGATCCTTGTGGGTCTGATGCAGCACATTGTCGCAGCATAGGCGCGCGCCAATCAATTCAGCGTTCTTAACAACAGTCTGATCGATGAGCTTTGATATTGTCTTTTGGTTATTAATATGCTGATTTATCCCACAAGAACGTACATGCATATCCTCCTTTGTAATACTCGGAGTGTTTGTAAAGAACGCCCTCCTTTCCACTGGTGAGATTTACTCACGAGATCATCAAAGCTATAGAAATGCTCGGGGTTCGCTTCATGAAATGAATTGCGGGGACTCATTCGGAGGCTATCCTCAGATATTTTTATGGGTTAGGTTAGGGAACCGCAGTCATCCAAGGTACCTTAAATGGCATTGTCAATGTGCCTTACCTCACATGCATATGTTTGTCCACCGCTCTCATGGAGTAGCAGGTGACTGGTGAGCGCCTTTATCTATCAGAAATCACAACCTTAGCTGCGTCTTTCACACCTTCAACCCGGTAGCCCGCGACTTCGAAATTATAGCAAATCGCTGCCGCCTGCTGCATCATTGGGACACCCTTTCTGGTAGTCGCCGTTTAAGTAAACCCTCGTCTTGGTTATCTCCCTTTTACTCATGCTTCTCCGCTGATAACAGCATATCACAAACTTTGTCCACGGCGCCGTTTATTACAAGAAACATCCGGGCGCTTAGTAGATGTACGAGAATGCCGTACATGGCATGAATTCGGATCCCCTCGGAGCTACTGAGATCTGTTGATTAGTCCGTACTAAGCTATAGAAATCCTCAGGAAGTCGACGACTCTGAGAAGGAATCAAAGAAATTTCCAGACCAGATTGTCCATGTATCGATGTTTGATTGAATTTGACCGCAAACCCGTTCTTGCAACGCTCGTAGAAGCGAGATCGGATGATGAGGATGAGAAGAATCAAGGGATGAAAGCCCCCAGCGCTAAAACAGTGACGTTACCGGTTTGATATTGCCGCTGACGTCTCCCTCCTTTTCCGCATCTCAAACTATCGTGGACATCTGAGGTGATGATAGTACACTCTCGGTTTTCTCAAAGTCGCCGGCAATATCATCTCCATATTATCCATCCCTGCTACTTAAACGCCTTCCTTTATGACAACTTAAAACAGCATTCCCTAGAGATTGCTACGGCCTTTTCTAAGTCCTGTAATCTGTCTGCAACCATAATTTTCGTTTGTAAGTCCTACATCGTAAGGTGTTCGAGAGGTCGTCAGCGTGCTCATTTGCCTAACGCACGTTATTGTGATATTCAGACTTCTTGCTTCGATGTCACTAAGACTGACGAGGAATATGATGAATATCCACAGCACGCTGAGACTCCCAACATTCCGCATATAAAGGTCGCCATACAATACCGCCCGCACCGCAGAGAGAAAGTCTCTGGAACGCCAGAGGGGCTGACGTCCATGGGAAGAACGAGAGAATCATAGTCAGCGCCAATATTGGAAGACGCGGAACCTGAACACGACATGCGGGCCCACTGATTCATGCTTCCCTGCTTCTCACCTGGCCAGCGGTCCATACATCCGAAGGGACTTGAAGCGAAGGAACATTATGCTGTGCAGCCCTTCTCTTCAATCAAGTTCTTCCGGATATCTACCAGCGCCAGTATGCCGAATTTGCGAAAGTTTATGGCAATGATTGAATCTTCGAGAGGAATGCGAGTTCACCATAAGAAGGTCCAGTCAAGGGGGATTTAGAAACTCTGAAAAGAGAGACGCACCTCGCCGGTCCAGTCTGATCCGGCCTTGGTACGACTTTTGCTTGGTGCGACGATGTCTTCCAGTTGGATGCTCTGTTCGACATTCTTTCAGTAGATATTCCATGCTATAAAACAGCTGGATACGCCGCATGTATGTGCTAATGCAGCTTCAAACACCAAATTTTGAAGAACAGACTTCAAGACGACTCATAATAGTCGATGGTCGCCTACTACGCGCGTCGTTCCTCTGTGTATCTGCTGTTCGCATACTCACTTGTACATTTTTCTGACAGAGATGCTGCCTGTTTCCCTCATCCCACCTTGCTGGCAAACACTCTGGACAAGGCATCATCGAACACACATTTACAGAAAAAGACGAGCAAGAAATCGAAAACAAACCTCGACGTAACCTATTTCTTCCTGACCCGCGCCGATTCTTGTTTGCGTATGTGGTTCTTTGCGTCGTTTGTTTTGAGGAAAGGGACCGGACAAAGGTTCTATGTCTTCTATGAAGATACTATGCAATTTTTGGGTATACATCCATGAGTCAAAGAACGAAGGTAAGGATAACAAAGATAAAGATATGGGCATGAATCGGGGGCAAGGCGCTTGTTTTGATGGCGACGGGAGAAAACCTAAGAAGTAAAATGAGGACATTGACTAGCAAGAACGGGTGAATAGACGTACCTTATGGCTACACCAGCGCCATCACCATCTTCCCAGCGCCTTGAAGAACAGCCTCGACCTGTTTGTGACAACGTTTTATCGAACTACTCTCTTTTCTCAGACTCGGGTTAAAGAACAAGGAGTCGTCGTCGTCACTTTCTTTAAGGTAGGAGCACAGCTGGTCACCGGAAGACTTTCGCGGCGGAGGACAAACATTTCGATCGACGATCTTCACGAAAGATCGTCGAATGGGAGACATGGTGAGGATCGAGAGCGGAGGAGAGGAGGTAGCGAGGAAGATGGACGGTACTGCTGTCCTCTGTTTGGGAAGATGATGCGTTGGAGGGTGGGGCATGCGTTCGCTAGACGTTGTTCGCTGACGACCATTGAGTGGCCGGAGTGCCTGAGAGTAGACCATGTCGACCGTGGACTCCCTCGCTTCGGGTGCGGGAACCTCTCATCAAGTTCTTCCGTCGCTATTTTCACCTGTGCTGTCCCTGGTTTGCGCATGGGTAGGGCTCGAAGTGACTTGAATTGGGGAACGATGGAACACCAGTGCTCTTCGCCACCCTCCCCTTCTACTTCGAGTTCTTCGATGGCGGGGCATACGACGATGGCGCTACGGAGTGTCTTTTCCTCCTTGCGTTTGCCCACAGATTTGAACGTAAAGCGGAGGCGGCGAACAGAGGGAGCATGGGATTCGAGGGTGGTCGTAGGACGAAACCCAGCATAGATCAGTGTAGAATGATTATACACGTGTCGATTAGAGGTCGAGGCGACGCAAAGATGATGACAATACGTGGCGGGCCTGGGATGATCATAAGATTGGGGAGCAGTGTGGCGCCTGTATGCGTGAACGTATCTTGAGTTCGCGCTGGAGTAGGCTGGGCGGCGACAGCGAAGGCGTGGAAAATGGAGTCCGCTTGAAGTCGTCGGTACGGAGAGAATAAACGAAGGAGTGGCGGGAAGTGGCGAAGCTGGTGACGCGCTGTCATCGTCATCGAGCCGGAACTGGAATCAGACGGAGACAACATTAGTCTGGCCATCGAGCCACGTGAGGAGCTTAGCGTCGGCCTGCCGGGAGAGATGTGGGTTCCCGAACTCGTTATGGCATAGACCAAAGGTAGAGTGGTGGCGTAGGATTCGGAAGTGGAGATCAAAGGAGGGGAGTGCTAAAGAGCGGAGGTTGTCTCTGCGTGCGAGTCTAATCCTGCCATGTGACAAGGAATATCCACAGCGCGCGGGGATTCCGAACATCCCGCAGGTCGAGGTCGTGGTATAACACAGCCTGCGCAGCAGAGATCAAGTCCTGAGAGAGCAGGGCGAGTGCAGGGACCGACGTGCGTAGGAGTAACGATGCTTGGGAGTAACGAGAGAATCGCGACAAGTACCTCCACCGGCAACAGCGGGGTATATGATAGAGACTTAGGCGGGAGGGAGCGGCGGGACCTGAACGCGGTACGCATGCATTAGTTTTGCATGCTCCTCGATCGTCAGCCCGCGAATGCAGAGCCGTATATCATCCATCGAACACCTTGATCTTCTCCTCATCCCATTCCACCAGCGCGGCTCCGACTCTTTCCACCACTCCCTGCGACACCTTGACAATCGTCGACATCCTCTTCTTCAGCCTTCCTCCCGGTTTCACTGGCGAGGCCTTGGCTGTACGTCGTCACTAGAGGAACATGGTCATCTTCAAGAATCAAGACCTTCGACAGGTAAATGCTGGAATTATTTCGTCAGCCCATAGGCGGTAAGACGTAAAAATTAACACACTAGATCCAACAGGAGCTCAAACAGAGAGCATGGAGAGCTCTGACAGAAGGAACGAAAGGATGTGCCAGAGCAAAACGTGAATCTTTGTCACGTCGCTTGCTATTGGAATGCTTGCAGAGTCGAGAGATGGTGAGAAGAATTAAGCGACAAAAATCCCCCTGCCCTAAAGATGAATGACAAATGACGCCATCGGCCCGATGATCCTTGATCTTTCCGGTGATATCTCTCGTCGTGCTTCCGCGTCTCAAACCATTGGATAGGCTTC
Organism: Armillaria ostoyae; assembly: GCA_902506015.1. Lineage (NCBI taxonomy): Eukaryota > Fungi > Basidiomycota > Agaricomycetes > Agaricales > Physalacriaceae > Armillaria > Armillaria ostoyae. The sequence goes on along the minus strand of LR732084.1, from coordinate 4,171,255 downwards.
GCGTACGTCGTCCCGTATGAGGCGATAATAGTACACTGTCTGACACCTTCAAGCCAGAGGAACATTAGGCAATTTCTGACAATATTGTCTTCGTATCATACCTCCCTATTTTGGCGACCCATTACGACAGGAATCCTTCCCTGATCATAAACGTTCATCTAACTTTCGCTATGGTCTTCTGTGAGTCCTGCGATCTACGGCGAACCAGGATTCCTTCTAATTTGTTCGTCGTAAAGGTATTTGACAGGTAGTTGCGCCTGTGCCCCTTCCAATCATGTTGGCGTGATAATCAGACTTCTTTCTAATGGATATACTCTCCGTGTCATAGCGTATGGTCATGGCTTATATTTCTCTCTTCATCTTCAGCCATCAATGCTAGATACTCGCCCGACCCATGGACTATCAGATCTAGTGTAACGAAACTGTTTCGCTCTCATCGCGACCGATTTCTTCTTACGGAAAGCTTTGTTGGAATGAAGCATACTTCTGTTCCGTTCACTTGCTACGTGCTGTTCAGATCTCATCGGGAACTGGCATTTTCTAGATTTAGCTTCCCGAATCCCACCCCCACGCGGTTCATCAACCACCAACAAGCGAAGAAAGTTATTCTTAACTTTCTGCGACAGTCAATTGTCTTTATTGGATATCAACAGGGGACAACGTTGCAGTATTAGTCCAATTCACCATTTCAGCCGTCACGATTCATAAAGAACTCCGTTATGACTGCTCCGGAATCTGGTTCGTGTACCTTCGTTGATGGTGGAAATACATTACGGCCTGAATGGTTAGCGCCTTGCCTCGTTCCGAGTCCTATGAATATAGGATACTCGGTTATTATGCAGGCGAAACTACCCCGTGGGAATTTAGCATCAGCCAACACGGCATCTGCCGTCCCACTCACCTGGACTCTCCGTGGGAATTTTTGCCCATCGTCCATCATTTTTGTCGCGTGGCTTCATGCCTTTTCTGACTTTGGGCCCTACGTACTGCTTCGTATCTGCGCTCCCCTTGCTCTAATCGTTCGCCTCCTCTTCTAGCGCCGTTTCCCTTGTATTTGACTGTCCTTGATATTGACCTTTCCTTCTTATTGGACTGTCCTCTTTAGGTGGTTATTGTTTTTTTGGGTGCACCTGTCCTCAACTGCGCCGCTTTTATGATTAAACGTCGGTATCTGATTACACATCTGATGTGTCTAAGTCGTCTGTCATCTGCTTTTTGCGCGGGCCTTCGTTCTCTTCCACATCCATATCTACGGATTCCTCTTCCATAATGTATGCAAGCTTACGTTTGAAGGACTTCATCGCCATTCCTCCCCCTTTGGTCATGAGTCCTGCATTTGACAATTGTGCCCTTAGCGCCTCCTAATTACGCCCGTTGGTCAGTTAGATCTATCGCTCGATAATTCGGCCCTCACCTGCGTATAATCGCCATTCAGAAGTACTATCGCTCTCAGTATAGGTTTCATCCTGAACTTATTCTTTTCCCTCGGACCACTGCCAGTGTCACTTGCACTTCTACGTGAACACTTGCAGTTTCGCCTTCGTGTATCTGCGTGCTATTCAGTATCTTTGCCGCTGCGCTTCCTTTTTTCGCTCACTTTCTTTTCCCATCCCTGTCGATCAAGCATCTGATGTACTGCACCGAGTTCTCCTCTGTGTGCGCCAAGTCTGGCCTCGTTAATTGCTTCAATGCGCCTCTAGGGTCGACCTCCTTCGGAAATGGTATTGCAATGCCGCAGAGGTCTTCTCATAATTTTTTGAGGTACCGATTAGTGCATTCCATTGCCGCCTTTGAATGTCGTTGGTGTCCAAGCTTCCAGCTCTCCCTGGCAGAACTCCCTCTCAGCGGTGAAGTTGACCTCTTTCAGCGCCTCCATTGCCTCCTGGAAGAACGTCGCCTCGAGACCTATGATCGTCACCTTCTGTCGTGCGCATGTCAGACAATGCTCTCTCAAGTGTTGCCGCAGAAAACAGCAACAGGTTACCTGTACCCGCGGGACTGCTGTATCCATCGGCTATGTATCCTACAGGACCTGACGAGATGCGTACCAGTAGGGTGCGCATGGGCAAGTAATAGCTGTCCATACGACGCGGTATTGTTTATACTGATTAACATTTGGAAACGCGATCCTGCAGTATTCACCAACGGTTTCTCCGATATAAACGAGGATTGGATGGGCACTCTCGCCAACTCTTTGTCCGACCATCACAAGGGTGTTTACGGTGTTGAACAAGCGAGGGATTTCTTGAGGAGGAAGCTACATAGATCTTTTCCCGAGGTCTTCGTCTACGACAGAGAAACCAGTGCAAGCGCAACAGTTGAAAGATGGTTCAAACGGAGCACGCTGGTTTCTGTGATTGGTAACTGATGTGATAATGGTCACGAGAAAGACACTTATACATCACAATTTTGCGGCTTGACACCTATAGTCCATGAAGTTAACGGGGTGCGCTCCGTACAAGACTATGCTAGCAACATGCAGAACAGCTATGAATATCAAGCCTGCGTGACGTGTTATGCCTCTTCCTTCAGGTTCAGACGCTTCATCTACAGGCCCATCATGCTTCCTGTGCACATTGAAGACCTCAACCTATTCCCTGACTCACAGCTCGTCTTACCTGTCGTCAGGATCGACCATACGTACGAGCTGATTGGAGCCGTTTACTATGGTGAACATCATTTCACCTCGAGATACGTCGACCGCCAGAGAGTAGTGTGGTATAATGGCGGTATAGTCCACAGAAGGAATTGCGTGAAAGAGGGCCACATAAACGACATGGATTTGAGAACACTTCCTGATGATAGAAAGGCCACTATATACTTCTATGTCCTACTGTAATCGGCCATGAGGTATGACACATTTAGCAAGTATAAACCGGGCCGTACGCACCACTGAAATAGGACTCGGATATGCCACACGCATGTGGTGGCCCTCAAATGCTAGTGTCAAACGTCTTTCAGGTACTAAATAATTCAGTTCCTTGCCAATTTTCGGGAAATTTTCCATAATTGCATTGACTGATAATACTTTTAGACGTATTTAAATGTGCTATACTTAAAACCACGACAACATCCACCACTCAGGTGGACCAGCATGTCGCCACGTACGACGTTTTCTATCTACGAGCGTCTATGATGAGGGATTTCCTCGGGAGCAATCCCCGTAGCTTTTTTTAGGCGAGTCGTGTGTTTGATGCCCAAGGTTTGCACAAGGTGACGAGAGCATGCCGAGCTTCTAGTTCAGTTGATCATTGAATTACCTGCTCACTCTGATGTTCAGGGAGGACTACCATGCCATCCCAATAACATTGAGGGAACACTGGTCTCGGAATCCTGCAGATCCAAAGCAGGAAAAATCAATTTGGTGGCTATGTATCGCACCAGGTCGCACCCATTTGTGCAAGACTCGGAACGTGACAATCGCTTCCAAGTTTGATATGATGTACGAGATGCCGGCCGGGTCAAACTCTCCCACCATACACAGCGGTTCCATTCTTCCTTTCATGCGAACACGTCACGTTAGAACTCATTGCTACGTGTCACCTTTTCTTGCCACCTCGCAGCATCTTCTCTCTCTCTTTCCCATTGCTAATTTGCTGAATTGAACGCAATATGCCCTCTGACATTCGAGACGATGATGAACAGGATCATGTGTTCATCCAAGAAGTTCCCAGAACCAGTGATGATATACATGACACCCCACGAGGGTCCCAAAATCCAGTCGATAGGCCTGAAAACGCTCAGTCTTCGGCACCGGATATTACCCCACCACAGAGGGGGGAATCTCAAACCTTGCCTGTGGAGGAATCTCCGCCACCTCGAGCGAGGAATAGAAGACCAACAATTTTCGGTCTACCACCACAATCTACTAGCACACCTGTGGGTGTGCCAACTGGTACGTCGATCTTGTTCAGCGCTCCCGCTCTGCTCACAAGTTATTTCAGTTGATTCCCGAGGGTATGCTCCGAGTGAACCCTTTGAAGAAGCGGCGCCAACATCTAGCATTTGGCGTGCCTATTTAGACGAATTCTTGATTTACGATACCGATATGCTGGGAAATCAGAGAGGACAAGTGAATATCCTCCTCGTTTTTGTGAGCTCATTCAGTCATATGTGCTACATCAGTAGAATTAATCTCTCCTGTAGGCGGGACTGTTCTCGGTGATTGTGAGCGCCTTCATTGCCCAATCCTCGACAAACCTTCAACCAGACTATCAACAATTATCGGCGTATTTGCTCTTCGATCAGATCAATCTACAACGAGCGATAGCCAACGGTACCTCCCTTGACCAGATCACAACTTCCAGTGCTGACCCCACCGCTCATTTTATTCCCAAACCTTTGGATTTGTGGGTGAATGGGCTATGGTTTGCAAGTCTTACTCTCAGTCTTGCAACTGCGTTATTCGCAGTGCTTGCTGACGAGTGGTATTGCCATTATCTATCACCCATTGCTGGAAACCCCCAGGTTCGCAGCCGTACTCGACAATTACAGTATACGGGTCTTATCGAATGGCATGTCAGCACCTTGATTCGCCTCCTACCACTCATGCTACACCTATCCCTTGCCCTGTTTTTCGTCGGCCTTGTGCTATCTCTATTACCACTACAGTGGGGAATCGCACTCGCGATAGGAATATTATCTCTGGCTACTTTTACGGCCTACTTCATGACCAACATTCTCCCCATACTTTACCCCCAGTGTCTATATAAGACACCCCTCTCTTCGGTTGGGTATGCCATTGTTATGTGGATGCTTCGGCACTCCTCCACAGTCCAGAATGCAATGCCATCGCTAACATCTAAGTTTCCTGCTGAAAGCAAAACCTTGGAGGATTCTGAGATCCATCACGCAGAACATTCACGTGTCAAACACGATCTCGATGCACTTCGTTGGCTATATGTGCGGTCATCAACCTCGGCCATCCGACATCTCGTCATCCATGCTCTCGCCGGACTGCCTTCGGAATACATCAATGAGGCTGAAGAGGTTTTCACGCCTCACTGGGATGAAATGTGCAATGAGAAGGAAAGATTGTTGATGGACTGCATGGAGCTGACCCCGGACGATGATAGGTCTAAATGGTGGATTCCTAAAGCTTTTCCAAATGTTGACCGCAGGATTGAGCCACTCCTCCGGTTGGAGAGACTGTTCCCTCGGGTACGCCGGTGGGACTCATCCGGAATCTTCGGAAAGCATAAACTGAAATTTTCAATGAAGTCATTTTCAGATCCATTGTTGACAACTCTGTCTACCTACAAAGATTCAGATCATATTCAGGTGGATTGGGGCTCGTATTCGATTAATAAATTCGCCATGACCGCCTTAAACGACAATCGTCTTCATCATCCTTCCGTGTGGAGAGACCTCTACCATAACACATACGATCGCGAGGTATTCTACCCCACACCTGGCAGTATAGACCCCAATAAATTCTTTGGCCCCGGTTTTACAAGTGAGATTTATCTCAAGTTCTTAACAGCCATATATCCCTCCGAACGGAATGGTTCCATATCTCCCACTTGCACTCTGATGAATGCCGCAGTACAGGTTGATAAACAAAACATTATCACTGTTCTTCTCTCCTTGCTTACCGAACACCCTTTGAACAAATCCGAGAGTAGTGAAAGGGCACTTCTGTTCACCATTATGGACTTTTCACTGCGCAACACGGACAGCGCTCAGTCAACTGTTCATTCACGCCAACATCGTTTCGCTCTTGGTGACGACTTCAAGTTGCAATTATTGGGTATCGTGGTACCTGCACTCAACAGAATTGTGCACTCCCTTGACAAGCCACTCCCGAAGTTCGATGCCAAGGTATTTCAGGAGATAGGTGCCTACATCGCGTCTGATTTATTCCTTATTTGGGATCGTGGGCTCTTTGTGACTCCGCGTCTATACACTGACTCCATCAGCTATGCTGTTCAATGCCTGGCATCACTTATACATCGAGAGCACAGTTTCCATGACCTCGTACCCCCTGAAAAATGGGCCACAGCATCCTTATTTTTGAATATCGCTAAGCTCCTCCAATTTTCCAACGATCACCCATCTACATCTTGGACTCTGTTACAGCCAGAATTCCATCCATGTCATCAGGGACACACCCGATTGTGCCTACATTATGATTCTGACAGCGTAGATTGCTTAATCATATATATACTCAGTCAAGGCTTCTCTAGGGGTGTCAAGGAAGCGTACGAAGCTTTCCGAGACCATTGCAGTTGGGATTACATTGCACGCCATGCATATTGCCACACAAAGGCCATCGATGGAGTGACGAGTTACTTCACCGGCCTGTCGGAAGCGACAAAAAAGAAGGAGAATGAAAAACCTGATGCAACCTTCCCTAGGTCATATATTGATGACCTCCATCAAGCAGAGACTATTCGCTTCATTTGTGCCATCATCGTTAGCAGTGGCGCACCGCCGCATCCTATCCTGGACTCGCTGGCTTCAATTGCTCCTAACCACGAGCAATGGTCTAGCATCTTAGAAAATTTAAATTCCGATGGCGACGTTCCGATTGAAGGATACAAGTTCTCGGGGTGGGTATTGCATGACGATAAAGAGCATATGAAAAAGGAGATGAAACATGCTCGCGAGATTTTAGAAAAGTGTCTTCATTGCAAGAGATACATTAATTGGGTAGGTGCATTATTTAAATCTATCCATTTACCCTCAACTAATTATTTTCACATAGCTGCGGCCTCGTTCGAAACCTCAGCCACGAGACCCTGAGAAGGGTGTATCGTCTGGTCCGGAAGAAGTACAATAGAGAACCACACCGTTTCTTGTTTCCAGCTGGACTTTACAGAGGTTCGTGGTTCGCAATTCTTTTGGATGTTTTGATATAGATTCGTGTGTCATTGCTTCAGTACTATCAATGTGGCGCTTATGCCAGAAAAAAAATCCTCCAGCCTCATTGCTTGGCCAGACCATTCATGAACAAGGTTTAATAAGTTATACATATGCGAGGTATGGTAAGGAAATATTTTGATGTATATCTGCTTCTTGCACTTAATGAGCATTGCCACTACATTCTTGAGGCAAATGACGGGTGGGATGAAAGACTGTTTCCTTGTTCAATTAGGCATGAGACAGTCATCAGATAACCAACATACAGCGTATATATACAAGTGATGAAGAGAGGCGAGTGACATTTTTCACTAGGTATCGGTGCAGGATCTACAAGGCAATGTTATCATTGTGTATACCAAGAATGAAGAGAAGGAGAGACACGTACTGAAAACTACATCAATGCCATTACCATCTTTCCAGTGTCGTGAACATTGATGTCCACCTGCTCAAGGTAACATCACATCTGCCATCGAGCCACTATTCTTCCTTGGACCAGGTTTAATAGACAGATCATTGTCTCCACTGTCAGTGAGGACAAAATGATGTTCATCAGGCTACGTCCTGAGGAACATCTGGTCTTTCAATGGAACAAGTTTCTTGGCGGCGGTGGCAGCACAGTGGGAATGTCATGATCTATTTTTCTTGCAAAGAGATTGTCGATTACGAGAAATGGTGAGGATCGTGAGCAGGGGAGAGCTGGCAGTGAGAGAGATGCACGATGCCACTCTAGTCCATTGGAAAAGATGAAGCATTGGAGGACAGGGCACACGTTGGCTAGACGAGCAGAACATCGCCAACGACCATCGAGTAGAGGGAGTCACCAATCATTGAGGGTGATGGCGTTCTAGCTTGCTTCAAGAGGGAAAACTGGTCATCGAGCTCTTCTTTCACTGTTTGCACTTGTGCTATCTCCATTTACACATGTCCAGGACTCAAAGAGATGTGAAATAAGGAATGATGAAACACCAGCACTCTTCGCTGGCCTTGCCCTGTATTTCGAGTTCTTCAGCGTCAGGGCATACATCGATGGCAGTATGGAGTGTCTTTTCCTCCATATGCCTACCGACGGAGTTGAAGACAAGATCAAGATGATGAATGGATGAAGGGAGGGACTCCAGGGTAGCCGTAGCTCGAAATCCGGAATAGGTTGGGGTGGAAATGGTGATAGACATGTCAATTGGAGGACAAGAAGGCACAAGAAGGATAATCAGATATCACGTCATGAGGTATCTAGGGTTGTAAAATCAGGAGCAGAGTGGCGCCTGTATGCGTAAACGTGTCTTGAGTCAACGTTGGAGTAGGTGGCAGTGGTGATAGCGGAGGCATGAACAGTTGGTTTCTTGTGGTGGGCGTGGACACAACACAGGTACGCATTGGGGTGGCAGGAAGTGTGAGAGGCGACGCATTGGCATCGTTGGCATTGAGGGAAAGAAAACGGAGGGAGACAATGTCAGTCTGGCCATCGAGCCATGTGAGGAGCTCAGCCTCAGCCTGCCTGGAGAGATGTCTGTTCCTGAACTCGATATGGCACAATCAAAATGCAGAGTGGTGCTGCAGGATGTGCAGATCAAAGGAAGGGAGTGTTAAAGAGCAGAGGTTGTCCATGCATGCGAGTGTGTGGGGTATGAGATATGCCCAAGTTTGTGCCAACGCTGATGCAGGGACATGGAGGGTGTGCATGAGAGAAGTGAGATGTCACCGTGTAATGAGGAATACCCGCAGTGCACCACCATTCTGAACACAGTGCATCTCTAGGTCACTGTACAACACAGCCTGTGCTGCAGAGGGAAATTCGTGGGAGAGCACAGTGAGTGCAGGCAATGACATGCATAGGAGGAGCGAGAGAATCAAAGCCAGGCCCTATACTGGCAAAGGCAGGGTTTCATGCAGCGGCTTGGGTGGGCGGTATGGAGGGAGAGGTGGGACCTGAATGCGGTATGCACGCATGACACTTGCATGCTCCTCGATCGTCGGCCCAAGTTCACATACGTATATCATCCATCAATGACTTGCTCAATGGCACCAAGATCTAGATCATCTTTTCATCCCCTTCCACCAGGATGACTCCGACTCGTTCTGTCACTCATTGCAACAGCTTGAAAATCATCCACATCCTCTTCGTATTGAGAATTGGTTTTCACAGCTCTAATGCCACATTCTATTTATACCTATTTACTGCTTACCTTATACTTTGACATTTCGTACCTATCTCTCCTTGACTCTGAACCACCACTGTCCCCATGCTGTATGACAGAATATACCATCTTTCAAGTCCACTATGCTGCCCTCTCAAACCACCAGAGCCTAAATTCCAACACTTCAATGGCTCTGAGAGAAGAATCAAGAGTATGTCAGAGCAGAATGTCCAGGAATGAACCATTCCATTTCACTGTCAAATTCTTGTCAAGTTGGCTGCTATTGGAACGCTCGCAGAGTCGAGAGATGAATTGGTGGGGATGAGAAGAGTCAAGCAACAAAAAATCCCCTGCCCTAAAGGATAAAAATGATGACATCAACCTGATCTTGCTGCTGACATTGCTCTTCTTTTCCATGTTTCAAACCATTGAATAAGCTTCGCATGTCGTTCACTTGCTGTGATTACAGTACCCTGACTGAACCCTTGGAATCATTGAGGAACCAGTGCAAAGGAATGGTATCTACTATCATTTTCGTCTTATCTCACCCTATTGTGGGGAAGGGCCACCCATAATAATGTATCATGATGGAACTCTCTCCCAAATGATATACGCTCATTCACATTTTGGTGAGGACTTTTATCACTCTTGCGATCTGTCAATAATCACAATTTCTCCTTGTAAGTCTCGCAGCTTAAAGGTATCTGGCCAGTGGCAGGTACTCCATATCCAGTTCGCCATCGGTTGTGCTGCATTGAGAATCAGAGAGATGTGATTGTCCGTCTCAGTAATACACCTTCTCTATGTGCTGCAACTCTCGCTACAAGGCATGAAAGCATTTGTCTTCTCAAGGTGTGGTATATCTGCGCTCGAACCACGCTGGATATATGACTCAACTCCTTTAACTCATGTACCTTGTCTCAAGGTAAACTTCTTGCTTTGACTTTGCTGATGTGAAAACTTATCACCTGATAGTGCACAATCATTGCATAACTGGGTACTTGATCCTTCAACCTAATGATGGATCCCCATCTAGTCATGAACCAGTTGTGAAACTACCCCATCCTCCTTGGCATGAGCTTCTTCCGCCTTCGATATTTGATATGCACTCACAGAAGCTTCATCCGATCTTCCCGACGTGCTACTACTGTTAGACCCGAACTCCGGTATAGCAAACAAGACTAAACAAGTGGCTGTATCGCGTTCGTACAGTCACCACTTGAGTGTCAAAGTGTCTGATAACCGAGAATCAAAGATCAAACGCAAAGTCTGGGCAGAGGAGTGAGTCGAAGAGTAAGTTTGGTGTATTGAAACTTTAGCTCGAAGCTGGAGAATATACAGCGAGAGCTACACTACTTATATACTGTTTCTGTACGTACTATTATTGTAACTGTCCTTTGATAACGGAGCTCCGGGGAGTAAGGCGACAGGAGCTGGAGCACAGTCTCGTCTTTGTGGAGTTTGTGCGTCAATGCGTGATGAAGCGCTCCGGGGTTCGGTGTTGGTGGGTGTATGACCGTGGTTGCTTGGATAAGCGTCGAGATTAGATATGATAAGATCCAGATAAGATCTTATCATGTCTAATAATAGAAAAAATAGAAAAATCATAACATTACCCCCTTGTTAAAGGCAGGCGTCCCGACTGCTTTACATTCAGCCCCCCTCTTCCTCCGGCGTGTAACCGTCCATTGGTCCATATTCCTCCCCGAATTCCTCCCTACTAACCCAGTAGTAATCTTTGATTAGTTCGCTGAGATGGGGGATTTCATGTTCGAAGTACCAGGCGGTGGTAACAAAGTTTGTTCCTTGTTGTACTTGGAATTGTACGTCGCCGTCCTTTGTTCTTGAGTTTAGGATGAATGTTGGTGTGTTAAGGTCGTCTGTTTTAACGACAACAGCTTGGACTGTTACTGTTCCTTGTATGGTTTTAAGGTAGTCGGTAATGGCTTCCTTTGCATGGTCTAGTTCGCTTTCCTTTGTCCATTTGTCTTCCTCCCTCCCATAGCCCTTCCATTTGACTAGATAGTCGGTGACTGTATTTGTTGTGTATTTGCCTGTTTCTTTGTCCTTTTGACCGCGCACTTTGCGCGTTTTATGGTTTATGATGGCTTCTACTTCATATTCGGGTTCATCGTTGATAATGTCGGGTGGAGGTGGTGGATCTTGTTGTTGATTTGAGAACGTGGGTGCTATATATGGGTTGAGGAGGGTTTCGTTGAAGACTGGGTAGATTTTCCAGGTAAGCGGTAGCTTGAGCTTGTAGGCTGAGGGGCCCCGTTTTTCAAGAATAGTGAAGGGTCCGACGCGTTTGTCGTCGAGTTTTTTCTTGGGTCGAGCGAGATGAAGGTTGGTAGTGTCGAGCCAAACCTTGTCTCCAGGTTGGTATGTGATGGCGGTCTTCTTCTTTTTGTCGTATTGGGTTTTCATTTGTTCTGCCGCTTTAGTGAGAGCGGCTTTTGTCTCGTTGTGAATAAGTTTCATCGTGGCCTTGAATTCTTCAGATGCTGGTGTGCGAAGCGCGGCATGAGTGTGAGTGTCAGGAGCAATGCGTGGGTTTCTTCCAAAGTTGACGAAGAATGGGCTTTTACCAGTGGCGGAGTGTATCCTATTGTTGTGTTGAAATGCTGCCAAGGGTAGCCATTCAGGCCAATCAGTTTGTCGGACGTTGATGAAGATCCTGAGATACTTCTCGATTTCCTGATTGGCGTGTTCTGTCTGTCCATCCGTTTGTGGATGATAGGCTGTGGACGCGTTTCCTTTGATGTCGAGCATTTTGTACAAGTCTTGTAAGAACTTGGATACAAATTGTGGTCCTCTATCGGATATGACTGTCACCGGCATTCCGTATTTGGCATAGACTTCGTCGCGCAAGATTTTGGCCCATCCTTCGGATGAAAGCGTTGTTTTGCAAGCGATGGGTATTATGGCTTTGGAGAAGCGGTCTACGATGACTAGTATAGCATCTAGTCCTTTGCACGGGACAAGGCCAGTGATCATGTCTACTGAGATATGCGTCCATGGCTCTGACGGGATTTCGTTTGGATGGAGCGGAGCTCTTCGAGCTTGGGTACTGGCTTTGGTTCTGGCGCAGGTTTCGCATCCTCGGACGTAAGTTTCTACGTCCTTTTTGAGTTTGGGCCACCAATAGTCGCGAAGGATTAATTCCTTTGTTTTTTCGATGCCCGGGTGTCCTGCTGTGATATGATCGTGGCAGCGCGATATGACTTCGCCTCGAGTGGCAGAGTCACGAGGAACGTAGATTCTTTGGTCGTAATATAGGAGACCGTCCTTTTCCTTGATACCCTTTTCATGATTGAGTGAGTTCGCAATTCCTTGGTCCCACTTTTGATGAGAACGTGTAGCGCTTTTGATGCGCTCATGAGTTTCATTGGTTGTGGGCATAATCATGGTTCGGAAATGTTCGGGGGACAGAACAGTGATCTCGTTATTGTCGTCTTGGCCTTGCGGATGGTCTGCTCTTCTACTAAGGAGGTCTGCCTTTTTATTGGAGGCGCCTGGCTTGTGATGAAGAGTGAAATGATATTCCGCAAGTTCCGTCACCCATCGTGCTTGGCGGCGATTGAGTTTCTGAGGTTTGCGGAAATATTGTAGATTCTGATGATCTGTCCAGATCTCGAAATCTACCGCGGCACCCATGAGGTAGTGTCGCCATTCGTCTAGGGCGAGCATAATTGCAAGTAATTCCTTGTCATATATCTCATAATTACGCTCGGTGATTGTTAAGGCTTTTGATAGAAAGGCTACAGGTCTCCACTTCCCGTCTTGTTCTTGGGATAATACGGCGCCGATCGCGCCCTCACTTGCATCTGCTTCTACACGGAATTGTCCTTTTTCTGTTGGTATGCGAAGAATGACGTCGATTGCGAACCGATTCTTTAGTTGCTGGAACGCAAGTTGTTGGGCCGTTCCCCATGTCCAAACTTCTTTGCCGGTGAGGTGCGTCATTGGGCGTACTATGTCACTGTAGCCTTTTATGAAGTGTCGGTAGAAGTTGGCGAAGCCTAGAAACGATTGAAGTTCCTTCTTCTTGGTAGGGGCAGGCCATTCCGCAATTCCTGCAAGTTTAACAGGATCCATTCGTATGGAGCCTTCGCTAATTATTACCCCGAGGTATTCGGTTTCTAATACCTCGAACTCGCATTTTTTGGCTTTCAGGAACAACTTGTGTTTCCTTAATAACGCTAGAACACGGCGAGTGATCTTACGATGCTCTTCTAGAGTCTTCGAGAAGATCAGGATGTCGTCAAGATATACGGTAATCTTTCCGGTTGCGATGAGGTCTTTGAAAATGTCATTCATCATCCATTGGAATGTGGCAGGTGAATTGGTGAGCCCAAAAAACATAACCGTGGGCTCAAAGAGGCCGCGGTTAGTTCTGAACGCTGCTTTCCATTCATCATCCTTTTTGATGCGTACATTGTTATATCCCCAGCGTACGTCGAGTTTGGTGAAGTACTTAGCACTTCCGAGTTTGTCCATCAGTTCGGAAATGAGCGGTAAAGGATATCGGTTCTTTATCGTCATTTCATTGAGTTTGCGATAGTCCTGGACGGGACGTAGAGTTCCATCCTTCTTTTTAACGAAGAAGAATGGGGAGGCCATGGGGGATTTGGATGGTTTGATGCGTCCTGAAGCAAGGTTTTCGTCGAGAAACTTGTCAAGCTCCTTTTGCTCGATAGGGTTCAGGGGGTAGACCTTGCAGTCTAACGTGTTTTTTGCGTTTGGAATGAGTTCTATGGCGTGGTCCCATGGTTTACGAACAGGGAGATCGTCGAAGTTTTCTTTTGAAAATAGATCCTTAAAGTCACGATATGACTCGGGGACCATTTGTTCAAAGGTTTTCTTCTCCTTCTCTTTATTGGCTTTAGCAGCAAGTTCATTGGCTTTATGAACTGCGCGAATCTCAATAGCTTCTTCAAAGTCGATGGCTAGTATGGTTTCGCCTTCTTCAAGCTCCCATTCATCATCGGGATCTGCATCAGGAAGTACGAAGCGGTTTCCCGCACATTGGCAGCGAGTGAAGGTTACGCTTCCAGTAACCCAGTTGATGCTTGGGTTATGGCGTACTAGCCAATCATGCCCGAGGAAGATCTCCTTCGAGCCGAGGTCGGTAACAGCGAGGTCAATTCTTTCCTTATGTCCTCCGATTTTGAGACGGAGTTCGGCATATGTTGTGATTTCTCCCGCCTTGTTGCGGGATCCGTCAGCATTGTAAACGGGGATAGGGCTAGCCGTTTTTTGGACTGGGATTCCATATTTTTTGATAACGTCACGATGAATAGAACTTCCAGTACAGCCGCTGTCGAGGAGTGCTTTAGCCTGAAAAGTTATTGGTTGTTCTAAGGTTTCAAGTTCGACAGGGATGAGGAGACTTTGCGGGGAATTTTGTGCGCGAATAAGGTATCGTCTGGGTTTACGAAGTTCATCAAGCCATTCAAGGGCACGGAAGCGTTCGGATGAACGAAGACCTTCGAGGAGGTTGTCGACGACTTCCTCTGCTCTGGTCTTATGAATCCAGTTGAGCAGTATGGCTCGAGCGCTGGACTCATCTTTCGCGTCTTTGATAGCCCTCCAAGTCCATTCGGTTTCAAAGGGTTTCAACCATTCTTGAGGTGCTGCCGTCGGGGGCGCGTGCTTCGCAGCCTCCCGACCCTTTGATACCGAAGTATCGTTGCCAATAGGGCGTTCTGCCTCTTTTTCCATAAGAGGGCTTTTTCGCTTCGGGGATGGCCCGCATGCGTCTGCATCGGTTGCAGCAACCTTGTTCTGCTGTAATATAAATGAGGTATCGTCATCTTGATCAGGTACCTCGATCATAACTACCGAATGCCCCCTTTTTATCGCCTGGGCGCTAGCAACTTCCTGAGGTATGGCCTTTGTGTCCGTGGGGCTCCTTGCGGTATTCTCCTGAGCACCATCTGATCGAGACTCAACGTCGATCGTTGCGATGGGTGACCTTTCGGTCGGAGCCGCTTGCTCGTCGGAAGAGACTTCACAGGGGGCGTGTTTCAGCTTGTCCCATGTCCCATCCGTCCTGCGGGGCTGGCTCGCAGTTTCGATGGGTGTCACGATGGTGGGTGACTTTTCGTCAAGTACTTTCGTCGGTTGGGTTGCCCCGCGTAGACTACTCGTATGACGCTTTGCTCCAAAGTTGCGAAGCGTCGATTGGTCGTTCTTGGTATTGGGGCTCTCTGCCCCTGTTGGAGCCTCGTCGTCTGAGACACTTGAGAGGTGGGTATCATCGTCTGTAGTTAGTACGGCGTACCTATTGTGTGATTCCTTATGAGGCTGGTTGGCATGTCTTTCAGCAAATAGTATTGAATGCGGCGGGTGCGATACATTAACTACAGGTAAAGTATAAGTCCGTCCACTATGACTAGAATGCGTACCAGATCCTCCTTCCGCCGAGTAAGTAGAATCACTTACTTCCCGGCGGCGTCTTTTACCTCTTCGATCTTGGAGCCCGTCGAGGGCTCGGTCGTCGAGGCTCTGACCTCCTGCTTCTTTCCTTTGTTCCATGATTGTAGCGGGCAATTCTTACTAATGTGTCCCTTCTCCCCACAGCGGAAACAGTTCCCGCTCTTTATGGCGTCAATGTCCATCGGCTGGCCCCTACCGCCATAGGTGGTACCAGTGACAGTCTTTTTGGGTGTCGGGGAAGTTGTCGCGCCGGATGCCCCCTTGGGCGTTCTGGCGTTCTGCTGTGGTGGTGGTCGAGGCTGGAGCATTCTGCCAACGAGATCGAGCGCTTGCTTTCGCAGTCTCTCCTCGTTCATTACAATGATGCGCTTTCCCCACTGTTCGTATCCTACCGGGATATTGGTTCCGATATTGGCGATCATGTTGGTGTAGGAGGCGGGAACTCCTTGTCGTAGGGCGGTGACCATATGGCCACGATCATCAGTATCATGTCGCAGTTTGGCCTTCTTTGCCAACGTTTCGAGTTCCTGAAGATACTCGGTGGCGGTCATGGTTCCAGTCATGCGAAGAGCGTACATGGCGGCTTTATGTTTGTCTTGATGGCCGGGGTCGCTGAATTTCATCTCGACGGCTTGCTTGAAGGCGTACCAGGAGGGGAATCGATATTTTCCTCGACTGGTACTGTAGAGGTCCGCTAGCTGCAGAGTCCACCAGTCTTTGGCTCTTCCTTCGAAGTAGGAGGAGGCGAAGGCGACCCGGTATGGATCAAGCCACATGTAGGCGCTGTGTACTTGGAAGTACATCTGGCAGTCCATCATGAACCTGTCGACGTCCTCGGGTTCCCCTTTGAAGGGTTCAGGTTTCCTAACCAGATCAGGTTTACACCCAATCCATGGTGCATCCTCCCCCATTGCTCCTATGGGGTTCGGGGGTTCGGTGTCTGGTTCAAATCTATCGGGGGCCCCGGGTAGGGACCATCGTTCTCTGTCTTTAGCGACTGGGTCGCTAAAGGGGTCTCCTGCGTCAGGCGGTTTGTCGCCTTTGAGGAAGCCAGTCCCTGGTTTCCAAGGTTCTGCTTTTTCTGGTTTCTTCCCTTCATTGCCTCCCCCCCAACCATCGTCTGGTTTGTCAATGACGTCAATGTCGGGTTGATTGCCGGATCCTCCAGCCTCGGCTCCTCCTGATCCGGCTTGTACTCGGCCTGGGCCAGAGTACATATAGTTGGTTCGATGATGGATCTGAGGTGAGGTGGGATGTCGTCGGCATCTCGGTTGGTGGGATATAGTTAGGGGGGATTCCTTGGCGAATCTAGATTGGTATGGAGCGGGGGTTCTGTACGGGGTGAAAGGGTGCAATTCATTAAATAGGGATACGGCCTGTACATCTGCGCTATAATTAAGAATGTCTTCTTTTTCAGCTGGACCCGCTCGCGTCCATGCCTGACCTGCCTCCGAATGCGTCCAGATCGCTTCGGTTGGTATAAGCGCTCGCTTGGAACGCCATATACTCCTGTACTCGCGTCCCAGCTCTTCGGGGGTCGCGGTCTCCTGCGCGGGCTCGGTATTCCATCCACGTAGCGATAGAGACTCCAGGGAGTCCCTGCTCCATCTGGTGCGTGCGATACTGTCTGTATCGTTCGAGCCAGATTGGAGTGATGGGGCGAGGACGCTGTCGGTAGGTCTCTTCCTCGATCTCATTGATGGCGCTTGTTTCGACGGGGGTGGCGGCCTGTCGCTGCCAGTACTGGGTTGTTGTTTCATTCTCCAGTTGTGGGCGACTTGCGCGCTCGTAGAACTGGGTGGCGGTTCGGTCGCGAGCGATGGTGCGCTCGATCTCGTTGTTTCGTGAGACGAGTCGCGCCAATTCTTCTCTTGCCGCAACGTCGCGACTTGCCGTAGCAGCTCGTCGTAGGTCGGAAGCGGGCTGGGGGGTGACTGAACGGGTTCCTGAGTCGCCTGGGAAGTCACTGGAGTCTGGGGACCAGGCTCTGGGGATGGGGTGCGGGGTTGGGGCTCGTTGGGTTGGATGGGTGTGGTTGTTCCAGATAACAATTTCGGAATCTGTGGGGGAGTGTGGAACATAGCTTTCGTGGGTTGGAGTGTCTGAACGGATGACGACAGGGATTCCGGGTTCTCTGAAGGGGAACTCGGGGCTGGAGGGGATGGAGATGGAGAGACGTGGGGTAGAGAAGTATTCGATTTCTTCCGGAAGAATGGGAGTCGAGATCGTAGGGACTTCTTCGTACTCTTCGTTGAGGACGTGTCCCCCCTCTTGTCCGACGTCTTGCTCGTTGGTAGAGTAGGATAGTCCTGTAGACTGAGATTCGAAGAGTGGGGGGAAATGGACTGGTCCTTCCCACTCTCTGTAGGCGTCTGCGACATAGTGGTAGGGGGTGGTTGAGCGGGTTCGGACGGGGTAGAGGCGAGGGTTTGGGACAAAGACGCCTCCTGGACGTTCGATGTAGCTAGGGAGGATGAGGTGGCGAGCGTAGTTAACGAGTCGGCGATAAAGTTGCTCGACTTCGTGTCCGTACATTTTGAGGAGGATGAAGGTGGTGAGGGCACAGGTGAGGCTAAGCACGGTAACGGCTATAGCGACAAGAGTGCTGGTGGAAAAGTCGGTAGAGATTTGCATTCGGTTTGATTCAACATATGAGCGTTGAGAGGAAAGGGAATGTATGGTAGCTTCGAGCTAATTGTTAGACCCGAACTCCGGTATAGCAAACAAGACTAAACAAGTGGCTGTATCGCGTTCGTACAGTCACCACTTGAGTGTCAAAGTGTCTGATAACCGAGAATCAAAGATCAAACGCAAAGTCTGGGCAGAGGAGTGAGTCGAAGAGTAAGTTTGGTGTATTGAAACTTTAGCTCGAAGCTGGAGAATATACAGCGAGAGCTACACTACTTATATACTGTTTCTGTACGTACTATTATTGTAACTGTCCTTTGATAACGGAGCTCCGGGGAGTAAGGCGACAGGAGCTGGAGCACAGTCTCGTCTTTGTGGAGTTTGTGCGTCAATGCGTGATGAAGCGCTCCGGGGTTCGGTGTTGGTGGGTGTATGACCGTGGTTGCTTGGATAAGCGTCGAGATTAGATATGATAAGATCCAGATAAGATCTTATCATGTCTAATAATAGAAAAAATAGAAAAATCATAACAACTACGTATCTCATCTGCATAGCCATTGCATTTAGCTGGTAACAAATGAAGCCTTAAAACATTTGAATGTAGGAAGGCCTTTCTCAGTTCTGAAAAAGCTTTTTGTCCTGGGGAACAATGGACTGAGGGTATTTTCTCATTTTACAATGCACAAAGAAGGGTGTCAAAACTGATGCCATCATCAAAAACTTTCAAGGCCCCATATTATGCTAGATGTGGAATGATATATATGTGTATGTGAATGTATCATGAAATTTGTATAGCAGAGTGGAAGAAACAGACATGCACCAAACCTTACATCAGCGCTGATACGCCGTCTACGCGTTCACACCTATATTTTGCGATTTTGTAACAATACAATTGCATATCTATCCTATACTAGTGATAATAAAAGGACTATAGCTGAGGCTTCAAGCTGATAGTTACAGCAGTATGCAACTAGTGAAGCCAGGACTTAGATGCAATACCACTAGTGGGTTAAATCTACCAGCCGGCCATACTAGTGACTTGGATACTAGCCAGACTAATTAATATAAGGCCACTAGTAGACAAGTAACGTGACTAGCACACCAAACAAGAAGCAGGATACACAGATCTCGTGAAGTTCAGTCACTAGCAGGCCGATCAGGGCATAAACACCTAAGTCAGGTTAACTAGTTGCGCAGCAATCTCGAAGCAGGACTTAGAAATGAATTAGCAACGGATTAACCTCGCATCTAGATCCGACTAGTGCGATCAGATCTGTTACGATCAGACACGAGGCTAGCCAGACTGCGCTTTCGATCGTGGCCAACTGCGTTTACGGATGCGGAAGCGTGGCTGGTAGTTTATCCTCGGCACTAGTGGCGCATTGCTGGGTCAAGAACGCGAAGTAAAACCGCTAGCATAGCTCCGTGGCTCACTAGCCGACCAGCAGCAGTTTCTAGACCGACTATTGCATGCTTTTTCGCAGTATTTCAGGACTAGCCAAGAAATCAGTACTGAAAATACCCCACTAGTGTAGCTGTTTGTGTCACTTTGTACCTTTATTTACAGTATATAAGTAGTAGAATAGCCACTCGCAACGGGAGGCGACGCCATCCCTGCGATTGCGAGTGACTAGTAGTATCTAGTGCCCCCAATTAAAGGCTTTTGTGCTTAACCTCGAACGAAGCGGCTACTAGTCGCTAAGTTACCTATAGTATTGAGTGAATTGAAGTCCCTTTGAGTCTACCATTGTGTCCTGCAAAGGCCAAGAGTGCTCCGAAGTTAGTTCTTGCAGTTTCTTGAAGTTTAAAGTATTATTCTTAGGCCAAGAGTGCCACTAGTAAGCTAGAGTGTGAACTAGTCAAGTGTTATCACTTGTAAGGAGCAGTTTCTAGGCCAAGAGTGCCACTAGTAAGCCAAGAGTGCGAACTAGTCAAGTGTTGATCACTTGTAGGAAGTATTACAGGGCCAAGAGAGCCAATAGTCCGAACAGTCGGAGTCCCAGCGAGCGCAGTAGCTCAAAACCAAGTCACATTCATTCAATTGTGTCTTACCCACCCCACTAGTGCGAGTAGTACACTTGTAAAACTCACTAGTAACAAATAAAGTGTCTTTTGAACAACATCCCTTGATTATTGAGTCTGCAGAGTGCTTCTATTGTACTTGAAACACCCGAATTCAATCAATTGGTGATAGTGTAGAGTTGTGAGAGGTTTAGTGTTGGTTGGAGATCATTTCCGCCCACTAGTCTTTTGTCACTCGCCGTTACTGAGCACATCACCGGAATTGCCCGCTGTTGTTCACTTTCCATTTGCTCTGTATGTGGTGTGTACGGTGTGTCAACATCTGCATGTACACTATCAATTCCGCTTCTATCTTGAGGCTGTCCTAAGGGAGTCAGCTGATAAGGATGGAGACATGGTGTATGCCCCCATAGGACATCCTCACCCATGCTAATTCATGTAGGGGCTCCATCTCCGATCTTCCTAGAACCATCATCAGGATGGTGGTTGACAGCAGCACCACTTCTCCCTCTGGATCCAGGAAGGCATGAACCATTACAGATGGTAACCTGAACGCTGAAGTGTTGATGCCTGTATCAGCCATCTTTCTTTTTTACCAGATTCATCTTTCCTTCTCTTCCTCATGCTGCGCATGTGAAGATCATGCCATTGATCAAGGAAGGTTACTCTTGCCTCGCTTGCCATGGGTTTTCAAGTTCCCTGTCCATGTGTTTCTTTCTCTTGAAACCCCAAGGACCTTAAGTCTCTACGTTTCTGGGGCTTTTGGAATTTAACTGGTATTTCACCTACATCCTTTACTGAGCATACCGTAGTGCACTCTTCCATGAATTATCAGGTAGACGGTAGGCCAATCTAGGCATAAACATGTGAAATGACTTATAAACCTTGCTCACAGATTATCGGGTACAGAGGACTGTGTGATGAAGTTATTTGCAGCAAACAGGTTATCATGAATATGGCAGCGACCTCTTAATATTGCACTGCCTTCTTGCTATTCTATACAGTGGAGGTCATCTTGTATGGCGACCTCTTTATATTTTGTTTTCGCCAATTATCCCTATGAAATCTTGTAGAGTTACTCCCCCTTTCTAGTTCAGGAGGATTGTTGATATTCTACATCCTCTGCCAAAAAAACTCATCCAGTTGAAGGAGGAGGTATGGAGCAACTCTTTGTCCTCACTGACAGAGAGCTATTCCATCAAGAAGATGAAACAATGATCATGAGGTAGAGGATGAGGGTGCTGTGAGAATGTTCATGGCGCTGATGTGCTCGGTAACGGTGAGTGGCAAAAGACTAGTGGGCGGAAATGAGCTCCAACCAACACTAAACCTCTCACAACTCTACACTATCACCAATTGATTGAATTCGGGTGTTTCAAGTACAATAGAAGCACTCTGCAGACTCAATAATCAAGGGATGTTGTTCAAAAGACACTTTATTTGTTACTAGTGAGTTTTACAAGTGTACTACTCGCACTAGTGGGGTGGGTAAGACACAATTGAATGAATGTGACTTGGTTTTGAGCTACTGCGCTCGCTGGGACTCCGACTGTTCGGACTATTGGCTCTCTTGGCCCTGTAATACTTCCTACAAGTGATCAACACTTGACTAGTTCGCACTCTTGGCTTACTAGTGGCACTCTTGGCCTAGAAACTGCTCCTTACAAGTGATAACACTTGACTAGTTCACACTCTAGCTTACTAGTGGCACTCTTGGCCTAAGAATAATACTTTAAACTTCAAGAAACTGCAAGAACTAACTTCGGAGCACTCTTGGCCTTTGCAGGACACAATGGTAGACTCAAAGGGACTTCAATTCACTCAATACTATAGGTAACTTAGCGACTAGTAGCCGCTTCGTTCGAGGTTAAGCACAAAAGCCTTTAATTGGGGGCACTAGATACTACTAGTCACTCGCAATCGCAGGGATGGCGTCGCCTCCCGTTGCGAGTGGCTATTCTACTACTTATATACTGTAAATAAAGGTACAAAGTGACACAAACAGCTACACTAGTGGGGTATTTTCAGTACTGATTTCTTGGCTAGTCCTGAAATACTGCGAAAAAGCATGCAATAGTCGGTCTAGAAACTGCTGCTGGTCGGCTAGTGAGCCACGGAGCTATGCTAGCGGTTTTACTTCGCGTTCTTGACCCAGCAATGCGCCACTAGTGCCGAGGATAAACTACCAGCCACGCTTCCGCATCCGTAAACGCAGTTGGCCACGATCGAAAGCGCAGTCTGGCTAGCCTCGTGTCTGATCGTAACAGATCTGATCGCACTAGTCGGATCTAGATGCGAGGTTAATCCGTTGCTAATTCATTTCTAAGTCCTGCTTCGAGATTGCTGCGCAACTAGTTAACCTGACTTAGGTGTTTATGCCCTGATCGGCCTGCTAGTGACTGAACTTCACGAGATCTGTGTATCCTGCTTCTTGTTTGGTGTGCTAGTCACGTTACTTGTCTACTAGTGGCCTTATATTAATTAGTCTGGCTAGTATTCAAGTCACTAGTACAGCCAGCTGGTAGATTTAACCCACTAGTGGTATTGCATCTAAGTCCTGGCTTCACTAGTTGCATACTGCTGTAACTATCAGCTTGAAGCCTCAGCTATAGTCCTTTTATTATCACTAGTATAGGATAGATATGCAATTGTATTGTTACAAAATCGCAAAATATAGGTGTGAACACATAGACAGTGTATTAGCGACTTGATCAGGAAACATCCATGTGGACGCCTGTGAGTCCCACACTGACATGATTGTCATGCATCAATGCATTTCCTCAGGTGTATCTCTCATCATTGGTCCTGAATAACTTCAATCCTTGTTCACAGAATGTGCTGAACTTAATTTCAATTCCCATTCCCTCCACTGGGGTACCAGTCTCCAAGCTAATGAGTTGATGGGGCCAACGTTGTCGGTTGCCTGATACTAGTGATATCCACATCACACATTCCACCAAAAAAAAAAAACTCTTCAGTGTTCACAAGCAGTAAGAAAAACCTTGGTGCATGGCTAGATCAGTGGTACCACTGTGTTTGAATAAAGATAACATGTATTCGACATAAATCCCTGAGTTCAGCAAGCATGATGAAGGTAACTGGAAATACAACTAGTGGTCTTGATGGAGATGGTAAAGGATCCCAGCAGTGATGTCATGTCAAATGGCAAGAACAGAAACAGATATGTGCAAGCACTACACAATTGACATTACTGTTCTCCCAGTATCTTTGTTAACTCAACATGCTTGTCACATCTTTGCAAGTGAACTACTCTCCTCCCCCTGACCTGATTTAAAGAATGAGTTGGGATTGATGTTGGTGAGGCCAAAACACTGCTCTACAGGCTCCATCGATGCTTGAATGGAATGGGCTTCCAAGGAGGAGATCGCAAAACTTTGTGATGAATTTTCTTCACATGGGGATTGTCATCGCCTGACAGACGCAGAAGGGAAAAGTTGGCATTGGTTGATGGCATCACTCTACCCAGTTGAGGACTTGAGAACGAGCTACACGTTCATTAGATAGCACATTCGCTGACCATTATTAAGTGGCCCAGATGGTTAATTGTTGACCATGTCCTTGCTCATACTGGGACATGGAACAGTCCCAACTTGTCCATCATGCATGGTTTATGCATATTCTGGACTCTTTGCCCTCCTCGCTGACAAGGCAGACAATGATGGCACTATGGAGTTTTTCCTCCATGTGTATGTATGGTCTTGAACTCAAAGAGGAATGAGTACATAGATAGATAGAGGACTT
The DNA here is from genome assembly GCA_902506015.1 of Armillaria ostoyae. Lineage (NCBI taxonomy): Eukaryota > Fungi > Basidiomycota > Agaricomycetes > Agaricales > Physalacriaceae > Armillaria > Armillaria ostoyae. The sequence continues at coordinate 4,147,403 of LR732084.1, read as the reverse complement.
CAGTGCAGTTTGTATGACAAAAGGCCAGCATGTCTTCAGGTGGGGAAGGACACAGAGAGAAGTAGAGTCACAGCTATATGTGCAAAGGGGTCCAGAATCAGCAGGAAGTACAAAATGGCGGCATGGGGGAATAGCAGTGGTGAATGTGGAGAGAAATAGAGTGCAACTTCAACTTGAAGTGGAGGTCAAGAAGTCACAAGTCATAGTGATCGTCGAGCAGTGATAGGAACGGAAGTCGGGGATATTAGTCTAGCCAGCCATCTGGGCATATGAGAAGATCAGCTTCTGCCTGCTTTGAGAGCCAAGTGTTATGAAACTCAATATGACATAGTGATGGCGCATAGCGTAGATCAACAGAAGGGAGGTCAGGTCGGAGGATGATATTCATGCAAGCGAGTATGCATATAAGTTAGGTGCATAGGATGTGTAGAGCACTGCTCTTCCCTTCTGGACTTTTACTCCTTCAAGGGCACGACTTTCCTTGGAGACGGTGGGAAAACACCATGTCTTCACGGAAGGGATCATTGAAGGTGAGGATCGGGAGTGGGGGAGAGTTCCCTGAGTTACACCAGAAGTACTCATCTGGGATCTTTGGAGAACATAATCTGGATTTCTTGATGAAGGATTTCTCAGATACTTTGTTGACAACACTATCTTCCCACAGTTGCCTCCATGATTCACATATTCAGATCCCAGAGAGCCTGTCTTTGCAGAAAAAGGTCACCATGAATGTCTTAGCAGACAATCGTTTTCACCACCCTGCTGTATGGAGACAGCTCTACAACTGGGCATGTGATCAAGGGCTATTTTATTCCTCCCATATTGACAGATTTCATCTGTCATCCTTTAACTCCAATTTCACCAGTGAGATGTTTCTCAGTTTGGTAAGATCCATATACTCATCCAAACAGAATTGCTCTACATTGCTGGGTTGCACTTTGGCAGACTCTGCAGTACATGATGAGATAAGAACCCTTGTCCACATTCCTCTCTCCTTACTTGAAGAATATGATTTCAATTCATTGGAGAATTATGAACAATGACTTCTGTTTGCCATTATATGCTTTTCACTGCATGACCCGGAAGCTCCCCAGTCCACCTTTCATTCGCGCCAGCCTCGTTTCATTCATGATGAACACTTCAAACACCCATTGTTGCATATCGTGGTACATGCACTTAACAGAGTCATTCATCCCCCTGCCATGTCATCTTGGACATTTGATCTGGAGGTATTCAAGGTGATAGGCTCCTACATCGCGTCTGACTTATTCCCTTATTGGGATTTTCCAGAATATCCTGATCATCCAGAAGATGGCTGCTCCATCGTACATGCTCTTGTGTGCCTGGCATCACTCATGCAGCGGGAACCCCACTTCAATGAATGTTTACCCCCTGAGGAATGGGCCACAAGATCCTTATTTTCAAATATCCTTAAGATTCTACAATTTTCAAACAGAGGAAAAAGTCAAATTGTGCTCTGTCCTTGGTTAGCTATCAAATTCTCTCTGTTTCTTCGGAATCACTGTCATGATACAGAACTTTTGGTCATATATATACTCAGTCAAGCTTTATCCAGAAGGCTCCTCCAAGTGTTCGAAGCTTTCCGGGAGAAATCTAGTTTGAGTTACATTGCGGATAGAGAGTATCTGCACCACAAGGCCATTGAAGGACTGAAGGGGTATATCACTGGGCTCTCAGAAGCTACAAAAAAGACTGAGGGTCAGATTATTGATCCAGAAATGTTCCCTGGGTGGCATATCAAAGACCTCCATCGAGCAGTGGTCATTCATTGCATCACTGCGAGTGTCATTCGCAGTGACACCCCGCCACACCTTATATTATCCCACCTGGCTTCAATTGCTCCAAATCACCCAGAATGGTCTAACATCTTGGAAACATTAAACTCGCCAGAAGACGACTTGTCCATTGAGAAATATAATTTCTACTGGCAGCCATCATCAGATGACAAGGAGTGTTTGAAAAAGAAGATGAAACATGTCGTTGAGATTGTAGCCGAGTGTCTTGAGGTAGAGAGGCTTCGCAAGAATGGCATCAATCAGGTACGTGAATGATACAAGCGCTTCAATCTGCCTTCAACTAACTGCTTTCACACAGCCACTGCAGAGTTTCGATCCTCAGACCGGGTCTCCGGAAACTCGACGTGGATCCAGATGGCCAAATTGGATGAGAAAGCCACAGACAGATGGAGAACTTGAGTCTCGAGATATTGAGCAAGGATGATGGACGCATATAACGGTAAAGAGAAAGACAGATAGGATATATATTGCATTGTTTCACGTAGCATTAGTAAATACTTCTAGGACTACCGTATCAAAATTTGGTCGTCATGCTGTCAACACTTGTCGAAGGTCCTTCACCCACAACTCAAAGTCCTTCCTATGCCAGCCGCAGCAGCCTGTGAGAAGGGCCACCAAACAATAACAATTGTTACGACTATCGATGATATCCTGACGTGCGTGGAGTACGGCACATCCAAAATCGATGTACACAACCTGCTTCGGGACGGTAGACGTGACCATTATATTCCCCGGTTCCATGTCGCAATGTATGACCTTGCGCTCGGCGATCGCAGATATACTTCGGAGCGCTGAAGGATACTGAGTTATCGTATGAATAAGTACAACGTTCAAAGCCTTCGATGGGCGCTTACAAGCCCTTTTGTAGTCTCAAGCTACTCGTTGTATGACTTCTAGGGTAAGTGTTCATATTGGGAGGAATAATGGCTGGGATATTGATCTTGTAGCTCAGCCAGAGTCGTCCCTTCGATGTACTCCAGAAGGACAACTCGGGTGGATTTCCCATTGGGTCGTTAACTATTCACCATCAATTCAATTAACAGTGAGAAGTCTATGACATATCCTGTGCTTCCCATAGTAATAGGAAACAGCCAATCCCAGGATATCTTGGAGTGCGTTATACACGAGGTCCTCGATGCTTTCTACCTAGACAACTGAGCAGCATCCTTGTGCTTGATGCATGTTTCCGGCCCGTTCCGGCATTACCTCTGGGCCACGTCTTTGCTCTGCAGCTTGATTATCGTCTCTGGTGGTATTACCCTTGCTCACCACCACCAATGTGACGTTCCTCGCATAGTCCGTGTTTCCGTTGTGACCGAGGGGAAGTAATATCATCACCCATTTAAACGGCATAGATTCCTGATAAATACCGCCGACATACATTGAGCTATTGTGGAATGATGGCCGATCCTAACCGCGACTTTATCAAAAGAATAAGAATATACTGCAATCACCACACCAGGATACCAATCTCAGTAATAACAAACCGCATTACATATCTTGTAGTTACGTGCTGACATTTGTAGTGGTGAATATTAACGTTTGCATCTACAGAAGTACCATGATGAGTGTAAGCAATGGGTATGCACTACCAGGCGATGAGGAATTCTTACCCGTAAACTCATAGAAAACAGCCTACCTCGTCCCCGATCCAAATCAGCCAAGAAGCACTGCAGACACCGCTTATTCAGCACCGTTCTTGAATCAAGGAGACGTGGAAATACCACATCTAGAGAAGGTGGATGCCCCCCTGCCTTTGTGCAGGCGAGAAGGCTATTACGATATCGTCAATTGCTTCCATGGAGAATACGGCATATGTCGATCCCTAGAATGCGTGTCAGCAAGACCCTCTTTGAGACGCTGATATCACACCTCGATGCTGTTTATCGATAAGAAGTTGGATATCGAGCATTTCTTTAAGGCCGTGTTAGCCATGAGGTACAAATATGTGAAGCTTTTCCTACGCATCATAGTGAAACTCTGGTAAATATGAGGAATACGGAATAAAGAATGATGACCCACATATTCTCGTATAAAGAAATATCGACAAGCTTACTGATCGCATGACACACCTGAAGAGACACCGAAATTCAGGACCTGTGCACTGACAGAACCGTCTAATAATGGGAAGGTACCACAAAGCACCGAAGGATTTGATGAAAGTGGCAGCTAATTAGATGTGAGATGAGCCCATTGGCTCCATATTCAGGAAGCGAAAACACGAAGGTCTCCAAATTCTAACAGTGTACACCCGCAAGATTGGAAGTGATGTACCAAGCATACACTTTTTATCTTTACCGTAGTAGTATGAAATCGCCGAGTCCTCGAGCGCGGTATACGCAAGATTCCCGATTGCGGCCAGTTCTCTGGGGCAGTTACCATCGTTGAGAGGTCAACAATCGAGGGGGGAGGAACACCCAGAATAATCTGAGAAGAATACGTGTAGGTATGCTTGTCCTCTACCCACGCTTGAGGGAGCCTATCTGGTTCTCTATGGATCTCAATCGTTACCACGAGCTGAAATTCGCGGAGGAGCCGCCGACGAGGGAGTGACTCGATGTTTAAATTAAGTGGTCACAAGCCGGGATATACAGGGTTCAGGGGGAAGCGTGTGAGCTCTCCACGATTATCAGGGTAAAATTTGAGCGAGAAGCCTTCGAGCCAGTCCACTATGCGTGAGAGACGGAGATTAAGTACTCACATTTGATGGTAACCTCGTGACTCTTAAAAATATGATATGGGCATTAACTGATGTGCATTTAATTGGGAGACATGTGGGCGTTTATTGATCCAGGGAACACCGGATGTACGAAAGCCTGTCGATTGGTCCTGCTAGTGCATTAGCTCGCAAGGATTATGTTTCCGTCAGGACTCTAGCTTACATTCTGAGCTAGACCCGCCAAATCACTCTAATCCGTGAGAATGAGCGCTTCCTAGCGAAGAAAGTTATTGAGTGCTCGTTTGACAGCCGAGACAGTTTATACCGAACCACGGACAATGGGTTGAGTACTTTCGTATGCCACATAACCATAAAAGTCAGAGACCTGAATCTGCGACCGAAGGTTCAGAATGCCGGTTGTCATAAACGGCGAACCACATTGAAGAGAGCGAACGCGGCTATCTAGCCGACTCGCTTGATGGAGTATATTTACGTGCCAATCATGACAAGAATTCGAAAGCCGACGAGCACAGAGCAGCTAGGTATGCAGACTGAGAAGAAATCAGGAAGACGAGCGCAGGAGGCAATCGGCGTCCGTGGAAATTAATGGTCGGAAGCTCCCGTGCCTTAAATGAAATTGACGTCATGGGGCATGCGATGTCTATCAACGGCATCAATTGTCGTCAAGGGCTGGAAAAAACTCTAGATTTCTCTTTCTCCCACTCTCATTTTTTCATGCAGGGTCTTGGAGACCGCGACGACGACGATGTTCCTCCAGCGGCGGCATACAGCGACGGCGTCGCCAGTGAAAACGGGAGGAAGGCTGATGAAGAGGATGTCGACAATTTTCAAGCCGGCGTCGCAACGGGTGGTGGAACGAGTTGGAGCCGTGCTAGTGGAAGAGGATGAGGAGAAGATTAAGATGTCGGTGTCGTCGAGTCAGTCGTCGATGGATGATATTCGCAGGCCATCCGGACTCGGGCCGACGATCGAGGAGCATGCAAGCGTCATGCGTGCATACCGCGTTCAGGTCCCGCCTCTTCCTCCCTACCGCCCGCCCAAGCCGATCCCTGAAATCCCGCCATTGCCGGTGGAGGTACTCGCCACGATTCTCTCGTTGCTCCCACGCACGTCAGTGCCTGCACTCGCCCTACTCTCTCGCGACTTTCTCTCTGCAGCGCAGGCCGTGTTGTACGGTGATCTCAACATGCGAGATGTTCGGAATCCGGACGCACTGTGGATATTCCTTGTCACGCGGCGAGATCTCACTTCTCTCACCCACACCCTCCGCGTCCCTGCATGGCCATCCGCACAGACTCGGGCATATCTCATACCCCGCGTGCTCGCACGTATGGACAACCTCCGCTCTCTATCACTCCCCTCCTTTGATCTTCACATCCTACGACACCACTCGGCTTTTGGACTACGCTATATTGAGTTCGGGAACACACGTCTCTCCGGGCAGGCCGAGATTGAGCTTCTCACGTGGCTCGATGGCCAGACCAACGTCATTTCCCTCCGATTCCCGTTCCTCCTCGATGATGATGACGACGCGTCACCACCTACGCCACTGCCTGCCACACCTACGCGTACCCGCCTTCTCTCCGCGCCCACCACGCCAAGCCAGCCGTTTCTATTTCCCATGCCTCCGCTATCGCCGCTCCCGCCTACTCCAACGCCGACTCAGGACACGTTCACGTTCACGCATACAGAAGCCACTCTGCTCCCTAATCTGGCCACCCTGCACAGCCCTCCACGTCTTATCATCCTCCTCGCGCCTTCTCGACCTCTCGTTGACGCGTCTATAACTATTTCTACGCCAATCTACGCTGGGTTTCGACCTACGACCACCCTCGAGTCGCTCCCTCCATCCGTTCGCCGTCTCAATCTCGTCTTCAAGTCCGTGGGTAAGCGCACAGAGGAAAAGACACTTCGCAGTGCCATCGTTGTATGCCCCGCCATCGAAGAACTCGAAGTAGAAGGAGAGGCTGGCGATGAGTGCTGGTGCTCCATCGTCCCTTATTTCAAGTCTCTTCGAGTCGTGGTCATGCGTAAACCAGGTACGGCGCAAGTGAAAACAACGAAGGAAGAGCTCGATGAGAGGTTCCCTCTCCCGAAACGTGCCAGAACACGCTCGACATCCTCTACTATCAGTCATTCGGGCCACTCCATGGCCGTCAGCGAACGAGCCCGCGCAGCTCGTCTAGCCAATGCGTGCCCTGCCCTCCAACGTGTCGTCTTCCCAAACGGAGTACAGTGGCGTCGTCCATCTCCCTCTTTCCCCCGCTCCCGGTCCACACCAAGTCTCCCATTAGACGATCTCTTCGTGAAGAAAATCAATCGCGATGTTCCTCCTCCTCCGCCTCCGAGCAAAGTCGTCCCTTTGATGGAGCAACGGTTCATGAAGGCAGAGCAGTGCTTCGACCTCAACGAAAGCGATGATGACGATGACTCCTTGTTCTTTAAACCAAGTCCGAGCAGGCAGAGTAGCTCGATGCAACACTGTCATGAACAGGTTGAGGTTGAGGTTCAAGGGGCAGGAAAGATGGTGATGACGCTGGTCTAGGCATAGGTACGTGTCTTTCCCGCCGTTCTTGCTATTGAAGGTCCTCATCTTACTTCGTAGATCCTTTGCCGTTGCCGTTGTTTGGATCTCGATTCATGTATATATCCTTATCTGTATTTATCCCTACCTTCACTCTCCCACTCATGGATTTATACCCAATTGCAATTTTTCGTGGACACAGATTATTCATCCTGATACATCCAGCGAAATAAGTCTCATTACTCAAGGCAAAAACTTACACAAAGTTACACCTATGCATAAGAATCGGTGTCGGTGAGGGGAATGTGGTTACTTTCGCTTCCACGCTCATCTTCCTGTGAAGATATTTTCGCCCATATCAGCTCAGCCATCGTTCATGTACCTTGATTTCAACCAACGGTTCATGGAGGCAGAACGGTGTTTCGACCTCAACGACGGCGACTCCCTGTTCTTTAAACCGAGTCTCAGAAAGGAGAGCATTTCGATACAGCGTTGTGACGAACAAATCGAGGTCGACGTTCAAGGTGCTAGGAAGATGGTGTAGCGTTAGGTACGTGTCTTCTTCTCCGTTCTTGCTACTCAAACTCAAAACATTCTTTCGTAGATCGCTCTGCCGTCGTCATCGGGGCAAATCGATTTACTCTCGATTCATCTGTACATCTTTATCTTTATCTATCCTGCGACTTATGAATTTACACCCATTCATATCCGTTGCTCCCTTCTTAGCTTTGAACCTCAGCGTTAACGTTACCCTTTCTACATCTCAATTGGTTCAAAAGAGTTCATGCTTGTACGGCGACGGTTCGAGGATTTATCGCTGCTGTTAAGAATCAGGGTATTTCGAGTAATACACGAGGTAATGAAAACCCGAGTAAAACCCAAGTCGTGAGCGAGGATGTCCGAGAGCCGAGTTCCAACCACCAAGAGGGATCCGTAAGAGTGCTAACAAGCGCTAGGCGTAACTGACAAGGTTTCCGACAAGCGCTAGGCGTAGTCGGGAAGCAGTTGATTGGCAAGCGCTGGGCGTAACCGATCAGGAATGCTTAAATCACACAGTTAAGTGGACGTTGAAGGGTAGTAAAATTAGATTGAGAGATCCTAATACAATTTATCTACGAGTTTATATACTAAGGGAAGATTTGAGTCATTATTATTCTACAATGTTCCATTATATTCTAGTATTGGTACGAAGAATCAAGAAAGTAATAGAAAGTAATAGAAAATACAAGCAAGTCACTGTTAAGACCGAGAAGGCCGAGTTTGGGCATGTGTTGACTCATGCACCAAGTCAACGGATATGTGAAATCCATAACAGCTGCTGCTCGTGTTGTGTCGGAAGATATGAAGATCTGCTGGTCATTAACGCATTCAAAGCATCGCCAACAATGATAGCAGTATCAAATTCAAGCTGTCAATGAAACAATATTTAAGGAACTATCGCAGCTCGCTGCAAGGTTATGAGGTTGAGGTTCAAAGTGCTGGAAGAATGGTCAAGTTGGAGGTGCAGTGTTTGGCGTGTGTCTGCTTTCTTCCATCTTGCTATTCGAATTTCCAGTTCTAATAAGTCATACCTCATAGATGATTTGAGGCTATCGGTAATGCACCTTGTTGGACTCCCCACTCATAATGAATTCCATGTAGACATCATCGCCGTCACACCATCTCTCATGAATCTAAATTTAAATCCATGTTATGTTCCATTTCCTTTGCACCTGCAGCAATAGAGAACCTCATAATAACTCATTCAAGAACTTTCGTCCCAATCTGGCCATCCGACCAGGTTTGTAAACACTACAGAATCTACCACAAAAATTTCAATATCTAAATCATGAGCCACATATTCAACGCATTATTCAATGAATGGGAAATGCTGACAGAAACGAAAATAGACCCAGTTCTCCATCATACGAATTCCACACACCGTATCAGGTCATGTAGCCTAGCTCAATGTCCCTATTTGGGTCTGATGGTCGTTCGGATCTGTGGTGAGTTTCCAGCCCCCCAGTGAGATTGTTGGTACTTGTTGACGGCTATGTGAAAGTGTTAAGCTGTCAGGAGACTGAAAGATTTATATCATCTACATACCTGGTTGATGTCATTGTTGCGATCCTTTTCCTTCTCAAGACACTCGGCCAGGATATGGACAATCTCTTCCATATCCTTCTTCCAATGTTTCATATCATTCGGTGTTCCATTGTCGGTGGGATGCAGTGTGTAGCACTGAACAGAGTATTCGTCATATAGCGAGTTTAAGGTTTGCAAGATGTTAGGCCATTTATCATTATGAGGAGCAATTGAGGTCAGTGAGAATAAGATAAGGCATAGTGGGGTTATGCTGTGGGCGATGCTCACACAAATGCAATGAATTACTGGTGCCTGATGTAGGTCTTCGATATGCCAGTCAAGTAAATCCTCTTGAATATCTGGGAGCTTCCGTGCTTTGGCTCCTGAGAGCCCAGTGATATAACCGTGCAGTGCTTTGATGAGCTCCAGGTGGAGGCTGCTTTTGTTTGCAATATAACCCAAGCTGCCATTCTCTCAGAAAGCTTCATATTCGCCAGGAATTCCCCATTTGAATGCCTGACCCAATAACCAGCCAACTACCCCAATTATAGAGTCAACACGAGGAGGATCAAGGATGACTTGAATGGCAGGCAGAGGGGGTGCATCCACTACATGTTCATCATGGATGACTCGAAGGATATTCAGAAACAAAGGCTGCATGGCCCATTCTGCTTTCCATTCAACGCCGCAGTCCTCGGGGCCTGGTTTCCCCAGTACAAGACGGCGCCGTTGGGGTTCTTCAACCAAACAAAGCCTTCTATCATAGAGCGCAAGACTGCAGCAATATGGATCGTTGAAATGATGAACTGGAGAGTTGCACTCCCAAGTAAGAGCCTATGAGAGAAAGATAGTAAATTTGGTATTCATGATTGAAATGAAGTGTACCACCAACGGCACCTGACAAGCAAGTTGACACAGCTGAAGTAAAGAAACATACTTGGAGGTGTTCAATATTGTCATATCAGACCTGAGAATGCTTCGAGTACTCACTTGACACCTAGAATAGTGTGGCTGTCATTATGATACTCCATATGCATATGGATAACAACGGACTGTAAAGCACGGAGCTACACCAAGCACCTATGAGAGATGTGTAATCTAATGGAAGGTCATTCATGGTTAGTGTGCTCTACAGTTCGACATTCTAGTAGGGAGCCATTATATATCACTGACATGGTCCTGTTCTGGGTGCAACTGAGGTTGGAAGTGCATCAATGGAGCATGATGCATCCAAAAAGTACGGTGGCTTGGTTCCTGATATTGATTCTACTTGCAGAATAGGCTCTGGAGTTGGTGATTCGATAACTGCGAAATAAGATGTGAAAATTGTATTAGGGCTGAGAGAGTCATACTGGGGATCAACATCTCTAGTTTGTTTGAAGCATCAAATGATGAAAAGGATCTGCACATTCATTAGTGTAGGCAAAGTGCCTGCTGTTTAATGCAAATGAACAGCTATAAGATTGCCGTGATCAGGAAAAAGATGGCTGGGAGCCTTGCTTTGATTGTCGGTCCGTGGCCCAGATACAGGAAATATGTGGCATCGCTAGCAGCTCAACTTTGTAAGCCAGGGTCTCATTGAGGGCAAGCAATCGAGGATCATACTTTTGAACAATCCTTTTAATTAATCATGAATCAAAGTTCCACCACCACACAAGGAGAGCCTGTGAATGGAGGAAGATGAGAATTATCGTAGCATGCTCTTGAGTTACGGAGGTGATGCTGATATGTACTGGTTCTCAAAAACCAGGCAGAGAATCTCACCAGGAGGGTTTACTAGTCAGTCAGGTTTAGTGCAGTTGGCTTGCAAAGCATGATCTTTTGATCAACACACAGTTTATATCGAATAGATGATCAGAATCAGGGACATTGTTTGCTGTGCAGACCATGTCAGCATGATATCTGACATTGGAAATTGAAGATAATGAGTATATACACCAATGATTGTGCGTGGTATACCACTAGGTATCATTCTAGGCAAGTTTGCACTTGCGGGTCTTCCATTTCACTAATTCCCTCGTCTTTGAGTCTTGTTAGTATCGGCTACATCATAATTAGATGGGAAGTATGGAGAGTCTCTCTGTATTTGTCCAGGTGAGACGAGATAAAGCAATGAATCAGAGAGATGTAGACTCACCCAAACTGGGATCAATCTAACAGCGGAAAGATTGCCTGTGGCTCCATTGTCTGGAAAGAAGAACACCGAGGAATGGAACTACAGACACCAAACAGTGAATCCTAGATTATTCCAGATGTAATGGTGAGGCAGAGAAGAGGGATGGACATATGAGAGAGGAAGGAAGGTTCATATTTGTGGCTGTGATGATGGCGTGATCTCCTGATTTAGTCATCACCGCTCTTGAGCTCATATCATTCATCCGACATTGCCAGTTTTCTGATCCAGGCACCTAGGTCTATGTCTGGTTGTCTTCATCTTTCTTCAATACAGTGACTGAAGTATATCCATCAATGGTCAAAGTTAGAAACTGGAATCATTGGTTCATTCTAGAATCTGATCATCATGCAGCGGGAGTGTTACATACCTCTTAGTACAATTCATTTCGCAGGCACACAATCACATCAACTGTCAGCGGTTGCTCACTGCCTGTTGCTCTTCTGCAGTTGTGGTTTACTCATGCCGCCCAAGATGTGAAATCAAGAGGCAGAAGAACATTATGAACGTTCAAATGCTTATAGAATTTCCGAGCATCGCAGACTGTGATGAAGTAAGCACCTTTCACTGTGAAGATAGACAATGCAAACCAGAGTCACTGTTAGGTGGGAAGAAACAAATAACTGGGAATAGCAGCCTAGGAGGTGTTGGCAGTTGAAAGAAATAGTTTAAATTCAGCTTGATATGCCTTTGGCATCACATCTGAAGTAGTTACTTATATTGGAATGAAAGAGAGCTGGGTGTGATGGGTATAGAGCAATGACAGGTACGCGTAGGGGTGTGCGATGTGGCATAGGTGGCAATGCGCTGCTGTTGTCATCGAGAAGTAAAGGAAATCGGAGAGAGCATATGTTGGTCTGGTCATTGAACCAAGTTTAAATGAGTAGCTGATCTTTGGCATGCCTAAGAAGCGTGCGTCGCCAAACTCGATATGGCACTGGAAACCAGACAAGGTGACAGCTCATGACGTGAACGAAGATTATCCATCCAGTCTGTGTGATATAAGTGTTGAAGGCAGTGCACAGTACAAGATGTGATAATGCATATGGTCCAGAGCCACCTCAGCTTATGCATTATCACATCATATGCACAAACAGGTTGTTACACGATGTGACATTCCTGTGACAATGTGATGTGCCGCACCCATTTCAGTTATTTTCTTTGCGTTTTCTGCTGTACTGTACTATTTTGACCTTATCTTCATGGGGTGTGACATGTTATGCCACATCTTCAGCTGTGAAGATCTTCACATCTGGATGTGACAGGTTATGGTCATCTTCATGTTACACATCTTCACTGTTGTGGTAGTATTGTGGTTATGTGTTGTGACTGGGGTGTTAAGTTGTGAGTTCAAGCCTCCTTGATTGCACTTTTTTTTACTCCCAGTGAATTCACCTTTGAGCTGCCAGAGCGGAATCGTTGAGGCCGCTGAAGAGACTCTGTGCGCGCAGGCTAGAAATGCAACAGCGTCGAAGACACTGATCACACCCACACCCAACACTACACACACAAACCCTCAAGTTTGTGGGGGATTCTGATGCGATAGAAGCAGATAGAATTTAGCACAATCAAACTCTCAGAATATATGATACGTCGTATAGTGATCGCGCTCATATGGTATCTAGATTTCTCTAAGTCCAAAGGCTTTTAAAACAAGAGGAGCGACCGTTGTCACTGGGCCTCAAGGCAAAGGTGTAGTAACAATACACACAACGTCAAGAGATGCACACAAAACCCTCAATAAGTCTCAAGCGACACACAAAATGACCTCAAACAACTTAAAACACACAATACACGACTCAAAGCTTCACGCTCTAAGCAGAAACCCTTCACAAAACCGTCCACTAAAGCCACAGGATTCAAACCTACGCGCTCGAGCTTCCAAACCAATCGTAGATCCACAGGGTTCTAACCTATGCAATCCAGAGACACAATAACCTTATAAAACCCCGTCCGCAAGCCACAGGGTTTGAACCTATGCCACTTGGGAAATATATACCCTCAAGCGAGTACTAATCAAGCCAAAGGGTTTGAACCTCTGCCACCTGTAGTACCTCGCATCACAAGAAACCCTCAAAATACAAGAGCACGTCCACAATGACACCAAACTCTTATTCTCAGGTTAGAGCACAAGTTAACCAATCAATCAGACAGTAGTACAAGTGCCGCGTTAGCTTTCTATGCCTCGCACGGTACTCAAGTCACTCGAAATGCTATCAATCTAGGTATATTCTCTCGCGCGAAGTTACAAACTACTCCTGAAGCTAGAGCGTCAAGCTGAGGGCTTGCGCGCGACTACAACGGGGGTCCGGAACTTGTATACTACAATTTACACTGTGCTATTTATCTAGTCTACATCCTACAAATTAGTACAACCATATATAGTATTATTTGGGTTGCGGAACTCCATTTCCTGGGTCCCGCGCGTGTCGTTGTCATCACACCATAGCTTGGTGGTTACTCAGAGCTCCATCCTGGGGCCAGACTCTTGGTTTCTCCGTGACTCGAAGTCAGTTAGCAGTGCTCTGCACACGTATGGATGTTACTTGGTATATCCTCGGAGTTGCAGCATTCCGCGCAGCTCACATATCTCGGAATAATGTCTTCTAGTAATTTCTATGGTAGCTAGACCAACCAGCTCCTTGTCTAGGTCTCGCGCGCTTCGGCCGAAGCCAGAAACCTCGGATTTAATCGCATTCTGACATTCTAAAGTCTAGAGCGGCATCTGCCAGTATGGCAGTGCCTTGTGCGTCATAGATCAATGTTGCACGAAGTTTTAATTATCTCACAAGCTTCTTCTGTTCTATTCTTAGCATGCGTAGTGTATGCACTGTCAGCGCACTCAGTGTCGAGTACTAGGACTTTAGACATAGTGTGACCTATATAGTATCACTCTCAAGTTAAGCCATGCGCTCCACCCAGCGTCACTCAAGGCATCTCATTGCCTGCACCTTAAATGCTGCGCTCTAGCCATTGCTTCTCTGCATTGGTAACTTATTATTATAAAATGTATGTATTAATACATTTCGCAAAATTACACGCGTAAATGCTTTCAGAGCGCGTCACCGCATCATAAAACTGAATTGCTGATATGACAGAAACATTTGGGAATGTGTGTAGACAATTAAGACATGTGTATTTTGTTATTTCTTGCTCGAAAAGAGCACTAATTTGGAAGCTTCTTTCATCTCTTCACTGAGTCTTGTGACATGTTATGTTATGATTTTTCCATTTTTCCATATCTTATCTCTCAAGCACCTATCTTATCATGGCACTTACTCGATTATCTATGGATCAACCAGCCCGGACAGACCGGTCTCCACGACTATAACAGACGACTTCAGGTATTGTGCTACAGCTCACGACAGTCGCTCGCCTAGCTCGTTGTTTTCATTGTTTCTTGCCTCGCAACCGAACACTCGACATGTATCCACATCTATATATAGTGTTCGGACTTCAGTATATAAGTAGCATAGTTCTCGCTGTATTATTCCCAGTCTCGAACTAAAGTTTATCTCTACCTTCGCCTACTCAGCACAAAGCATCTAAGAGATTCGCCATAGCTGTACGATTGCCCTAATACGAAGGCAGTCAGCTTACGCAATATCTTTATAAGATCATGTGTTAGGCAAGGCCTAACAATTAGTTCGAGACTTCCTCTCTTTCTCTCTACCGCCAGCCGCAAGAAGAAAGACCCATGACCCCCGACTTGACGAACCAACAAACTATTGGCATCAGCACTGCTCTAGTGGGTGCGTGTCTCATCTTCCTCCTCGGATTCTTTGTCGCTCTCGCCTGGAGGGAAAGAATCCTCCCGTACCTTTACAGTCATGGCATCCTCATCCTCCCACACCAACGACTCCGACCACAATGACCAGCCCCCTTCCCCGCCCACTACATTCTCCCCTACGCCAGCACTGAGCAACTCCTACACGAGCCGGTCGTGGCGTCACCGACTGGGTTACAACGACGCCCCCCCTTCCATGCAAACTCCTCGGACGAGTTTCCTCAGAGGACCGCTCCTCCCCAGCGCAATGCAACCCCAGGCCCCAGCGGCACCTGACACAAGCCTACGCCCCCTTCCAGTTCCCCCGAACCGGAGGCGAACGACAGTGACCTACGGGCTAGGTACAACCAGTTCCCACCCCCGCCTATGACCCAGCCGACATACCACCCCCGGAGCGGGCCCTCCTACCCGTCCAACCAAGGCCTATCATGGGCTTCCCCACTCTTCCCCCTGGGCGAATATTCATATGGCCCACCACGGGGAATGACCCCTGGCCCACTGATGACAGTTCCGACGATGACGCACCCTGGAACCATCCCGCTCCTGCCGCCAACCAACTTCCCCCTCCCCAGCAATTCATCCTTATCAGCAGTGACGACAAGGACCTCGACACCCTTGAACCCCCGCACTCTGACCCCGACATACCCGAATCGGTCTCCAGCACCACAGGACACCTATGGCTGCTACCTTGATACATGAATTAGTGTCAGTTAACAGACCAGCCTATATAGGGTATTTTCGCAGTACTGCATGGCATATTAGTCAGCACAGAACTCCAGACCAAATCATGTGATTACTAGAAAATCCGGCAGCTCCAGGAATTGAACCCAGGACCTTAAAAAGATTTTTAATAATGTCACATAGCATGGCCAAAGTACACATGCTAACCACTATACTATACTAGCATTATATATTTATGTAATCATCTCTCTATATGGCCTCCCTCTCTTATATTTCTAATATCCTAATTGGGCCCTCCCTTTGGTGTGCTTTTTTTTTCCTTATTGGGCTGCACAAATCAGCCCATCAAATGTGCTCAAAAGCGGCTGTGCCCTGCCATTGATGGCATCAATATCAGGCTATTTTTGGTCAAAATTCGCATTTTGGCTCATTTGGGGCTTCCTCAGGCTACTGGGTGGGTCAGGGGATGGTACTAGTATATGCCTAAACATAAATAGCATAAAAGTGAACCCTCTGGTGAGGTATGGGGGCCCTGGGGAGTGGGTAAAAACAGTAAAATAATAAAAAATAGCGGAAAATCGCATAAAAATCGTGTTTCGGGGGTGCTATGTGCATCGGATCGCTTCGAAAACTTGACCAGTGAATTCCCTGGCCTTGAATACCCCTAAACGACTCCTCTACAGTACATGTGGCGCATTTTATGCCTAGGGATAATCGGGAAAATTGGCTTTTTATGGTGCTGCGTGCATTGGATCGCTTTGGGAATGTTACCAATCGATTTCTACACCATGAAGACCCTAGAATACATCTTCATATGCTATATATGACCACCGGAATGTGATGGAAAATGGGGGATTGGGGGTTACATACAGTATATTTTGTTTTCTAGCCATTGCGCTGGTCTGAGGATATCACCAGTCGATTCCTTGACCTTGAAAACCCCCAAATGACTCTTGGTTTCATTTATGGGGTCTCAGGATCGATGGTAATAAAGATATGACAGTTTAGGAGGAGCACATATGAATACTCCCATTTCTGGGCCTCGGAAAATTTCGGAGTTTTTACCAGTGGATTCCCTGACCTTAAAAACCGCCAGAACACCCCAGGAGCACATTAAAAACATTCGGAATTCATGGTTAAAATGGGTGATAGTGAAAATATCCAAAATATCATATACTTCGTGTTTCTGGATGTTTGGGGAAACACTTTTTGGACCCAATTCACGATATACATTGTATAATAGTGGTTACAAAAGACCAGGAGGATCCGACATGTATTGGCAGAGATATAAGCAGATCTTTCTCAAAATGTGGAGGAGCACCCCCTAGATTTCGATGTTCTGATCATCCTATGGCCTGGGGACTATCAGATTTGGATTCCTGGACCCAAAAAACAGTAGGATCACCAATCATCCATGGGGTTCATGTGTTAAAACTCCGAAGTAATGAGTGTGCTTTCACTTTTGCATAAAGATATACTAGTGTACATGGATAATGCACTAGTAAAAATGACCCCCAGGGATGATAGATGAGTCTAATGTTTTTTGGGTCCAGGAATCCAAATCTGATAGTCCCCAGGCCATAGGATGATCAGAACATCGAAATCTAGGGGGTGCTCCTCCACATTTTGAGAAAGATCTGCTTATATCTCTGCCAATACATGTCGGATCCTCCTGGTCTTTTGTAACCACTATTATACAATGTATATCGTGAATTGGGTCCAAAAAGTGTTTCCCCAAACATCCAGAAACACGAAGTATATGATATTTTGGATATTTTCACTATCACCCATTTTAACCATGAATTCCGAATGTTTTTAATGTGCTCCTGGGGTGTTCTGGCGGTTTTTAAGGTCAGGGAATCCACTGGTAAAAACTCCGAAATTTTCCGAGGCCCAGAAATGGGAGTATTCATATGTGCTCCTCCTAAACTGTCATATCTTTATTACCATCGATCCTGAGACCCCATAAATGAAACCAAGAGTCATTTGGGGGTTTTCAAGGTCAAGGAATCGACTGGTGATATCCTCAGACCAGCGCAATGGCTAGAAAACAAAATATACTGTATGTAACCCCCAATCCCCCATTTTCCATCACATTCCGGTGGTCATATATAGCATATGAAGATGTATTCTAGGGTCTTCATGGTGTAGAAATCGATTGGTAACATTCCCAAAGCGATCCAATGCACGCAGCACCATAAAAAGCCAATTTTCCCGATTATCCCTAGGCATAAAATGCGCCACATGTACTGTAGAGGAGTCGTTTAGGGGTATTCAAGGCCAGGGAATTCACTGGTCAAGTTTTCGAAGCGATCCGATGCACATAGCACCCCCGAAACACGATTTTTATGCGATTTTCCGCTATTTTTTATTATTTTACTGTTTTTACCCACTCCCCAGGGCCCCCATACCTCACCAGAGGGTTCACTTTTATGCTATTTATGTTTAGGCATATACTAGTACCATCCCCTGACCCACCCAGTAGCCTGAGGAAGCCCCAAATGAGCCAAAATGCGAATTTTGACCAAAAATAGCCTGATATTGATGCCATCAATGGCAGGGCACAGCCGCTTTTGAGCACATTTGATGGGCTGATTTGTGCAGCCCAATAAGGAAAAAAAAAGCACACCAAAGGGAGGGCCCAATTAGGATATTAGAAATATAAGAGAGGGAGGCCATATAGAGAGATGATTACATAAATATATAATGCTAGTATAGTATAGTGGTTAGCATGTGTACTTTGGCCATGCTATGTGACATTATTAAAAATCTTTTTAAGGTCCTGGATTCAATTCCTGGAGCTGCCGGATTTTCTAGTAATCACATGATTTGGTCTGGAGTTCTGTGCTGACTAATATGCCATGCAGTACTGCGAAAATACCCTATATAGGCTGGTCTGTTAACTGACACTCTGGATACATGAATTAAATCTGTTAACTGACACATTTCATACAGAATTCTAGCAGACAAGGCTGCACAGGAACCCTGTCTCCCCCACCCCAACCCCTCGCCTTTACATACCGCTCCCCAACCGACCTGCTCAATCTCGATGGACCCGACTTCGAGTGGAACGAGCTCTCAGCGACCGACATCCTCATCCTTGGCCCCTATCAAACTGCTGCATGGGAGCTCCGACAACGAGATGTCGAAGAACAATATCAACTCAGCAGAGAGGGGCGAACACCAATGGGCTGGTACCTCGCCGTCGAACGAGGCGATCCCATCCTGGCCCTGGGAAGAGACGCGACCATCGCCCCGCGTATTTTCCACAACCAAAACCATGACGACTATGGCCTCACCCCAGGATACGTACTACAGGGAAGGAGACCAGTACAAGAGACAGGAGCCTAGCTCCAGCTGGAGCTCGCCATACTTGAGCTGGCCACCCGACAACGAGACGAGGATGCCGCTGGCCTCTAACCAGTTCGACACTTTCAACTACGACCAGGAGACATTCGAAAATTTAGGTCAAGACGACCTCTGGACAGAACAAGAACGGTACGCCTCCTATCCATTCCGACTCTCTGACGAACCCCCCGCCTGAGTATGACAACATGGCCAGTATCACGGCCCACGAACCAGCCGCCTCTACGCAAGTGCCAACAACGGAGCAGAAGGCTCCAACAACCCCCCAACCGACCCCCCCAACCCAGCAACAAGGAGCGCCTACAACAGGCAAAGGAACTCCTCGAGCTCAAGAACAGGTGACTAGCAGAACTACGGCTCGAACTTGCTGAACAGGAAGCCGAACGAAACACCCATGCAGAGCTCTACCAGCTCGGCAAAGGCAAGAAGCCAGACAAGCCCCCGCCCCCTGCCCCTAACTGGCGACGCTCTCTAAAAGACAGGAACGACAGATGGTCGGTCCCAAGGCCACCACCCAGGTGGAAAGCCCCTGATCCATACCCCACTCCTGTCAGGGAAGCACCAGACGAAGCACCATGGTTGGGCATCAAGCCCATCATGGTCAAACCACCGCTTCCCTTCGACGGGCAGTACAACGACATCGAGAGGTTCATAGGCAACTGCTTCACTTACTTCAAAGTCTTCGCCTCCTTCTTCCAGGTCCCCTCCTCCCGCGTCACCTTCGCCGTCTCGCATCTCGAAGGAAACGCCAAGACCTGGTGGGTCCACACATGCCAAGAGTTTTGGTGTGACGATGACGACGACCTCGAACCCCCCAGATTCCGCCTACCCTCATGGTGGGAGTTCGTTTCCCTTCTTACCGTGCAGTTCCACGACCCCGCCAGCGAAGAAGTCCATGAACGACGCATGTTCGACCTCCGCTGATACGCCGTCTACGCGTTCACACCTAGATTTTGCGAATTTGTAACAATACAATTGCATACCTATCCTATACTAGTGATAGTAAAAGGACTATAGCTGAGGCTTCGAGCTGATAGTTACAGCAGTATGCGACTAGTGAAGCCAGGACTTAGATGCGACACCACTAGTGGGTCAAATCTACCAGCCAGCCGTACTAGTGACTTGAATACTAGCCGGACTAATTAATATAAGACCACTAGTAGACGAGTATCGCGACTAGCGCACCAAACAAGAAGCAGAATACACAGATCTCGTGAAGTTCAGTCACTAGCAGACTGATCGGGGCAGAAATGCCTAAGTCAGGTTAACTAGTCATGCAGCAATCTCGAAGCAGGACTTAGAAATGAAATAGCAACGGATTAACGTTATGCCCAGATCCGACTAGTGCGATCAGATCTATTATGATCGGTACTAGTATAGCCCGGCTGCGCTTTCGATCATGGCCGACTACGGTTGTGAGCACGAGGATGTGGCTAGTCATTCATCTCCGGCGCTAGTGGCGCGTTGCTGGGTCAAGGACGTGAGATTAAACCGCTAGCTGAGCTTTGTGGCTCACTAGTCGTCCAATAGTAATTTCTAGACCGACTATTGCATGTTTATACGCGATGTTTCGGGCCTAGCCAAGAAATCAGTACCGAAAATACCCCACTAGTATAGCTGTTTGTGTCACTTTGTACCTTTCTTTACAGTATATAAGTAGTAGAATAGCCACTCGCACGGACAGGCAAGCCATCCCTGCGATTGCGAGTGACTAACAAGAGTTTAGTGCCCCAATTAAAGGCTTTTGTGCTTAACCTCGACAAAGCAGCTACTAGTCGCTAAGTTACCTATAGAATTGAGTGAATTGAAGTCCCTTTTGAGCAATACTATTGTGTCCTGCAAAGACCAAGAGTGTTTTGAAGTAATTCTTGCAATTTCTCGAAGTTAAAGTATTATTCTTAGGCCAAGAGTGCCACTAGTAAGCTAGAGTGCGAACTAGTCAAGTGTTATCACTTGTAAGGAGCAGTTTCTAGGCCAAGAGTGCCACTAGTAAGCCAAGAGTGCGAACTAGTCAAGTGAAGATCACTTGTAGGAAGTAGTACAGGGCCAAGAGAGCCATTATTTCGAAGCAGTCATAGTCCCAACGAGCGCAGTAGCTCAAAACCAAGTCACATTCAGTCAATTGTGTCTTACCCACCCCACTAGTGCGAGTAGTACACTTGTAAAACTCACTAGTAATGAATAAAGTGTCTTTTGAACAACATCCCTTGATTATTGAGTCTGCAGAGTGCTTCTATCGTACTCGAAACACCCAAATTCAATCAATTGGTGATAGTGTAGAGTTGTGAGAGGTTTAGTGCCGGTTGGAGACCATTTCCACCCACTAGTCTTTTGTCACTCGCCGTTACCAAGCACATCACCGCATGGGCAAGGGATCTGCCCTCGCCTACTTCCAGGAACTGGAAGTGGAAGCCAAGAAAGCAAACCGACGTGGCGACGACCAGGCCCGTGGACTAATGGTCAAGGCCATCCAACTTGGAGTCCCCAACTCCTACACCAATGCCATTGCTAACTCCGGCCAGTATATCCCAGTCACTTACAATGACTGGAAATGCCGGATTTGCATCATGTACGAGGAGTGACAAAAGAAGTGGGTCTTCAACCAGACCATCGGCGCCCGAGGAAGTCAGCAGAACAAGGGCACCAGCAATACCACCACCAGTCAACCAAAGACAGGTGGTGCGACAAGTTCGATGTCGACCAAACTGACGGGTAATGCAACACCACCAAGGGACGCTACCACGGGAAAGTGGCATGCGGTCAAGACGAAGACGTTTGGAGGGGCGGGAGAGCCCATGGACATAGGACAGATGCGCGTGAAGGGGCTATGTTTCCATTGCCACAAGCACGGACACATCAGCAAGGACTGCCCCGACAAAAAGGATTACCGAGATATCCGGTCAGTACAAGTTACTAACGAACCGGTGACGGAGTCCAAAGTCGAAAAGGTAAAAGAGACGGCGGTCTAGGGTCCGATTCCCCTACGATCACCAAGGACTTACATACTGGTGCATGCTTGTCTTCCGCTGGACAGTCTCATTCTATTTTTTTAGTTACTTCATGTCTACCTACACATTCAAATATACCCGCTCTGATTTTACCTGCTCTTAATGTCCCCCGCATGACTAGCACCCCAGTTACAGAATCGCAAAACCGATACACAGCACTCAGCGTCGACGAGTGCAACAACAACAACAACAACATTGACACGCCCCTCAAAGGATGCAACGACAGATCGCCTGCCAGGGCAGAAGCAAAGGCAGTCAATCCCACTGGGCATGAGGCAGAGAGCCTCTTGACGCTCCCCTTGTGAAAGCTTGGACAGACCGGAGCTAAGTGTCACACGAGTAGTCCACGTGGGGAAACCCAACCAATGAAAGTGCTTGACGAAAAGTCACCCACCACCGTGACACCCATCGACACTGCGAGCTTGCCCCGCAGGATGGATGGGACGTGCTACGGGTTGAAAAGTGCTCCTTTATCAACCCCCCACGAAGTCTTGTTGCAAGACGAGCAAGCGGCTCCGACCCAACGGTCACCCATCACAACAGTTGGCGTTGAGTCCCGACTGGATGGTGCGCTGGAGAATACCGCAAGGAATCCCCAGGACGAGGAAGCGATGGCGAGACCTACCATCATGAAGAGTATTCCCTTCCGGTCGACGGTGGCTCCCAAGAGTGTGTTGCTGGGAGGAAAGGGGGAGACTGGTAATTCCGCGTTCGCGGTTCAAGCCCAACCCATCGTTCTCCTGAACGACCCTCCCACTACGGCCCTTGGACACAGCATGCCCCGTTGAATGCAAGATCCTCAAGCATGCCTGTCAAAGGCCATCGGTGATGCCAAAGCCATGACTACAAAGAAGAAGGCTGTAGGAAAGGAAGCTGCTGGCACCCAGGCAGTGAATAGGGGGCATTCGGTATCCATCATTGAAGTACCAGACGAAGAAGACGACACGGCGTACCAGATTTGGCTTGCCAAAGAACAAACCCCGGCAATAGCCAAGAAGGGCGACGAGCCTAGCTCGGTCCCACCGACGAAGACAGACTCCCCACACGCTTTTCGCCTGGACGCATCGAGACTGCGTCCCTGAACTCACCCAAGAATTGCTCTCTGAACTCCGACAAGGAGGAGAGCTAGCCTGGGAGCAGCTTTACGAGCTCCGTGAACTACCTCGATACCTTTGCCGAAGGCAGAGCAACGCCAGAGACTTTACGCTCGACGTTCAGCTGAACCCCTGCACTGGAAGGCAAACGATCGCCACCAAAGCACTCGTTGACAGCGGCTGTACCAGCAGCGCCATCAACAAGACTTTTGTACAGAAACACCGACTCGACACCCGAAAAGCCGCCGTCCCCATCACAGTCTACAATGCTGATGGTACCTGTAACCAGGCAGGCAACATCACTGAATTCGTAGAATTCTGATTGACCATCGGGGATCACAGCGAACGCATTGACCTCGCAGTCACCGACCTCGGCTCCAAGGACCTCTACCTTGGCCACGACTGGCTGAAACGCCATAACCCGGTCATCAACTGGGAAACCAGCACGATTATTTTTGGACGCTGCCAGTGCGTCAAAAACCCCTTCCCATTACCCGATGCAGATCCCGACGACCGATGGGATGAAGAACTAGAGGACGGCAACAGAATCCTTGCTGTCAACATGGAAGAAGAGCTCGTCATTCATGCCGTACACCACGCCAATGACCTCGCCGCAGCCGCACATGCCGAAAAACCCCAGAAGACATTCGAAGAGATGGTACCACCCGACTACCGCTCTTTCCGTGACTTGTTCTCGAAAGAGAACTTTGACGAACTCCCTGAGCATAAGCCATGGGATCACGCCATCGAGCTAATTCCCAACGCCAAATCGACACTCGACTGTAAGGTCTACCCCTTAAACCGAGATGAACAGGAACAGCTCAACAAGTTCCTTGACGAGAACCTAGAATCAGGGCACATCACGGAATCCAAATCCCCCTTCGCCTCTCCCTTCTTCTTCGTTAAGAAGAAAGACAGTTCTCTATGGCCCGTACAGGACTACCGAAAGCTAAACGAAATGACGATCAAGAACCGATACCCCCTTCCTCTCATTTCCGAACTCATCGACAAACTCCAGGGGGCAAAGTATTTTACCAAGCTTGACGTTTGTTAGGGATACAACAATGTCAGGATCAAGGAAGGAGACGAACACAAAGCTGCCTTCCGCACCAACTGAGGGCTGTTCGAACCCACCATCATGTTCTTCGGACTCACCAACTCCCCTGCCACCTTCCAATGGATGATGAATAACATCTTTAAGGATCTTGTTAGGCCTTGCCTAACACGTGATCTTATAAAGATATTGCGTAAGCTGACTGCCTTCGTATTAGGGCAATCATACAGCTACGGCGAATCTCTTAGATGCTTTGTGCTGAGTAGGCGAAGGTAGAGATAAACTTTAGTTCGAGACTGGGAATAATACAGCGAGAACTATGCTACTTATATACTGAAGTCCGAACACTATATATAGATGTGGATACATGTCGAGTGTTCGGTTGCGAGGCGAGAAACAATGAAAACAACGAGCTAGGCGAGCGACCGTCGCGAGCCGTAGCACAATACCTGAAGTCGTCTGTTATAGTCGTGGAGACCGGTCCGTCCAGGCCAGTTGATCCGTAGATAATCGATAAGCGCCATGATAAGATGAGATAAGATAGGCGCTTGGGAGATAAGATAAGGAAAATGGAAAAATCATAACAGATCTCATCTCCGAAGGGAAGGTCACTATCTATCTTGATGATATCCTAATCTTCACCAAGGACCTCAACGAACATCGACGAATTGTACGACGAGTGCTCCAGCGCCTACGAGAAAACAAGTTGTTCCTCAAGGCCGAGAAATGTGAATTCGAAGTCCTCGAAACCGAGTACCTCAGCATCATCATCAGCGAAGGACAAGTACACATGGACCCAGTCAAGCTCGCCAGCATAGCAGAATGGCCAACGCCGACAAAGAAGAAGGAATTACAGTCGTTCCTGGGGTTCACGAACTTCTACCGCAAGTTCATCAAGAACTACTCGAAGGTTGTACGTGCCCTCACACAATTGACTGGAAATGCAGAATGGACTTGGGGCGCAGCGCAAAACCAAGCATTCCAGCAGTTGAAGAAGCAAATGGCCAAGGATGTAATCCTCGCCATCCCGAATTGAACTGGACGCTTCCGAGTCGAGGCCGACGCAAGCAACGGCGTGGTCAGCGCGGTCCTTAGTCAGGAACAAGAAGGCAGATGGCGACCCGTCACGTTCATGAGCAAGGCACTCACCGTGACGGAACGAAACTATGAGATCTATGACAAGGAACTGCTCGCCATCATGCTCGCGCTTTCCGACTGGCGCCATTACCTTATGGGTGCGCTCGAGGATGTAGAAATCTGGACGGACCATCAAAACCTCCAGTACTTCTGGAAGCCGCAAAAGCTGAACCACCGACAAGCATGTTGGGTCACCGAATTAGCCGAGTATCACTTTATTCTCAAACGTAAACCTGGTGCCACCAACGTCAAAGCTGACCTCCTTTCCTGATGAAATGATCACGATCAAGGAGAGAACGACAACGGAGACATCGTTGTTCTCTCTCCTGAACACTTCCGGGTCATGATCATGCACCTATAGCTGCTACTTTTAAGGCATCAAATAGTGTCAGTTGACACATAGTGAAAACACAATATGAGTGTCAGTTGAAAATATTCAATTTCCCAGGATTATATAGTATATTAGTCAGCAGCTCAATTCATGACATCATCAGAAAATCTGGCTGACCCAGGAATTGAACCCAAGATCTTAAAAAGATTGCCATCAATATCACATAACTTTGCTAAACAGACATGCTAACCACTATACTATACAGACATTATATATTTATATATCCATGTTTCCATATGACCTTCCTCCCTTATATTTATAATATCCCAACTGGGCCCTCCCTTTGGTGCGCCTTTTTTTTCCTTATTGGGCTGCTCAAATCAGCCCATCAAATGTGCTCAAAAGCGGCTGTGCCCTGCTATTGATGGCATCAATATCAGGACATTTTCGGTTAAAATGGGCATTCAGGCTCATTTGGGGCTTCCTCAGGCTACTGGGTGGGTCAGGGGATAGTACTAGTATATGCATAAACATAAATAGCATAAAAGCGAACCCTCTGGTGAGGTATGGGGGCCCTGGGGAGTGGGTAAAATGAGTAAAATAATGAAAAATAGCGGAAAATCGCATAAAATCCGCTTTTGGGGGGTGCTACGTGCATCGGATCGCTTCGAAAACTTGACCAATGAATTCTCTGGCCTTGAATACCCCTAAACGACTCCTCTACAGTACATGTGGCGCATTTTATGCCTAGGGATAATTGAGAAAATTGGCTTTTTATAGTGCTGCATGCATTGGATCGCTTCGGGGATGTTACCAGTCAATTTTTACACTATGAAGACCCTCTAATACATCTTCATATGCTATATATGACCACCGGAACATGATGAAAAATAGGGATTAGGGGGGTACATATGGTTTATTTTGATTTCTAGCCATTGCATCGGTCTGGGGACATCACCAATCAATTCCTCGACCTTGAAAACCCCCAAATGACTCTTGGTTTCATTTATGGGGTCTCAGGATCGATAGTAATAAAGATATGACAGTTTAGGAGGAGTATATATGAAAACTCGCATTTCTGGACCTCGGAAAACTTCGGAGTTTTGACCAGTGTATTCCCTGACATTAAGAACCCCCAGAACACCCCAGGATCACATTAAAACACTTCATAATGCATGGTAAAAAGTGTGATAGTGAAAATCTCCGAAATACCTTATACATTGTGTTCCTAGATGTTTTGGGAGACACTTTTTGTACCCAATTTATGATATACACTGTATAATAGTGGTTACAAAAGATCAGGATGATCCGAAATGTATTGGAAGAGATATAAGCAGATGGTTCTGAAAAAGGAGGAGGGGCACCCCTCTGATTTCGATGTTCTGGTCATCCTATGGTCTGGGGACTATCAGATTCAGATTCCTTGACCCAAAAACCATTAGAAGCACCAATCATCCATGGGGTTCATATGCTAAAACTCCGAAGTAATGGATGTGCTCTCATTTATGCACACAGGTATACTATTTGCATAGTTGGTACACAAGTAAAAATACCCATATGGATGATAGATGAGTCTACTGTTTTTTGGGTCAAGGAATCTGAATCTGATAGTCCCCAGACCATAGGATGACCAGAACATCGAAATCAGAGGGGTGCCCCTCCTCCTTTTTCAGAACCATCTGCTTATATCTCTTCCAATACATTTCGGATCATCCTGATCTTTTGTAACCACTATTATACAGTGTATATCATAAATTGGGTACAAAAAGTGTCTCCCAAAACATCTAGGAACACAATGTATAAGGTATTTCGGAGATTTTCACTATCACACTTTTTACCATGCATTATGAAGTGTTTTAATGTGATCCTGGGGTGTTCTGGGGGTTCTTAATGTCAGGGAATACACTGGTCAAAACTCCGAAGTTTTCCGAGGTCCAGAAATGCGAGTTTTCATATATACTCCTCCTAAACTGTCATATCTTTATTACTATCGATCCTGAGACCCCATAAATGAAACCAAGAGTCATTTGGGGGTTTTCAAGGTCGAGGAATTGATTGGTGATGTCCCCAGACCGATGCAATGGCTAGAAATCAAAATAAACCATATGTACCCCCCTAATCCCTATTTTTCATCATGTTCCGGTGGTCATATATAGCATATGAAGATGTATTAGAGGGTCTTCATAGTGTAAAAATTGACTGGTAACATCCCCGAAGCGATCCAATGCATGCAGCACTATAAAAAGCCAATTTTCTCAATTATCCCTAGGCATAAAATGCGCCACATGTACTGTAGAGGAGTCGTTTAGGGGTATTCAAGGCCAGAGAATTCATTGGTCAAGTTTTCGAAGCGATCCGATGCACGTAGCACCCCCTAAATGCAGGCCATGCTGTAGGATTTAACACATTTGCCATGCTGATTAGCATTGGGCCAAATGCCACCCACACTGCTGATTAGCTGTACAGCCATAATGGGAATTTCAACCAGCGCTGGCACTCATTTTGGGCTCGGATGGCTCCTCGTTTGGGTGCAGGGCTGGCCCAAATGCAATTTGGCCTGCATCTGTCCGAATTTTCCCCCAGCACAACCAAAAAAGCTCCAATCCGTGCCAGCCTTGAATCGGCACCACCTGGTTTGATGCCGATTACAAGCCGGGTACTATTTTTGGCTCCCTTTGTTGTTGGCTAGCTTTTCGTGAATATTTTCACTACAGCAAGATAGTGCTGCATTTGTTTAATTGTCAGCTCACATTCGGGGGGATACTATTATCAAATTATATTATCAAGTAATCTACAATAACATTTGAATGCGCAACGGAGACTGAGCACCACCATTTCAAGAGATATAAAGTCCAAGAACAAAGACACTACGTCGAAGCCATACTCTGCAAAACCCACTTTAACTCCTCAACCGCATTCTCCCAAATGTCCTTCTGACGGCGTGTACCTCCCGTTGTGAGATATCCCCAAAATGCGAGACCAGCCACTGCAGTGACAACGCCGTTCACTCCACATTTGGATAACTCATCCCAATCCTTCACCCCGACGCTCTCCTCACATTGAGACTGCCTGAGTGGGCCCTTGACGCTGCGAATATCGCGCCATTCTGGTTGCAGTACCTTCCAGAACTTCCACCACTCCTCTGACATCGTCATGAGATCCTTAAGTTCATGAAAAGGTACGGCCTTTCATCCACACCGGATCCAATGCGACAACCACTTGGGCCGGTCCGTTGCAAGGAGGACTGTAGTTTTGTCGCCTATCCAAAATTTGTTGCGGCCTTCAAGTAATGTGAGGTACATCATGACCATGCTCCATTGACCGGGAAGTTCGAGGGCGTCGATAGTCTTTTGGATCTTCTGGTACCATGGCTTCCATGACTTGGGCTGGAGTAGCAAAGCATCCGACACCACCGAGGCATCATCGGCATCACCAGCACTACCAGAGGGCTGCGGTACGGGCATGGACTTGGCCTTTGGCGAGCTAGAGCCCGAGCTAATGCTTGCTTCATCGGGCTGCAAGGGAGCGACATCGTCGTCAGGAGGCAGCAGGGATGAACGAAAGAGTATCGCATCGGGATGCTCTGGTGACACAGCAAAAGGGTTCGGGTTGTCGTTAGGGCCGGTGATAGGCGGAAGATCCCCGTATGACTCTCGCTGCTGCGGTGTCATTGATGGACGAGGAAGGGGACGAGGCTTGGAGATTACACCGGATTCCTGCCAGAGGGCAGGGTCGATGTTTTCCATACCGGGCGGACCCTCAGCACAGTTGCTCGCCTCACCGAGAGGCCTAACTGTTGCGTTCGGAGCCTCGTCTACAACCGCATTCGTAACAGTCGTGTCCGCCGCATCGTCTATGACCATTTTCGTGCCCTTCTTTTTCTTCTTCTTCCCGGCACCTTTCTTCTTCGCAGGCTCCTCCGACTCGGAAACCTTCTTTTGCTTCTTCTTGCTCTTTTTCTTGCTCTGGGGTCGTTCTTCCTCTTCATCCACCTCGCCATCGCCATCGTCATCAGCGTGGCATTGTCATTTAGAGCCTGGGCTTTCCACCACTACCTCATCGTCGGGAATACCATCGTCGATGTCCATGTACTTCGCCAACTCTTCAGGAGAGAGAGAACGAGCAGCCATCTCATCGTCGGCTGCAAAGCAGGTGTGAGCTTCCCGACTAAGATAGAAAAACATTGTACGTACTGTAACACGTTTCCACAAAACGCTGGAACAAAGCCACACACTTCTCGTACTGTGCGGGTACTGCCTCGGGAAATTCAAGAGGCATTGGTGACTTGTCAAACCCAGCATGCATCCTGGAGCCAGTACCGTTAGTATGACTATCAAATAATCATTGAATACACATACGATAGGACATTGATTTGTCCTCCTTTTTGAGGTTCGGGTCCAGCGAGGAGTAAGCAAGCATGGACACCCAGCATACTCCCTAGCTTCTTCAAAAATGGTGCGAGAGTTGCGGGAAGACGGTTGAGAGCCCTACATTACGCGCCCAGTTAGAACGTGCTGAAACAGAGAAGAAAACCAAGAAGTACTCACAGTTGAGCCTCAGTCGGATTCAAAAGCGCTCCTGCATTTTCTATGGCATGCTGCTTCGCCTCTCGTGCCTGCTTGCCCTCTTCCTTGGCCAACGTCTCATATCTCTCCCTCACGTCGGCAGGCAACAAAGCAAACTGTTTTCATGTAGCTGTCGCCGTCGTTCCGATACGAGCCCTCCCTTCACTTGTCGTCTCACCCTCCAGATCTCTCTTAATCTGCTCGAAGTTATCCTTCGACCAATGTTCCGCCACCGTGAGTGCTCGCAAGCGCCCGATCTCTACTCCAGCGATGTTGCATAGAAGGAGGTGGAGTGGATCCTCGGACTTTGGATTACGCGAGCTTGCGGGTGAAGGTCCACTTGTGGGGTGCTTCCATCGATAATTCAGCCAGTTGTAAATAGCCTGCGGATTATTGAGTCAACGGTGATTTTTTTGGCACAAAAGCACGTACATTTGTCAACCGCACAATCTTCGCAGCCTTCAGCGCCTTCCTCGCCGGTGTAAGTGCTTCTAAGTGGGGTGGTGGCAGTGGTCCCGTGGGTTCCTGGTCCTCCGGATCATCCCAGTAGTACGCCTTCAGGTATCGATTCGTGACGTTAAGGACAAAGTCTTTGGCAGCAGTAATGCTTTCAGCATGGTGATAGGAGAAAGTAACTTGGGAAGACTCCAGCAGGGTCTGACGGCTGCCCTTTGCCCAGCCTTTTGGAAATGGCGGCAGAATGATGGGTGGGAACTCAGGGTCGTCGTTCTCAGGGCCGAGGATTCCTGAATTGACCGGCATGACATCCCTGAATGACATCACATGTTATGATATTTCCAACAATCATGCGTCACTGATGACTCACCTTTCTTGGTTCTCTCCATCCACGTCCATAGCGGCAGTCATCGTCGAGGTCAGGAATTCTGGTGGAGACGGGCTGTTTTACTGGATTATGCGCGTTCGTCTCGATTCTTACGCTTTACGTCTTGTCGCCGTCTCACTGTGAATCCAGGAACAGGTGTGGCTGAAGCTACTGTACAGTACCAAGTAAGCTCCGCTTCATTACGAGGTTTAAAGGAAGTGTTACACAACTAGTACTCATCCTCTTCACTCCACTACAATGACAGATCACTGCACCCCTGCTACTCCCAGCAACGATGAGGCTGGTAAGTAGCAGCATTCTTGTATATTTTTCTTTTGAACTTATCGCGAGAAACAGTCCTTGCAGCACTTCTTAGCGCTCTGCAAATCACCCCCGCCCAGCACGACCAGATTGGTCGAATTCTCTCGTGCATCCAGCCTGCCGCCGCCCCCACTCCAGCTCCATTGCCCGCGCCCGCTCTAGCTCCGAGGACCCCTGTGGCCAGTCCCACCACGCGCACCAATGTCGTGGAGAGCAGCGGAGAGGCGGTCGCGAGACTCTGGAATGCCTCCCGCTTCGCTCCTCCCCGCCGTAGCCCCACCCCGCCCGACCTCCCCCCTTTGATACCTGATCCCAATCCTCCCCGCATTCAGATGCCAGCTGCCCCCCTGCCTGTCCCTGCTGCGCCTCTCCCGCCTCCCAATCTGCCTTATGGCCCCCTTCCCGAGAACGCCATCATAGTCCCTGAAGGCTACGATTATCACGTCCCTCATCCCACGAAGAGGGGGCCATATTACCTGATCGTTCGCGGACTCGACATCGGCGTTTATGCCAGATAGTACGTTCTTTACCTGCAGGTCATGTTTGTTGTTCTCATTCTGGTTTAGGGAGGATGCTGCTGCCCTCGTCATCGGTGTTAGTGGGTCCGTTTACTGCAAGGTGCCCAGCGTTCACGTCGGTTGTGTTCGACTGGATGCAGCCATGGCGGGGCATGGGGCCGCTTGGCTCCCTTAGTTGGTATGTTTCCATTGATTATTTTCATTTTGGGTGATTGACAGCCTTCTCAGCCACCCAAAAAGCACCGCGGCGACCGAGCAATTTACGGGAAGGCACGAGGGGAGTTAATCGGTAGCGTAAAAGTGTCTTTGCCAATCTCTTGGCCCTGTTCCCGCTCGTTTATTTTACTTAAAAAAGAAAAAGATATATCTGTATATAATAATATCAAGTGCTTTACCCTCTTCTCAATTGTTAAACCGTTTTAAGGCTCGAAAATTTGATTGAATTAGAATATAATTAACTCTACTAATCAATTACATTAACTCCATTGCCACGCCAAGGTCTTCTTCGAATACGCATCACATAGTGCGCCAGGACCGTCTATCACCAAGCACCAGATGTCCTCCAAGTACCGAATAGTGTCTGTAAGAGGCTGTCCCGCCTTTTGTAGCGCCGCTCTCCTCGGTGTGCACCCTTCCGCTTGTAAAGCCTCAGCCAACACGGTTTCGTAGGCATCGCGCCATTTGTATAGTCGGTCCAAAGGCACGGTAAACACATCGATCAGACCCTGCATCGTATGGTCACAGAAGTACCGGTGCATGACACTTTTGGTATATGTCACCAGGTCGGAAGTAATGAACGCCTGGAAATCGACCTCAATGTGTTTGGCACGGACACAAATCGCAATCATAGGGTCCGGGGCAGGAGGTTTCGGACCAGTGCTGGGCTCCCTACGTCGGTCTTAGATGTCGGGTGACAGACAATCCCAAAAAAAGACCTACCCAACAGTGACATGGCGGATTTCCAACGAATTGCTTCCCTTTATACGGCGAGCTTGTCTTCAGAATGTATTTCATCAATATAAATGAGCTTCGGACAGCCCGGTCGAATACCCACTTTTTTTTGATATATGCGACTTGGCGACGCTCTCGTATCTCCTCTTGATGCCTTGATTGAGGCGAAATCAGTAAAAATTTGGTGATCGCAATAATAATAACACACTTAGCATAATTGCGCCTGCTTTTTTGCCGGTTTGCCTCGAGCCTGGACTGTTCCATAGAATATTTTTTGGGGCAACCCATGTGGTGCGTGACAGAATGCAATCGGCCCGGTGTGTCCGAATGGTCTGGAATGGTCTGACCAATACCACCCGCACATGTTTCTATCATTCTCCTCCCATTCCCTCCACTTGAACACTCGTTAACAGTCATCTGCCGTCGTCTCTGTTCTCCTCTTGCGTATACTATCCATTTCTGGATCTGCCCGGGACCACAAATTTGCGGATGCGAGAATGCGTAGGTGCTAGAGATGAAGGCCAGCCCGTGTACTGTAAAGTGGAAGTCGATGCCTTTTGCCGTTTCGTCTGACCAAAACTCTCATAGCTGTTCCCAGTCCCCCACAAGCCTGTAATACCACACTAATGGATTGTGCAAGACTTCAAGATGTCTCGTTTCATGTTGTCCCTTTTGTACAGGAATATGTGGATCATCTACGCTCACTGGAGTCCGAATCTGCCTCTGGAGAGTTGGCGTTCGATTGGATTGCATGGAAGGCTGCGGTGAGTACTTAAATGCCACTTATAATAAATATGCATGCATTCATTCTGTTGACAGTGTTTATGGACCGTCGCTCACATTCTGTCGACACGCTAGTGTGTTAAGGCTCGGACCCTCGGAACGTCTCACCTTGTACTCCCTCCACAGCAGCACTGTATGGCCGCAACGATGGCTCTATACCGCCGTTACCTTTCTAAGATTCTATGTTCGACGCGCGCGCCAGATACGAATGCGCTATTCAACAGTGCAGGCGATGTCCGTGAAGGCCCATATTTTGCCTGCTACTCTCCTCCCACGTGGGAACTGCACTAATCTTCTATAACTTCAGCATGGTGACTACCTCTCGTGCTCCCGAGTGTGAGAGCTAATCGCGTAAGCAGCTGTACAGTTGCTAATGAGTGGCTTGAGCAGCCATTCTCCGTTAAGAGAGTATTCTGACGGGCTTATCCCTCCCTCAGAATCTCTGCCATGCCTCCGGTCAAAAAGGTATATTCATCTCGCAATCTTCCTGTTTTCCTTCCGTACTTACAAGGTTCCCACAGTTTGATTTGTTTAAAGTGGATCAATGATTCATTTTGCACAGAAACTGTCAGGTGTTCATGGCCCTGCAGGCGAGAGGACCCAAGGGATTTCCAGAGCGAGAAGAGTGGGAGAACGAGTTTATGCGTGGCTGGCATCGTAAATGGCCCGTATTTTGGGAGGACGAGCGTGTCGATCGTCGGGTGAGTGTCTTTCTCTCATCTCCATCACGTTGAAGCTCATATGATCTGCAGCGAGTTCTTATGGGTCTTACTTGGGCTTACCATAGACTCTACCCCAACTTACGTCCTGGCGACATTGAGGCATCGGGACCCATTCCCACCACCATCATCTGGTCGATTCCCCTCTCCCAGTGCCCTAAGCCAAAGCCCTGGGGACCGATTAGCATCAAAACCAACCTGGTTGTGCTGGATGGCCTTCTAACGACGGCAGATGTTATGGGTCGCCGTATCACTCGGCTCATTGGGGACAAGCAGGAGGTGGCGGCGCCGTCCACATCTAGTGGTAGTGGTACTCGTAGCACGTAATTTGGCCTAGATGTACCTGATATCCGTACTACTTCAATTAGACGGTATTTTGCCAAGCGAGTTAATATGGTTCGTGTAACTCAAAATTACGTAGAATAAGATCTCAACGGAACTTAAGAGATTTGTGACCAGCTTTGAGTCTGAGTTGCGGGGTCTCAAGTCATCACTGCTGAGTAGCATTCGAAAGGCATTTCTTTGCACAAGACGCACAGAAATCGATGTACAGCTACCTAGGGAAATCCATGCACCTCGTAAATGATCCAAAAGCCATCCCAACGCCTATTAGCACAGCCCTCTCTCAAGTCCTCCTACTGGTTCATCGCCATGTTGCTGCCCTCCGTAGTGCCAGTCGAACCTGCAGGACTCGGTTGCGTACCCGTAGTGGACGCAGCGGTGGAGGCCGCATCTGGCACGACTGGGGTGAATTGTGGGGTGATACCCTGGTCGATAAAAGTGAGGTCTGGGAGACGCTCATAGCTGACCGCCAACATGGCCCGGCGGAGGCTCTAGAAACGGAGTTAATGAACCTCAGGAAACCGTCCCAAGCAGGGAAACAAACTCACATTTTTGCGGCGCTGCACGTCGGCCGGCGGCTCTGGCCAGTCTCGCAACCAGAGAGTGTAGAGCTCCTGCATGAAGTGATCGGCCTCGTCGTCATGCAGCGCTTGTTCGAACACTTCCCCCAGGGATCGAAGAAACCCAACTTGATCCTCTGTGTACAAACACTAGAAAGAGCTTTGAACATGGGGACCGTGTTTTCAGGGAGACGATACATACAGGACCGTGGTCGTAGTTGTCAGAAGGGGCGGCAGCAGTATTTTGGGTAGCAGGGGGGGGGTTGGTGGTAGATTGACTCATGGTAGCGGTCGAAAATCGAGAGAAGGTTCAAAAGGCCGCTTGACTTCTTAAAAGGGCGGGGTTGCGGCAAGCATTGACAAACATTTTAAGCTATGATGAAGATGGCCTCATGGCAAAAAATCAAGTTTGCAGAAGGGGGAGAAAGAGACGTCGTTGAACGGGCTATGCAGAAAGCACATCAGGGACAGAAGTACGGAAGCTTTTGTTTTAGTTGCCGGGTCAGGGACTGTGATGTCATATGGAAATCAAAAATATTTTGAGAGATACACGTGATCGGAAAAGGCCTGGTGCCTTACCTACGGCGCACCTCCATGAAGGGATGCTCTCGGGTCTACCGTTGATGTGCTCGGTAACGGCGAGTGGCAAAAGACTAGTGGGCGGAAATGAGCTCCAACCAACACTAAACCTCTCTACACTCTACACTATCACCAATGTATTGAATTCGGGTGTTTCGAGTACGATAGAAGCACTCTGCAGACTCAATAATCAAGGGATGTTGTTCAAAAGACACTTTATTCGTTACTAGTGAGTTTTACAAGCGTACTACTCGCACTAGTGGGGTGGGTAAGACACAATTGAATGAATGTGACTTGGTTTTGAGCTACTGCGCTCGTTGGGACTATGACTGCTTCGAAATAATGGCTCTCTTGGCCCTGTACTACTTCCTACAAGTGATCTTCACTTGACTAGTTCGCACTCTTGGCTTACTAGTGGCACTCTTGGCCTAGAAACTGCTCCTTACAAGTGATAACACTTGACTAGTTCGCACTCTAGCTTACTAGTGGCACTCTTGGCCTAAGAATAATACTTTAACTTCGAGAAATTGCAAGAATTACTTCGAAACACTCTTGGTCTTTGCAGGACACAATAGTATTGCTCAAAAGGGACTTCAATTCACTCAATTCTATAGGTAACTTAGCGACTAGTAGCCGCTTCGTCGAGGTTAAGCACAAAAGCCTTTAATTGGGGCACTAAACTCTTGTTAGTCACTCGCAATCGCAGGGATGGCTTGCCTGCCGTTGCGAGTGGCTATTCTACTACTTATATACTGTAAAGAATGGTACAAAGCGACACAAACAACTACACTAGTGGGGTATTTTCGGTACGGATTTCTTGGCTAGGCCCGAAATACCGCGCACAAACACGCAATAGTCGGTCTAGAAATTGCTATTGGACGACTAGTGAGCCACGGAGCTCAGCTAGCGGTTTAATCTCGCGTGCTTGACCCAGCAACGCGCCACTAGTGCCGGAGATGAACGACTAGCCACATCCTCGTGCTCGCAACCGTAGTCGGCCGTGATCGAAAGCGCAGCCGGGCTATACTAGTACCGATCGCAATAGATCTGATCGCACTAGTCGGATCTGGGCGTAACGTTAATCCGTTGCTAATTCATTTCTAAGTCCTGCTTCGAGATTGCTGCGTGACTAGTTAACCTGACTTAGGCGTTTCTGCCCCGATCGGTCTACTAGTGACTGAACTTCACGAGATCTGTGTATTCTGCTCCTTGTTTGGTGCGCTAGTCGCGTTACTTGTCTACTAGTGGCCTTATATTAAGTAGTCCGGCTAGTATTCAAGTCACTAGTACGGCCGGCTGGTAGATTTGACCCACTAGTGGTATCGCATCTAAGTCCTGGCTTCACTAGTCGCATACTGCTGTGACTATCAGCTCGGAGCCTCAGCTATAGTCCTTTTATTATCACTAGTACAGGATAGATATGCAATTGTATTGCTACCAAATCGCAAAATCTAGGTGTGAACGCGTAGACGGCGTATCATCTCCCCCACACTGAAATAGTGACTGTCCTCAGTCACCTAAGTCTATTTTTGTACTTAGCAGTGCGTCCCACTAGTGGCCCGTTGCTATTCCTTCGAGGTCACAGGTCTCGATCACGTCTTTTAGTCACTAAGCCCGTTCGGCACTTAGCCATCAATGATCATCAAATTCACTTAATGATTTTCAGATTCATGTGCGACCGCGCAAATCTTACTTTACTAGGACTGTTTCTCATTTCTATTCATTCGTACTTAATGCATGTATGAGCTACCAGTGTGATCGAGGAAGGAGCTAGCCGCACGGCTGGTACAGCCGTTTCAAGCTCAGCTTGGAAATTGTATTGAATCAAACCTAAGTCCGACTTCTATAAAATTTCGCCTGCTTTCACCTCTCCGTCGACTATTCTGTCGTCGCATTTACTAGTAGCTCTTTCTTCTTACCAATGAAGCCCGAAGACTTCGCTGCCGGGGTCAATCAACTCCGTCCTCTTTTGAATCCTGACAAGCGCAGCCAGTACAGGGCAAAAGAAATTGTGCGGCGACTCAAGGATAGCACTCCCTTCCTGGTAGATGATCCCTCTACTAGTGCCGTCGCTTCTCACTAACGATTTTCTGGCTACTTTAAGATCCAAATCCTGAAGCTTTCTCGTCAGGCCAAGACCCATCCCGCTGCTTCTTTCGCTCGCGACCTTCTCTACACCTGCGATACTATTGTCACAGAGCTCCCTGCCAACTTACGGCTTCCTAGCTTTGTTAGCTGGGAACTCAGGATGAGCGAACAGTCCGGGGTACGTACTATCTTCTTCTTTGACCCTTCTGCCTACTAAGATATTCTTTCTAGCGCATCAAGATTGACGAAGACACGCCGCTTCCCAAGGCGTTCCTTGCCGCTTTGTCTGGTCAAGGCCGAAAGCGAAAGGTCCCCCCTCGTGATGACTCAGGGGACGAAGACGCTTTGGGGGACGACGACGATGAACAACAGGGCGATGCTACTAGTGGCGACGAGGGAAGTGACGATGAAGACGAGGAAGGATCGGATGAGTCCGAAGAGGAAATCGTCCCCAAGGTTCGTCGCTGTTTCTTTCGTGTCACCTATTCGGCTGACTGCTCTTATTAGGTCGGAAGTCCCATCAAGAACCAAAAA
The DNA here is from genome assembly GCA_902506015.1 of Armillaria ostoyae. NCBI lineage: Eukaryota > Fungi > Basidiomycota > Agaricomycetes > Agaricales > Physalacriaceae > Armillaria > Armillaria ostoyae. The sequence continues at coordinate 4,108,904 of LR732084.1, read as the reverse complement.
CAGAAGGCGTCATCCCCCAAGAAGAAGTTCACCACTCCCAAGAAACCCGAGGTCGGTCTCTCGATCACTGTACCAGTCGGTCCTCCCAAGAAGGCTCCTAAGACCCAGCCTGGTTCGGTAAAGGACGAACCCGTTCCCAGTACGTCTCCTTTACTTGCATTCTAGCGCTTTCTTACTGACTGCTTAACTAGCGGCTAGTAGCTCTCGGGGTTTTCGAGCGTCGCAGCGCCCCAAAGGAAAAGGGGAGGAGAAGCCTGTGGCTTCCTCATCCAAGGCGGCGGCCCCAGCTACGGTGACGATCAAGAACAAAAAGCACTTGGCCCTCAGCAGTAAGTATTCTGTCTATCATTTCTCTTTTCTTTTGCTAACTAGTGGGTGTTCAGCCCACAGATATGGCAGGGAGATTCCTGTCCCTGTAAAGGATGAGGAAATCGAAGCGATTACCCAAGCGTCGACTGTGGTGAGCAATCTCCCCTTTTTACTATGCGCCTGCTCATTTCCTACATTCAAATTTGCCAGCCTCAGTATGGGTGCGCTCAGTGTTCGTCCAGCGTTCAAAACCAGCCCTGTGTCTTCCTGGGGTGGGGCAAACGCTGCAACAACTGCGAAGCTGCCACCAAGAGTCTCTGCTCCTTCCGCGCGGAGCCTGTTCAACGCTACCACGCTCGCAAGGAGCTTGCCAAATTCGTTGAGGCGACGCCTGATAGTGCGTCCTTTCTTTTTGATCTTTTCTTGCTAACTTAGATTTTCGTTACTGAAGACGTTCGTACATCCATCAGCCGGACCAGTACCGCTCTCCAGGTCTTCGAGGCTTGCGCCAATGCCGCTGCTCAGGCAGCTCAGCAATACCGCGCCTCCCTAGAGGAAACACTCGTTATCTGTCAAGACGCCGCTGCTAACGAAGGATGGAACGCTCTCCGAGGAATTGTCTTCGAGAGCGTGGACTTCGAAGAACAACTTCGTGTGGCTCTTGTCAAGGTCGACAGGTCCTCGTCTGTCCCTTTGAATAGTACGTTTTCTATTCGACTGTACTGATGGGGCTGCCTGTACTGAACTTCATATGCTATTCAGCCACCGGAACGTCCTCTTTTGATCAGATCGTCGCTCAAGCCCTCAGCAAGCCTTCCTTGAGGAACAACTCGCCTTCCCTTCCCGTCGTCGAGGGTTCGGGTGGCGTTACTACTCCGGCTCGATCTCAGGAGGTTAGCGTGGTTCCCAAGGACGACTCGGGAGACGAAGTCAGCGCTCTCGTGGATCAGATTACGAGCTCTCCGGTTCGTCCACCTATCGAGTCGTTGAAGGATGCTTGAGCTGCTGGGCATGGCTTTTCGGACATTTTTACAAATCTTTACATTTTCTTTCGTATACACGCGCCCTTAGGGCATATATTACATCATGTAGTGCCCAAGTGTGGATAGGCACACCAAATATAACCGTTTTCTCTTGCTTCTTTCTGGTGTGAGGTCCGTTTGTTAAGAATCCGTTTAAGTTTTGTTTTGAGCGGTACTAGTGGGTCTTCAGTTGTATTGCATCTATCTTCTCCGGAAATGTCTGGAGGACTAAATGGACAATTTTCTAGTCCTAAGTGGCCCTTTCTACATCCACTGCAACTCTTTTTAGCTCACTGTATCCATATCTACACGATCCCCGCAACGGGGTAGTGAGCACTCAGAGTGCCGCTTAGCTGCCGGTCATCCGTATTCAGCTAGAGATTGATGATGCGATCATTCTTCCTTCCAGATTGAGCACTAGTTCCTCTAATGCTAGTGAGGTTTCCGAGTTAGCCATGCAGGTTTCCACTCTTTTGAGGTACACTAGTGACTCGTTAAGTGTGACTAGTGAACTTTCTTAAAACGTAAGTCCACTAGTGACTTAGGATTTTCACTAGTGTCCGATCGCACGCACTATTGGCGACCAATTTGATCTTAGACTCGATTCTTCCGTCACTAGTTATTTCAATTCAACTTGGGTATTCTTTTGCACAGTTGGATATTGCGTGAGTGGCGTTGCTCGTGGTCTGGCCTTTAGTAATTTCTTATTGAAATTTCTCGGAAATTTTCGCGAAATTTTTGCGAGATTTTGACTAAGTCCCAAAGCACGGTCCTCCCCCACACTATAAATTCAACGTCCCCGTTGACTAGTCTTTTCGTCGTCTCACTAGTGGACTTCTTTTCGTGACCAGCCCCATCACTCCAAAACTCTTCAAACTATTCTTCCAAAATATTTTCATAAAATCATCACTAGCCATGTCTAATCCTACCGACGTCGCTGTCCTTGTTGCTCGAGCCAATGAGGCTATTCAAGCTGCCGATACTTTGTGGGAACACAAAGTTGAGCTGGAGACGCTTGTCAAACAGTGTAAAGCTGTTTGCGCTATCGGGGTATGTGGACTAGTGATTCAATTTTCGATCTTCGACTGACTAGTGCTCCAGGCAGAGCTAGTGGAGAAGCATCGTGCTTCGGTCATTGGCAATGCCAAGAACGAAGACGTGGTTTTTCGTATTAAGCAGGTCTTCGAGCGAATTCAGTCAGACCACTCCACCGTTCCGACCTTCAAGGACTATCACACCGTTCGTACTTTCACCGGGATCATCCATAGCGAGCGCGACAAGCGAGCAGCGGCTGTTGCGGCTGCTATTGCTGTCGTTACCACTCCTGCTGAGCCTACTCCCACCAAAACTACGGTCACTAGTGGCAAGCCTAAGGCTTCCAAAGCGGTGAGTACTTCACTAGTCATTGTTTCTTTCTATTCTTAACCGACTATTTTGCTTTTTAGCCTGCCAAACGAAGTCGCCGCCTCGCTAAGTCGAGAGCCATCATCGAGGACTCGTCCGATGAAGAAGCTAGCGTCGTCGCAGCCACTGAGGAGGACACGATCATGGGTAACCCTGATGCTTCCAGCGCGCCACCGGAAACTGACCCGGTATTGATTCCTTCAGCTGCCATTCGTCGCAAGGCTGATACCGTCATTTCGCGCTTTGAACAGATGAATATCGACGAGGATGTCGATGTCATTGTCAATCGCGATCCGACTGCCGGTAACATCGTTGAAGGCCATAAGGTTCCGCTTCCCAAGTTCCTCAAGAACAAGAAAGCTGCTCAGGCTGCTCAGGTTCGTTTACTAGTCGGTTTTACTCTTTACTAGTCTAAAATGTTTCTTTCAGAGGGAAAAGGAAGGCGGAGCGACGCGCAGAGGCGATCCAGGTGATTACCTAGTCGCTAGTC